>CM031237.1:190681412-191016412 GCA_018340775.1 Taxus wallichiana var. yunnanensis | reverse complement strand
CAATAAATGCATGAATGATTAGAGGTTCATAGTATGACTTGTCTTGAGGTATACATTCATTAGTAAATGTGGTTGGATTAGTTTTTGATTTTTGTGGCAATATTAATTAATTAAATAAATTCTTCTTCCCGACGTGTTTCATATTACAGGGAACACGATTATACTTTGGTTTGTATAAGTGTTTTTATTGCTCCTTATGTGTAGATGGTTTATTTGTGACATGCAGAACTATATCATTTATTTGGAGGTAGCCACCATCAATAAAATCCTGAAAATTTTGATTTAAGGCGATACATTGATTAGTTGAATTCCCCTTAGTTCCAAGATAGTCACAATATGTGTTATGATCAAAGTATCTTAGTCATAGTCATGATACATAATATTTTCTTGTTTGTGGTAATTTCATCATATTTTCACTTGAGTATTCTTCAAAACTTGTTGTGGAATATCACTAAGCCTTGTAAACTATCTATGCTATTTTTGAGAAATTACAAGATTTATAAGTGGTTTTTCTTAGCATTGACTATTATATTAGTCTTATTCATAATTCATAGATTGCAGTCATTACTTGTAGCTTAAAACTTTGGTTTTGGATTATGGATCTAATTGGAGTGTGTACTTTATATGTGTGCACACATGACTATATGAGCTTATTTTTGATGAATTTAATTATATAGAAAAGTTAATTTAAATATGGGTAAACATTAAAGAGCGCCTCAATATTTAGGGATTGATAAACCATCCTAGTTAAAGTTTTAAAAATAAGCACATAATGATTGATTATTTCATTTGAAGCTAGATGTGCAAGGGTAAACCTAAGACCAATATTAACAAAAAAGAGAGCTAATAAGTCATCCACTAATGTGGGAAATGAACTAATAAACCTAGTTGGTAGTGCTTATAACCAATCAAGAGCATACTCGTTTAAGATTTGTGAAACCACAATAATTTTAAATTTTGCATGTAATAAAATGGGATAAAATTATCTTATGTGGTGTAAAGGGTCACCTTTTCCATCATATAGTTGAACATGGGACCAAAAATACATTTGGAAAAGGGTAGGAAAAAACATCATGTGTTAGAATATTTTGTAATATATTATGAGAATTGATCACAATGTGTCTTATGAGATTAGAAAGATGATTTTAATCCTTTCTTTCATAATTCCTTTAATATAAGTTGGTTGATAATCATTTAAAAATTGTGTACATATATATGATGATGAGTATCATTAATAGGAAGGAATGAAGTTACGAAATATGTACAACACGTGGATGCACTATGAGAACTCTAGAGGGTCGAACATAGTCATGTGGGGTCCATGATGAGTAGGAAAGCTTATGAAATAACACATTCATTTACATTATTAGGAGAAATTAGAGGAGGAGAAATACTGGAAACATGTTTAATTTTTTTAACTAATACATCATGTGTAATGGAGGCATGTAAATCAAGAGAATACATATTATGACAAGGAACATATTTCAATAGAAATATCCAAGTGCTTGATTACAACATATTTTAAAACAATTTTTATTAGATCATCCATACATTTCTTGTCTATTTCAACTTCATAGTCACAATCATTATCACAATCATATATTTTTATGGATATTGACATCATTGACATATGAGATTTTAAAAACATAATATAGTAAGGATTCACTAGGGTTTAGACGAATGTATAAACAATGAAAGACCCTAGGAATATGGGATCTAATTGTGGCAATAAGGAAAGTGTGTGAATATAAAGTGTAAAGGTTTGTATGATTGATATGAGCACGATTTCGTCAAAATGTAGATTTGGAAAGCGGGTTACAATAAAAATTAACTAAAACAATCACAACACATTGCAATTAGAACTAAATAATATTAAATCAATAAATACAAATGTAATTGTAGAAAAGAGGTTATATTGATCTTAAAACAAATGTGAAATAGTAAATTACTTAATATAGTTTGGGTTTATAAGATAATAATCCATTTTGCATGATTTTGGAAGAAAAGTCAGTGCGGTTTGTGGGAAACAAGTCCATAAGGAAAGACGAAAACTCCAAGAAAAATTAGATCATAGAACATTGTTAACCGGTTTTGTGGAGATTGGATTTGATTTGAGAGATTGAAAACCTATAAAAATGCCATAAATCCTATGAAAATGGATCTATTTGGGTTGATATGAATCTTAATTCGTGAATACATGATTTTTTCCCTAGTATTTAAATTTTGTCTATGTTATTTTTGGATCTATCATGAATGATCACTAATTCATTACATATTTTCTAAATGTATCTAGTTCTCTAAAATGAGTAAGGAAAATAATAATGTTTTAGCGACCATTTTAAACTAAATAAAACATGAGATTCCTTGATATTTATTGGTTCCCTTAATTGTATAACAATTCAGAAAACAAGAAACCAATATATTGTATTCAACGACCAACCCAATGTAATGAAATTGACCTAATCCTTATCTTTTCAAAGCGTGCAAAAATTGAGATAATAAGATGCTTATATATGATTGAAATTCTAATTTTGGTATAGGGAAGCTTCAAGAGTAACAAGTTCTTCCTTACAAATCGAATACGTCTATTCCTCTTGAGTGCTTTGTGTTATTAATGTACTAATGCACCATTTCATATATAAAAATGTTAAATTTAAATTAGAAACTTATTGGCACATAAGCCAACATAAAACAAGCGATAAATAAAACAAATACTATATAAAATATCCTAAGGAAATCAATTTTGTGTTAGAAGGGCCTAAACATATACAAGTGACATTTTTCCTAGAGATCCTACCATTTTCATAGGTATGAAAAGGGTTAAGATCCTACAAAAATGGAAAATAGTCCAAAATATGTAAAAAAACAGTGTGCAAAGAGAAAGATATATGAAAGGGATAAAATAGAAGAAAAGAGGTAGAATAAGGCCCACATCGATAATAATGAACAAATCACAAAAAAAAATGAGATTGACGGCTCTACAACACAAGAATATAAGTTGAAATTCTATAATCACAACAAAAATGTGCCATTAAGAGCCTAATTCGGACCAATGATCTATAAACAAAAAAATACACTAATACCATACCATTTAACCTATCTCATACCAAAATTAGTTGTATACCAATTTAAAATACACATATTTAATCCTTATAATTCAATTATGAAAATTTATCTTATTCTTAACAATGTTCTATGAACTTAGCATAATTTTCAAGTTTAATATATATTTTTAAATGTGAATTGTTTCTCAACATAAATAATTTTAAAGGAATATATTGAATCAATCCTTAGTTTCAATCCCAAAATTTATTTTGTGGAAAATCTTCTAAATATGGATTTAGATGCATTTTGTGTATGAAAAATAATATGAAATACTATTTGAAAGAGGAAAATCAATGAAATTGAAACACAAAGTTTATCATTCTATTTATTTCATACATGACATCCTCTCAAAGAATATGTATGGTTATTAATTTTTACTATTTTATTTTATTATAAATTCATGGAGGATAAAGAATTATTATAAAAGTTGAAGTGATTGTAAACACTTACACTTATATGTGGGAATTTTTACTTCCTACATTTATGTTGAACACTATCAAACTTGGTAAAATTAAACATTAGGGATCTAATATATTAAAAGTGATCCATGCATAGCCTACCTCACATTAGTTCATAGCCATGCAAGTATCTTCACTCTTGTAAAACTTGGAATTTACCTAACGACACCTTGTAACAAGGATACATCCTTGTAGTGTTATGTAGAAAAGCCCCAATTATTTATAAAATCCCTAAGGGTCTATTCCCATTATACCAAGTTCCTTATCTTTGCAACATTTGGTAATAAGCACACAACCTCGATGCAACATTTAGCTTTATAATATCTCACAAATTAGAAAATAATTAGCATCATTCAATAAAATTTATGGAACCTTGGATCTTTTCCCCATGCAACCCTTGGGTTCCACACACATGTTTCAAAACTTGTGTTAGTGATACAATGATGTGATAACACCCGTAACCTTTGTGGCTTCAAGAAATCTTCTGCAAATTCCTCTATATTACATTAATAGTTTCTAAAATATTTTGTAAGCTTTTGTAATTATCTTGCATGTTATCAAACTCACTCATTTCTTCCTTGCATTCCCTTTATCTCATTAGAATTTTCTTCTTATCACCTTGTTACCAAGAATAATTCTAGATGAAATGTACAACACCAATCCATGTAAGAGTATAATTGTGGCATGCTACATGTTAAAATATAACTACCTCATATGTGGGAAGATGAAACGATTGTAATCATATCTCTAGTAACCATCACAATTTATAATTGGCGCTATCAATTTAATATCTATGTATTGTAACATATGAATTTTCTCTTAGTAATATATTTAGAGTTGTAATATTATAATCACTTGATTAATACCAAATAGTTTTCCAAGTGGTTTTTATCTAGAATCTCTCAATTGGTATTACTTTCATAGTATTCTAAACAACCAATAAGGATGCATTCCCCCTCGATACAAGAGCTTGCTATATTATCTATGCTAACTATTTTATACATCTCTATATTCCCTATTCACCATCAATAAATATAAGTTTAATTTCCTTTAGATAAGTCTTCTGCTATATTGTTGTGTGTTCGGTTCATTGCATTCAATAATCAACATGTAATCTTAAATAATAATTTCTTCTCGAACTAGTGTAATATTGTCCCCCACACATGGTCCTGTGATATGTAGTGTAGATAATTAGTATCAAAACAAAGATATTCACCTTTCTTATGCCTATAAACACGTAAGGAAAATGATAGAAATGTTGAAAAAATTGATTCAATTTCAACATACCCAAAAGAATATCATAAAAGAGAAAGATGGATGATGCCCAAAGATAACTTGAGATCCTTCCATAAATCTAAAAATTCATTCAATATTCTTTAAAATAAAATCATAACAAATTGTTTTTATAGTTTTGCGATTTGATGGTTCAACTCAATATAATAGAAGAATCCTCCTCCTCCCAATTGTCTCACATGTGGTTTTAACATAAGATCCATTTTAAGGTCCAAGTCTACATCAATATCCCAATGTTCGAATGAAACATTGATGTCATGACATTGGATAAGTGGTTATGTTAGTTTTGGGTATATTTTTCAGTCAAAACATTCACCGATGAATATAGTATAACCTTCGTGACATTGAAGATGTCCATTTTAGTGTCCCATCGGTGGGATAAATTCAATGCACAATTTGACAAGGAGTTCTAGTCCATTTAGAATTGGAATGGTTTTTTTAGTTTTCCAAGTAATAATACCCCCTCATACAATATGAGGATGAATACATGAAGATCTATAAGTTGTGGAAACACAAGGAGTCTTCAATTACATTAACAAGTTCCATGACTATGTTTCACAACCGTATAAGGACCTCTTATAAGGCATTTAAGTACATCAAAGGAATCATGCCTTATCTATTTTCCAAGTTGGATTTCTTGACCTATGAATCTTTAGGTGAAGCATACCACAATTAAAAATATTGAAGCCAAATCTAAGATGAGATAGAAAATTACATCTTTATCCAAATATTGTGTACAATAGCTAGCCTATGCACAATGCACCATATCAAGCCCCTATATAGAAAAATATAAATACTTCAGATAGAATTCAACAACCTAAGAAGCCCTCTCAATAGAACCAACATGCTTCTACACCTTATAACTCACACAAAGTCAAGAAGAATATGGGTGAAAAGTATTGTCATTAAAAACAATCACATACCCATGATGATTTTGAATATTATATATAATACTAATTGATTATTAAAAATATATTAGGTTATGTACAAATAGATGAAATTGATCCAAATAGTTATTTTATATGCACCAAAAAAATTCACCGATGGTTTTGAGGAATGAGAAAACCTCTTCCACACAAATGTTTCATCAAAGGAAAACATTTTCATATCATCATTGATAATGGGAGTCAAAATAACACCATTTATCAAGGCACAACTTAAATCCTTTCACTTCCTTATTCTACACATCCTCGTGAATACTTAGATTTATTTGGTATGGAAATGATATACATGTTTTTGGAAAATAATTTTATAGTACAAAGTCACATGAATTGAGGATATTGTCATTTAAAATATTTTGCCACTCGAGGTATGTGATATAATGTTAGGAAGGCCCTACTTGTATGAATGTGATGATGCATATTGGGTGAATCCAAAAATATGTACTATTCAGACCAGGGATTTATTTTTCAATATCTTTGAATCTCCACCAATGACTAATGTAAACTTGGTATTTTCTAAATAAGTCTTGTTTTCCAAAATAACTCCCCTAGTTATTTTGACAACTTACATCCCCATTCTGACTCTAAGGTTCAACATTGCAGGTTGCGATCCCTTTAGTTGCTTCCTTGGCATAGTTTCTTTGGGTTGCAGTTTCCTCGTGCGATTTGATATTAATGTGTACCTTCCCCTTCCCTTCCCCATTCCTTGATCTCTTCCATTTTCCTCACGCACACTCCTAGCGCATCCACCTTTTTCCTAGTAGTTTATGCATCTTCCGCGTGCACCTCTGGCTTGCCTTCCAAAATTTGTTAAGTCACCGGCATTCTTACGCGCTCCCTTCCTCTCTCGTCACACATCACCTTCTACATTATCGTTCCCTGTCTACATACTTATATCCTATAAGTATGCTCACATTCCTCCTACGTGCATTACTTACATGCACCTTCTCTTTCTTTTTTCTTCTTTCGCGCTAGTTACTTCTGCCACGTGGCACAACCTATCGAATGAGTGTATCACACACAACCTATTAAATCATGCCAATAGGGTTTCAATCCTCTGAACTAACCAAGGCATGAAACATGGCAGAAAATGAAAAAATAATGAATAGTCACCAATCCTCTGGAAAATATACATGCGCCACGTGTCCTTCCGACTTGTAGACTTCATGTCATCATATCTTCTACTACAGAGATCAGATTTGGGCACTTTTTATTTTGTTGGATAATCTGTTGACATGGGCTACACTATAGATCACATGAGTTTAAATTTCAGTGGGATTAGGTAGGTGAGAAGCAGGAAAATGTCCCTCATGCCATTAATGCAGGACCCGATCACTCCAACCACCCGATTTGATTCAAATCTCACCTCCTTCCTTCTCCTACACGCCAAAAAATCACGGGGAAATGCATTTGATAGATTTACGGGAGGATTTGCTGGAATTCATTATTTGGTGGTTGGTGATTGAAGATTCAAATCTGATTTTCCCTCCTTTCTCCTCCTTTTCTCTCATTCATTCTTCTATAATTGTAAGAGCATTGGTCATTGTAAAGGGTTGGATACATTGGATCCTCTAGTGTTATTAAGGGTTCTAGTTATTTACATTTTGAGTTACAGGCCTTCAGATCTGGTATTTTCATGTGGATATCAACCTCAAACACCATTGTAATAGATTGTACATTTCTAGAAGTAATATAAGCATTGTTTTGTGGCTAACTTATACTTTGACTTGTTTTATTCTTCCTCCTTTCCTTTCTTTTACGTTGTGTGTTTGGTGTGCTTTCTCAAGTCCCTTGCATCTCCTTTTCTAATTGTGCAAAATGAAAGTGATTGTGTGATTGCATTTTAGTGTTACACGTGTCTAGCCTTCCTCTACACATTTTCTTTTGTTTTCACTCAAAAAAATTGTGTTCATCCCCCTTTCTTTCTAGTTCTATTGCCTCCCTTAGATTAATTTTCCCTTTCCGCATATCCTTTTATCCCTGGTCCCTTGGCATGTTTAGCTTAGGATTTCTATTTTAGCATTAAGAGTAGTAATAGTAGTAGAAGAAGTAGAGAAGGAACCAACCTTCTCCGGAGGTCTTTCTCAAGCACGCAAGGTCCCACAACTTGGAGATAGTCCCATTGTTGCCTCAACGACCCAATTCAACTTGATCTAGGAAGGGTGCAAGTTTGAGTGCTACTAGTTTTTAGCACGCCCGGTGAGACAACATTGAAATCTTAAATTTTATCATTGCTAAGTTCTGGTGTGTGACTTAGTGATTTCTAGCCTTTGGAGGCTTTTTGTAACACATATGACGACTCCCAACACTCAGATCTATTGTTTCTAGTAGTCCACATGCCTTTCATGAGAAGAGTGCATACTAGAAAAAGCATAGCAAATGAAGAGTCCTTTGAATACCTCTAGTTATCTTCAAGAAGAACACGTAGTAGAACTACCATGCATGTATCTCCATCTCCATCATGTCGTGAAATTTCCACTCCTCCTCTCAAATAGACCTCCCGTCACTGACTGTCATGACAGCCCTTGCCACCTCTAAGAAAATTTGTTGACTCTACGGCGGGAAGTCTTCTTCTTCTCAATGCGCAACATGATATGCCAACAACCATGCTCAAAATTATTCCATACTTCACTAGTGAGAATCAAGTCACCCCTGTTGAGCACATCCAAGATGTAACTAATGTGTGCTCTGTCTATTTGGTCACACATGATGATGTAGTAGTTAAAATGTTTGTGGACTCACTCAAGGAAAAATTCTTCAATGGTACAAAAGCCTGAGACTTGCATCTATTGCTAGCTAGGATGAACTTGGAACAACTCTTTGCAACTATTTTGAAGATAAATCAGATCACCTGTCATTGGTGGAGCAACTGATGACAACTAAAAGAGCACCCAATGAGAAGATGATTGATTTTAATATTAGATTTCAGAAGACTTGAGACAAAATCCCTCAAGTGGTAAGGCCTACAACCCAACATGCCTTCTGTATTATCTAAGGGCTTTGAATAGTGATATCTCATTCATGATTCAGTCCATGGGAGGTAGAACCTTACCTGTTGCTTACAATATTGTAATAAGGGAAGAAAATAGTCTCATTTAGGTAGGAAAGTTAGCTCCCAGGCCACCAGTGCCTTTATTCCTAGAAATGCCTCATGCACCCCAACCTTCTATTTCTCCTATTCCCGAGTAGAGTGCTTAACCTATTGCATCCACATAATATTCTCCTGCACAAAAAAAGGAGGATGAAGAAATGAGAGCCTTGATTAGAAACTTATCCAATAAAGTTATATCATTAGAGAAGCAACAAGTGCAAGCCTTCAGAAATAATTCTAATAAGGGATATAACCAAAGGCATAAGCCCTTTAGAAATCAATATGAAAATAAGAGATATGGGAAAAACCAACAAAATGATAGATGGCATGTTAATTCACACCTTCCTTTGCAAGTAGTTCCTCCTACACAACCTCTTCAACACCCAACGCAAGACAAGTACTAGTTCTAGTTCGAATAATATGGCTCGAGAGTTAGAATGGTGTTTTCCTTGCAATATGCCTCATAGTTAGAATCACTACGCCAATGTTGCACATGCACATACTTACATGATTCAAGCCACTTCTAACTACAAACCTTACAAAAGTGCAAACGAACTTGAGAATCAAGAAATGCTAGAAGTTCCTGGAGCCAACCTTATGTTCTTTGGCACCGAATAATTCTGTGTAATTAATCAAGCCGTAGATGACACAAATATACCACACACCCAAGTTAATGATAACACAATGTAGAAGAAAAGAATGATTGAGTTTGGCACGTAACCTTTAGTTCTGTGACACAGGATGATCCTCAAAAGAAAAGAGATGCAACTAAGCCACCCAACCGTCATGGCATGTAAACTCCTGTGACAATATTTCATGTAATGCTCCAACACAAGCAATGTGTACCCCTCCTTTGGTAGGTCAAGCCTTTGCACCAACTAAGGCACCTATTTTTGCACAAAAATATGAAAATATGTTGATATGTCTCAAATGCATAAGTCAATGGGATTTCCATTCAACATTGTGGACCAGATGAAGAAGACAAATGTAAATGTCACAATGTGGGATGCCCTAACCATTTCATCTTAGCGTGACCTATTACATGAATCTCTGGTGCAACTCTCACGCACCGATCTAGTTATCTAAAACCCCATACTTTTATCAATATCTATCCAAAGAGAGGAGAAACAAGTAAGTAAGATGGTCAAAACCCCACTATTCTATATGTCCTTGATTATAGGAAATCACCTTCTCCATAATTGTATGATTGATTCAGGTGCTAGTACTTCTATTATACCTAATAAAATTGTTGATGTCCTAGGTCTTAAGTACAACCATTTGTCCAAAGGAGTCTTGCAGACTTGATGGATCAACTGTTACCACTCTAGAAGTCATCAAAGATCTTGAGTTAACCCTCCATGCATGTCCAAGCCTCACAATAACTTAAGATTTTTCAATCATTGACCTACCTCCTTTCTTTTCCCCATGTATATCAAGAGATTTCACTGATAAAGTGGGTGGTTACTTGTCTTCTAATTGGTCCTATTTGTTACTAAAGAAAAGCTATGGTACCCAATTTACCATATAAGCTGAACCAATATTTTCTTATCATGTTGAGTCATATGACCCATCCCCTCTCCAAGCTAATTGCCTAATCCAAGAAGGTCAAGAAAATGTTTCAGAAGATCAACCTATTCCTCCTCCTCTACCTGATTTATTGCTAGATGAGTGGGTAGAGAGGCATCAAAAATTTGACCCATATGTTGAAGAGCTTGAAGCCCTTGAAACTGGGATTGGTACTTATTGCATCCTTGAAGAAGAAATTGTGCTGCCGCTCAAGAAAAATGAAAAAAAAATTGGTCTGCGGAGTTGTACTTTGATGGTTCCAAAAGCGGAATGGTGCAGGCGCAGGTGTTGTTCTCATTTCTCCCAAGGATGAGAAATTATTCTTCGTGCACAGATTGTAGTTTTCATGCTCCAACAATGTAGCAAAGTATGAAGCGCTGGTACATGGCCTTCTCTTTGCTGAAAAGAGATAGATTAAGGCATTGCAGATCTTTGGGCATACATAATTGGTCATCCACCACGTCACAAACAAATGCATGATGAAGAATAATCTTCTTAAAGCTTATAAATACAAATTTTGGGACCTCCTTAAGGGCTTTGATGCTCTAAATCTACATGTGGTGCCCAAAAAAATGAACAAGGAAGCATATCAGATGGCCGTGCTTGGTTCACAATTTTTTTCCAAATTGAGGAATTTGTCAAAGGAAAAACACAATATGTCAAAATGGTGATCAAACCATCTATTCTAGACAACAATATTAGTTGGAAGGTGTTTGAAAGTGACACAAAAATTGTTCAGTTCATTTAGAATGAAGTTGAGTTATCTTCAAGTATGCAAGCTGACTTGCATGATAACTATGGTGACCAAGTTATTCAAATCAAGACAAATAAGTTTCCTTTAGTGTTGGTCACCTTAGAGAAAATGTTTAGCCCTGATGATGAGTTCAAGGGTGAAGAAAATTATATGTGTGTGATGTAAGAAGACTTCTCCCTAGTCACTATTATGCACAACAAGGAGTTGTTGCTTAGTAAAGATTGCGCTCATGATGAAAAACAAGCTTTCATTTCTCTGTGTCAGAAATAAAGTGATATCTTCTCATGGGAATATGAAGACCTCAAAGGATTTGATCCAAGTGTTTCTAGACACTCCGTTGACCTTGATCCTAACATGAAGCCCATCGGACAAAAACAAAGTCGTCGAATCCAAGGATAGAGCCCCTCATGAGGAAATAGTTTTCCAAACGAAGATAATATTCCCCATCAAGTACTCTACTTGGGTCATGAATCTTGTTCCAGTGTGCAAGAAGAATGGTGAAATCAGACTCTATGCATTGATTTTATAGATTTGAATAAGGAATATTTGAAGGATCACTATCCTTTGCCTTCTATGGAGCAGATTTTGCAGACTATAATCTGTCAAGCGTAAAGATTTTCCATGTTGGATGGGTATTTTGTATTTAATCAGATCATGGTCAAGGAAGAGGATCAATTCAAAAAACATTTATAACCAAGTGGGGACATATGCATATCATAAGATGCCCTTTGGTTTTTCAAATGTAGGTGCAACATTTCAGCATGTCATGGACATTGCCTTCAAAGGTTATATTAATGAGTTCATCTTGGTTTACCTAGATGACATAACTGTCTTCTCAAAACAAAGCGCGGATCATATGACACATCTAGAGAAAGTATTTGAGAGATGTAGAGAATTTGGGGTGTCCCTTAACCCCAAGAAGTGCAACTTTTTTATGGCGCAGGGAAATATTTTAGGCCATGTGGTCTCAAAGGATGGAATCACTATTAATCCTGAGGGTATTTCAGCCATCCTCTCTCCCTCCTTGCCAACACACAAGAAAGCCTTGCATTCTTTGTTAGGAAAAATCAAATTTTTAGGTGATTCATCCCTAGCTTTGCAGGACTGGTAAGGCCCATCACCCTCATGCTAAAAAGGACACACCATTAAAATGGAAAACAAAAGGAAAGGAGAGCTTCAACGAGATCAAGTAGGAAATTTCTTGTGTGCCAAAACTCATCAATCTGGATTATTAAAAGTATTTCATCCTTTATGATTACAAAGCTAATGCGATTGTTATTGTTGTCCTGGCACAAGAACATGAACAAGGAATGGAGTAGACAATGGATTTCTTCATTCAAACATTGAAGGGTTATGAGTTTAAATACAATCACACAAAAAAATAGGTCTATGTCATCATGCGTGCCCTCAAAAAGTTAAAAATTATGCTATCCAAAAAACATGTTAAGGTGCTAGTTTCACACTCGGGTGCGAGACTTCATCATGGGGGAAGAAATCAACGAGAAGAGAGCAATATGGGTGACAAAAATCATGGAGTATGATGTGACTATAAAAGCCACAAAGCTGGTTTGATCTGAAAATAATCAGATTATTACTACCTAATCTCGGATTGGTCCTTCAATGTAGGTGGAATTTTCCTTGTAGGCTTTAAATATTTGCTGATGATTTTCTCCTTTTAAGTAATCAATTTAAAAATTAATGCAAGACAATAAGACAATTGCACAAAGATTGATTATGGAGTTCGGCAATTGCCTACGTCTCCGGGTTCGTGGTCGAACCGTTCCACTAGTCAAAACTTGTAAGTTACAATAGTACTTTCACAAGAAAACCTAATGGAATTTTACTTGCCTATCAGTACACCAGTTCTTGAAAAACTTCCGATGATCAGTCGAATTGTTCTTCACCTTCCTGATGCACAATCTCCTTCGGCTTCGATCAGCCTTCCCGACGCTATCAATGCGACGCTAGCACTCCGGTCGACAATCTAGGATTTGCAAGTAATTGGTGTGGCTCAATGGGCCTATTGGGTAGTTTATAATTTACTCCCAATCACAAATATTTCGTCTACTATTGCCTAAAATAATAGGCCAATAAACAATATTTGTTGACACATCTCACAAATAAGCTTAACAAATAATAAGCTCGGGTGTGTCTCCACAATAAGCTTAACAAATAATAAGCTTAGGGTGTGTGTCCTCATAATAAGCTTAACAAATAATAAGCTTGGGGTGTGTGTGTATTACAAAGGAATGGGTTCCCTATTTATACAATTTTAGGGCCCAAAAATAATGGAAAATCATTTATCATTAGGCTAATATTAGCCTAACCACATAATTTGGATGGGATAATAATCCCCATAATCCTCCTTAATCCCCTTTTTAACCATTCTTCCCAATTCCACGTGATGTGGATACATTTAAAAAGATGGCATGCATTTTAAAAGGATTAGCATGTATTTTAAATGGGATAAATCCCATGTGGAGCGGCTAAGGAGAGGGGGAGCTGTTTTGAATGTTTTGAATGGGATATAATCCCAAATGGAGCGGCATATATTTGGGTAAGGTTTAATAACCCTTATTTCTCCCATTCTCCACGTGGATCTTACCACGCATGGCTTTAAGCCCCAACAACATCCATCTCCTCTGCTCTTTCGCTAGCGCATAAGAAATCCTTGAAATATGTCTTAGGAAAATAAACTTGTTAGGTTCTTTATCCCAAACTTTTCTAGACCTGGGTAAGGCTTCATCCTCCTTCCACGTGGTCCTTTGCATGCCCCCACCACCGCTTCCCTCCTTCACAAATGGACTTAGCATGTGGCGGTTTATACTAATGTTTGAACATTTATATATATATATATATATATACGTGGCATTTGGAATGGTGTGTAAGTGGACTTTCCAAGTAAATAAAAATTCGACCCATACCATGGGGTATTGAAATTAATTAACTTGGTCATTATGTAGTCCACTTGTCGTCTCCTAATAGGCAGATCGAGCGAATTCGATGAGTGGTGGCAAGCCACGTGTCACAGTACGATTGGTCCAATATTGACTAGTTGACCAGAGTTGACTTTCCTCGCTTTCAACTTTGGTGAACATATCTAGAGCTCCCGATGTCTGTTTGTCGCGTTTCTCACATCATTGGAAATATCTCGAGCTGATCTTCTACACTGACATGATTTAAGGATGTTTAGGGAACTTTCAAAAATGATCCCTAATCATGGTTAGAGGAAGTGTGTTCTGTAAGTAGCTTACTAAGGATGCACAAAATGAACACGAGACCTCATTTTTACTAATGATGAAATCACGTGCACTAGAACTAAACAAAGGGAAAAGCATAGTGCACGTAGCTGGGATGAGGGACATGATCACATTCCTTTCCATTGGTGCATATCCTCCTAGTTTAAAAAAATAAAAGAGGTGACATATGAGGTTGTAGTCTATTCCATATGCATTGATTAATGGCGCCCTCTTCAAAAGAAATATTGATGGCGTGCTTTCTTGAGGTGTATTGATGGCACGCAAATTGAAAATGTGTTGGAAAAATTTCATGATGGACTCTCTGGTGGACACTTCTTTTCCAAGGTGACAACAATGAAGATCATCAAGGTAGGATATTTTTTTCCTGCCCTGTTCATGGACACACACATGTGGGTCATGAAATGCAAAGAATGCACTTTCTTTGCAGGAAATAAGAATTGACAGTGCTTCCCCTCTGAAAAATCCAAGTGGATCAACCTTTTGCACAACGGGGTCTTGACTTCATAGGTGTGATCAATCCTTCTTTAAGCGTTGGGCACAGGTGGGTGCTAACAGCTACAAATTACTTCACCAGATGGATAGAAGCTTTCGTGCTCAAGGAATCAACCAAGTCAGTCATCCTTGACTTTCTCCAAGGTATTATAACTAGGTTTGGAATTGCTCATACCATTATCTCTGATAATGCAAAATCCTTCCTTGTTACTAAATTTTTTTGATTGGGCGCTAAGCCTTGACATTTACTTGAAGAATTCTTCCAACTATTAAACCCAAGGTAATGGCTTGTCAGAGTCAACAAACAAGAACTTGATTAGAATCATGAAGCGGAAAATGAATATCAACCGGGCGGTGGTACACAAAGGTTTCACGCGCACCGTGGGAAAACAAAATCACGATGAAGAAGGCAATAGGTACTTCACCATATAAACTTGTTTATGGAAAGGAAGCTTGACTTCCTTTATCTTTTGAGTTGCCTTCATTAGAGATTGCCCAACAGCTTAGAGTTTGAGGGCGCAGATCAGAGAGAAATCAAAATGGCATAGCTGATTGAACTTGAAGAATTAAGGAACTCTATTATAATCAAGCTAGAACAACATCATAGCCATGCAATTACATCCATAGATTGCGACCCGTAAAAAAAGCGCCGTCACTCTTCGCTTTCGTCTGCGATCTCTGGTCCCCTTTCTAATGCCGGACCCTCCTGGTCCGGATCGGGGGGCCCCCCTGTCAGGGCCTCTCTCTCCCTCACAGCCTCTCGCTTGGTCAAAAGTCGTGGACGCTTCCACATCAGCACACGGCGCGGAAAAGCTTTCCCCTTCACTGTCAGAAGGGTCCTTTTCCCTGCGCATCCCCACTCATATCACGGAGGCTGCTGCTGCTTCTCGTGACCTGTCCTTGGTGGGCACGCTGATGGGCCCTAGGCCCCCACTGGAGGATATAAAAAAATGGGCTCGTTTAAAATGGCAACCATGTGGAGCACTTGAAATAGCGGCTATGCCTAATGGATTCATCTTATTCTCTTTCAGCTTGAAAGAAGATTTCGCTAGAGCGTTGCTGGGAGGTCCGTGGTTCTTTGGCAGGCGGGGTTTTTATCTCAGGAAATGGTCTCCTGGTTTCAACCCACACACGGAATCCATGACCCAAGCCCCAATCTGGGTCCGCCTTCCGGGGCTTCCTTTGGAGTTCTGGCATCCGGCGGTCATTGAAGGTATTGCTCTTTCTATAGGTTCTTTGATTGCTATAGATCAAGCCACGAAAGCAAAAACTAGATTTATTCATGCTCGTTTCTGTGTTAATGCTGATATTAGTTGCCCCTTGCCAAAAGACATTGAGCTTATCTCGGACTTTGGGAACTGGAGACAGCCTATTGACTATGAATACATTCCTCAAGCTTGTTCTTTCTGCAAAAAACTGGGCCATAGGGCCTCCAGCTGCCCCTCTAAACCCCAACCGAAACCACTGTCCCAAACCCTATCCCCAAAATTCAAGAAAAAATTTGTACCTAAATCGTCCTCCATTGAGATCCCGATCATCCCCACTTCTAACTCCTTTGCTCTCCTGGAGGATGGAGAAATCGACCAGCCCTCTGATCCTGCTGCTGAGACCCTTCCCCCCTCCTCTGTCCTCCTTCCTCTCTCCCCACCCCTGGCTCCTTCGATTCCAGCCTTTTTGGCTGCCTCTTCCCCCCCCCCTTCGCCACTTCCTGCTCCCTTTTCCATCCCCCCCCTTCCCTTGATCCCCTCCTCCCTCGATCCTCCCTCCCTTCCTCCCCTTGCCCGTCCTGTTTTTGATTCTGCCCCCTCTCCCTCGGAGCTATCCACAGATGATTGTTCTAATCACCGTTTCACTAGAAGCAGCAACAAGAAACCAGATATAGGCTTGGAAAAAGTTAGAGGCAGAACTCCAAGCAGTGTTAAGCTTCAGATTGAAGCAGCTACAAATGTGGCGCAAGGAACCCAAAGCACTATCCCCATGGTGGTGGGGAGTAAATCCAAACAAAAGAAATGAAGATCATTTCTTGGAATATAAGAGGGCTCAACTCTCTGCAAAAGCAAAGAATCATCAAAGACATCAAGTTCCAGAACTCACCTGATATCATCATGTTACAGGAAACCAAGCTAAAAACTGAGGTTCGGCTTCATAAAATCTGGCCTGCGGCTGCATTTGAATCCCAACCTTCAACTGGGAACTCCGGGGGGCTTTGCACCTTGTGGAATCCCAGAATTCTTAAAGGGGATTGCCTGTTCAAACATCCCAATTTTCTATGTATCCTCTTTCAAGAAATTGGTACTGACACCTCCTGGATTGCTATCAATGTCTATGCCCCAAACTTGGAGAATCATCGTGGAAAACTTTGGAAGGATATCACCAACTTCATCGTTACTTGTGGTAAAATTCCAATTATCATAATGGGTGATCTAAATTGTCCTCTTTATCCCTCAGATAAACAGGGGGCATGCCTGCTATGCCGGCTAGCATGGAAGCTTTGGCTGACTTCATTAGAGAAAATTCACTTCTGGATATGGATCTCCACGGTTCTTCTTACACATGGTCAAATCGTAGATTGGGCAGGAATCACATTCAATGCAGATTAGATAGAGCTCTTGGATCGATGGATTGGATTTCTCTCTTTCCGGACTTTTATCTCAGCTCCCTCCCAAGGGTTGGCTCTGATCACAGCCCCCTCCTGTTGAGCGCCAACCATTTGGTGAATATCAAGAATCCTCCCTTCAGATTCGAGCTGGCTTGGCTTGAGAATAATCATCTGACCCCCCTGGTTGCAAGCTGGTGGAATATTGAGATTGAAGGAACCAATATGTTCAGATTTTCCAGCAAACTCAAAGAAGTCAAAAAACAGCTCAAAATATGGAAGTCTAAGGTCTTCGGCAACATCAAGGTTCGCAAGAAGGAGCTCTCTCAGAGCTTGATCAAAATTTCTGAGCAAATTGAGAATGTGGGAAGGTTGGACCATCTTCACCAACAGGAAATCTCCCTCCTCAGTGATTATCACAGCACTCTTAAAGAAGAAGAAACCTACTGGAGGCAGCGTTCTAGGGCCCTCTGGCTTGACCAAGGTGATCGTAATACTAAATTCTTTCATATTACTGCTTGTAAACATAAAGCTAGGGACAAGATTCGTGAGTTGGTGTCGTCTTCAGGTACTCTTCTTACCGCTGACTCTGATATATCCAATGAGCTTATATCCTTCTACTCAAATCTTCTCCATGCTGATCTGGCTCCTTCGGAACAATCTATGAATGAAATGCTTCAGCACATTCCTCATCTGGTCTCTCCTGAGATGAACAATAATCTTACCAAGCCTTTTGCTATGGAGGAAATTCATAAAGCTGTCTTTGCTATGAAGCGAGATAAAGCCCCGGGTCCGGATGGCTTTCCGGCTGCTTTCTTCCAAGTTTTTTGGGAAATCATCAAGCAGGACCTTTTCCTCGCAGTCAACGAATTTCAGATGAATGATAATCTGCTAAAGGAATGGAACACCACTTTTTTGGCCTTGGCTCCAAAAGTGCATATCTCCAAGGATGTGTCCAATTTTCGGCCCATAAGTCTATGCAACACGTCTTACAAGATTATCACTAAGATGCTGGCTTCCAGGCTAAAACCTCTTATGCCGAACCTCATCTCCCTCAATCAGAATGGATTCATTAAAGGTAGGCTTATTCAAGGCGGTATAATTACTGTCCATGAGGCCATCCACTCGGCCCTCCTTGCGAAGTCTCCTGGTATGATCTTAAAATTGGATATGCAAAAAGCCTTTGACAGAGTCAGCTGGCCTTTCCTAATCAAGACCCTGGAAAAATTTGGGTTCAACAAAAAATGGTGTAGCTGGATTTACTCATGTGTTTCGACCCCTTGTTTTTCTATTCTGATCAATGGCATTCCTGCGGGTTTTTTCAAAAGTAGCAGAGGTATCAGGCAAGGTGACCCTCTGTCACCTTTTCTCTTTGTTCTTATGGCGGATTCCCTCAGCAGAGCGCTGGATGCGGCAAAAAATCAATCCATCATCTCTGGTTTGAAAATCACCTCTAACTGTCCCTCGGCCACCCATAGCCAGTTCGCTGATGACACCTTATTGCTGAGTCTGGCTTCTGTTATCGAAGCTAGGGCTATTATGGATATCCTTTCTTTATATCAATCAGCCTCGCAGCAAACGATTAACTTCATCAAGAGCAGCATCTCCTTTTTCAACACGCCCCCCAGAGTTCAGAGGAAGATTGCTGACATTTTTGGTTGCTCGATTGTGGATCTCCCAACCTCTTATCTGGGCATCCCCCTCTTCCATGGTAGGCAATCAAAAATTATGTGGAACCCGATTATTGAAAGATATCAAAAAAAACTTGCTGCTTGGAAAGGTGCTCTCCTCAGCCAGGCTGGCAAGCTCCAGCTGGTGAAAGCCACTCTTCAGAATCTTCCTTCTTACTTTCTGTCCATGCTCAAAATTCCCAGCTCTGTTAGAGAGGCTGTGGAAAAAATTCAAAGGAACTTTCTGTGGTCTGGAACTGAAGAAAAGAAAAGGATCCACCTTGTGGCCTGGAAAGAGGTTTGTAAACCTACTGCTCACGGTGGTCTTGGTCTTCGGAAAATAAAGGAGATGAACGGGGCCCTCCTGGCGAAACTTGCTTGGGAGGTGGCTAAAGGCAATTCTTGTTGGGCCCGCTTGCTCCGTGCTAAGTATTTAACAAACAATGAAGACTTTCTCACATCCATCCCCACTAGAGGCTCTACCATATGGAACTCCATTTGTAGTTCGCTCCCCATCATTCGTGCTGGCACTAAATGGAGGTTCGGGAATGGGCGTCTCATTGATTTCTGGAGGGATACTTGGATTGGTGATGTTCCCCTTGATCTCAACCCCTCTTGGGACCCTATCAAGAGAAGTATCATCAATATTCATGGTAGATTAGCATCTGGTTATTGGCAGAGGATAAATTCCATCCCCTCTTGGGATATCAAGGCTTGGGAGGATATCAGCGACCTTCAAAGAGACCTGCTGTCCTCCCTTAGAGTGCAGCTCTCCACCATTTACATCCCGTATTCCCATAATGAAGATGAGATTATCTGGACTCTATCCACTTCGGGCTCCTTTTCAGTTAGAGCTGCTTATCTCTCGATGCATTGTGCTGACGTGGGCCCCCCTCTTATAAAATTCTGGCCTAAGGAGATCACTCCTAAAATAGGTTTTTTCTCTTGGCTCTCCTCTAAAAATGCCTTCCTTTCCGGGGAGAACCTGAAGAGAAGGGGATTTTCCCTTCCTACCAAATGTGTTCTATGTGCAAATGAAGAGGAATCCTCATCTCACCTCCTGGTCCATTGCTCTTTCTCGCATGATATTTGGCAGTGGCTCCTATCGAGATTAGGAGTTTTTTGGATCTTTCCGGATTCCATTCAGGATACTCTTTCTCAATGGTACTCCCCCTTCACTCATCCGATTCTAAAGTTGGCTTGGAAACTCCTCCTCCCGCATGGTTTATGGGGCATATGGAAAGAAAGAAACAGAAGAATCTTCAAAAATAAGAGTCTCAATCCTGATCAGGTGGCTATTCTGATTGGCCTGGCTCTCCAAGAAAATATCAACCTGACCACTTGGTCTAAATATCAGCAAAAACTGCAGTTCTGTCACACCCTGGAGTGGCAGCAGTATTTATCCATTCCGTGCAAAAAAACCCATTCTGACAGGAATTCGATTTGCTGGCTTCCCCCTCCTAGGGGATGGAGAAAACTCAACACGGATGGCGCTTCGAAAGGGAACCCAGGTATGTCCGGAGGAGGGGCCATTCTTCGTTGCTATTCGGGTTTAATTGTTGCTGCCTCTGCCCATAATTTCAACTTTGGTTCCAACCATCGTGCGGAGGCCTTAGCCATCCTCAAGGGTCTTGAGATGGCTATCAAGGTGGGCAATGATCCCCTCCAAGTGGAAAGTGACTCCCTCAACATCATAAACCTCCTTTGTTCCAATGACCCTGGACACTGGTCGATTAAAAACATCATTGCTGATATTAGAAGCATTCAAAGATCCTTCCTTCAAGTCCAATTCCAGCACGTCCTCCGGGAAGGTAATAAAGCGGCGGATCTTCTGGCTAACATGGGTGTCCTCATCGAAAATCAGCAAATTTGGACTGAGAACTTCCCGAATGAACTCTGTCAGATTGCCCAAATTGACGCACTCCAATGCTGACGGGTGGTCTCTGAAGCTGACTGGGGTTTCGGCCTGGGCGCTTTGGTCCATTCAAATGGCGGCGATGAATACGGCAAATTTATTTGACATGACTCTTGACACGAGGTTCCTGATCAAGGCGCCTAGTTATGATGCAGCGAATCCCCGCACGAACGAGCAATATGCTCCCATTAATCATCCGAGGAGGTGGCGTCAGGGCTTTAATATATTTGCCGGTATCTTGTTCAGACTGGCTCTCGTCCGTTCCTATCTCCGACTCTGTAACTGCTCTAATATTCTTCTCATGGGGGGGCAATTGAAGCGCCTTGAGCCCGACAATTGCGAGACGCTTAGGAATGATGGCGAGGTCTGGAATATCTTAGTGGAAAATGGGATCTCTACTTTTCTGGAAAGAATGTCTGGTTACTCGGCCTTAGTGTCTTATGCTGTTACGGCTTCGTGGTCGAGAGGGCGTGTTCAAATTGGCAGCACTAAGTTTACCATCTCAACGAACGCCATCGCTGATGCCACCGGGCTCCCTGCTGCGGGCGATATTTACTACAGGCGTTCCCTTCACGCCGAGATACAAGAATTCAACGCACCGGGGGATAGACCAAGGAAATATATGTCAGGATATACCCGCGACTCTCTGCCCTCGCCCTGGGATAGAGTGGCGGAAGCCATTATGAGGTACTTCACCATAGACGGTAGGTACCGTCTGGTTTTTGGCCCCCATCTGTTTATTCTCTCCCACCTCCGTTGGGGGAGAAAGATTAATTTAGCTGCCTTTCTTTTTCAATCGCTGGAGCACTCTGTTATGCTGGCTCGGGAGGGCGAGGGAGTCATCCTCCACCAGGGTCTTCTTTACCTTCTCTTCTCCGTCGCCGCTTCCCACACTGACCTGCTCCGCTTTCCTCCCAAATTGGGCCGCCGCCGCCGCTCCCCCTCCCCTCCTTCTCACCCCTCTTCCTCTTCCCACCGCTCCTCTCGGCGCCGCCGCCTCGCTCCTTTCCTCTGGCTCGGACTCCGACGTGGCCATCGTGAGCCCCCCCCGCGAAGCCCCCATCTCCGCTGCTGTTCCCCCCTTTCCCACCCCCATCTCGTGCCTCTTCCTGGAAGACTCCAATGCCAGTGGACGCGCTCCTTCTCCTGTTTCTAGCCCGGGTCTCTCTGGTGCGGCTGATCTGTTGGGGCTTGCTCAACTGTACCCTGACTCCTCGGAAGAGGAGCAGGGTGATATCAATCAATTTGTTGCGGATCCCCCCTCTCCTTCTGCTGGCTCTAAGGATCCCTCGAATGTTAAAGATTCCACTGCTGACACTCCTCTCTCCACTCCTGCTATGGACTTTAGCACTGCTGATATTGATGCTGATGAAAAAAGGACCATAACAGAGCTGATATCATCTCCTCCATTCTGAGTAAGCTTCAGCGTGCATTCAAAGCTCTCAAAGATTGGGAGGACTTCACGAATTCTACCAGAATGGCCTTAGCAAACGACTGTTCGGAGCTTCTCAAGTTGGCGGATCTCCTTGCAAATGAATCGGGCTCCCCTAGAGCTAAAGATGCTGTTTCTGAGCTGAAGAAGCTTATTTAGTTGCTCCTCTTCGTGGCTTGTCTCTTTTTCGTTCTCCTTTTTGGAATCCTCGTGGGTATTTTGTTTTGGTTATACTATTGTTAAATCTAGCCTGATGGGCTTTTTGTATCAAGGTTGTGGGACCTTCTAAAACCCTCTCTTTACCCAATATATTCCAAAAATTACATCAAAAAAAAAAGCTAGAACAACATCAACAATGAACAAAGAAGTGGTTCAACAGAAAATCCAGGCCTCAAGCTTTCTAGGTTTGTGACTTAGTCTTAAAATGGGATGCTAACAGAGCTAAACCAAGGTGCCATTCAAAATTTGATGCACTTTGGAGTGGCCCATACATCATCGGTTCATGTATGGAGGCTAACCCTTTCGAGCTATCTCATCTTGATGGAAGCACACTATCAATCCTAGTTAATGGGATTTATCTCAAATCCTTCAATTACGTCTTCTGCATCATTGTATATATTAGTGTAGTTTTAATTCCTTTAAGTGCGCGGTGTGCACATAATTTTTTTGGTACATATTTCTTTCTCTCGTGTGCTCCTCTAATGCACTCTTATTTTTCTTCCAGGATGTTAGTTATCTTCCAACAATTTTCAACAGTTTTGTAGGATTCAGGATATAGTTCAAAAATCATTTCAAATGACTTCGGGGGTAGTTCTTCAAGTTACAAATCATAATTTCATATTTTTCAAAGTTGAATCCATGCCCAATGGATGCTCTAGGCTACTCATATCCTTCATGTAGTAGGAAGATGGCCCCAAAAGTCACCAAATTGTTGTCCAAAATAACTCCCTAGTTATTTTGACAACTTACATCCCCATTATGACTCTAAGGTTCAACATTGCAATTTGTGTGCCCTTTAGTTGCTTCCTTGGCATAGTTTCTTTGGGTTGCAGCTTCCTCACACACCCTCGTGCACTTTTCTGTTCATATGTGCCTTCCCCTTATCTTCCACATTCCTCTATCTCTTCCATTTTACTCGTGCACACTCCCCGGCACATCTACCTTCTTCCCAACACTTAATACACCTTCCGCGCATGCCTCCGGCTTGCCTTCCAAAACTTGTTAAGTCCCTAGAATTCTTGCGATCCCCTTCCTCTTCATCGCGCATCACCTTCTACATGCTCGCACCATGTCTACATACTTATATCCTATAAGTATGATCTCATTCCTCCCATGTGCATTACTTCTCGCGGCTTCTATTTGCTTTCTTCTTTTGCGCCCTTCTTTCGCACTGATTCTTCGTGCCATGTGGCGACTGTCGAACGAGTGTATCACAAACAACCTATCAAAGTGTGCCAATAGGGTTGCAAAATCCTACAACCAACCAAGGTGCGACACATAGCTGAAAATGACAAAACAATTACTACCGGCCAATCCTCCAAACAAGATGCATGCGTCACATGTCCTTCCGACTTGTAGACTTTCACGTCATCATAACTTCTACTACAGAGATTGGATTTGGGTGCTTTTTGTCCACTTGGATAGCCTGGCGGGTGGGATACTCTCCGGATCACTTGCTTTCAAATTTTAATGGGATTGGGTAAGTGAGGAGTAGGAAACCATCCTCATGCCGTTAATGCAAGATCCTATCACTCCAACCACCCGATTTGATTCAAATCTTGCCGCCTTCCTTCTCCTACATGCCAAATAGTCATGGGGAAGCACATTTGATAGTTTTGCAAGAGGATTTGTAGGCATTCATTACTAGTGGTTGGTGATTGAAGATTCAAATACGATTTTCCCTCCTTGGCATAGTTTCTTTGGGTTGCGGTTTCCTCACACCCTCGGGAACTTTTCTTCATATGTGCCTTCCCCTTATCTTCCCCATTCCTCTATCTCTTCCATTTTACTCGTGCACACTCCCGACACATCCACCTTCTTCCCAACACTTAATACACCTTCCGCGCATGCCTCCTCGGCTTGCCTTCCAAAACTTGTTAAGTCCCTAGAATTCTTGCGATCCCCCTTCCTCTTCGTCGCACATCACCTTCTACATGCTCGTGCCATGTCTACATACTTATATCCTATAAGTATGATCTCATTTCTCCGATGTGCATTACTTCTCGCGGCTTCTATTTTCTTTCTTCTTTTGCGCCTTCTTTCGCGCGATTCTTGTGCCATGTGGCACTGTCCGAAATGAGTGTATCACAAACAACCTATCAAAGTGTGCCAATAGGGTTGCGAATCCTACAACCAACCAAGGTGTGACACATAGCTGAAAATGACAAAACAATTACCCGATCGGCCAATCCTCCAGCCAGTATGCATGCGTCACATGTCCTTCCGACTTGTAGACTTTGCGTCATCATAACTTCTACTACAGAGATTGGATTTGGGTGCTTTTTGTCCACTTGGATAGCTGCTTTGACGTGGGATACTCTCCGAGATCACTTGCTTTCAAATTTTAATGGGATTGGGTAAGTGAGGAGTAGGAAACCCTCCCTCATGCCGTTAATGCAAGATCCTATCACTCCAACCACCTAATTTGATTGAAATCTTGCCTCCTTCCTTCTCCTACATGCCAAATAGTCATGGGGAAGCACATTTGATAGATTTGCAAGAGGATTTGTAGGCATTCATTACTAGTGGTTGGTGGTTGAAGATTCAAATATGATTTTCCCTCCTTTCTCCTCCTCTTCTCTCCTTCATTCTTCTATAAATGTAAGAGCATTGCTCATTGTAAAGGTTTGGACACATTGGATCCTCTAGTATTACTAAGGGTTCTAGTTCTTTGCATTTTGAGTTGCAGGCCTTTGGATCTGGTCTTTGCATGTGGATATTGGCCTCATATGCCATTGTAATAGATTGTGCATTTCGGAAGTAATAGAAGCATTGTTTTGTGGCTATCTTCTGCCTTGACCTATTTTTTTCTTGCTCTTTTCCTTTCTTTTACGTTGTGTGCTTGTTTTTCTTTCTTAAGTCCCCTACATCTCCTATTCTAATTGTGCCTCATGAAAGTGATTGTGTGAATGCATTATGTTTTGTGCTATGCATGTTTATCCCTCCTCTGTGTATTTTCCTTTGTTTTCACTCAAAATAGATTGTGTTCATCCCCCTTTTCTTTCTGGTGTTATTTCCTCCCTTAGATTAGTTTTCCCTTTCCGCATATCCTTATATCCCTAGTCCATTGGCATGTTTAGCTTAGGATTTCCATTTCAGCATTAAGAGTAGTAGTAACAATATAATTAGGTAGAGGAACCAACCTTCTCCAGAGGTCTATCTCAAGTGTGTAAGGTCCCATAACTTGGAGATAGTCTCATTGTTGCCTTAATGACCCAGGTTGACTTGATCTAGGACGGGTGCAAGTTTGAGTGTCAACAATTCCATAAACTCACTTTGTGCACACATTTTATGATGTTCATGGTTTTTCTATAGATACATGCATATGAGAGGAAGCATGTAGTGGTGCTATACACGATGTCATCACCACCATAGTAGAAGTAGATTAAAAATTTACTAAAGCACTATAATGAGGTATTTACTGAACCAAGAGGTCATTTGACACAATACACAATAAAGCATCGAGTGATTTGGTTTTGGATTTACTAGTTGAAATAACCCATCGTACCACATATCAACAAATATAAGAGTTCCTCGTTTAGGGAAAGATAAGGCCTAAATATTTTCCTTTTGAAAACATAACAGCTTCTAGCACACAAGAAACATGGTATATAAAAACATGACATATACTATCCTAAATTCAACAAGATCACAATGAAAAATCAATATCCATTACTACTCATATATGATCACTTGGATAAAATCCAAGGTAAACACTATTTCACCAAGATCAACTTTGAATTTCAGTTACCAAAAAGTCCTAGTCCATCTTAAATTCATTTGTAATAAAAATTTAAAGACACATGAATGATTGAATGAATGGATGGTTATGTATTTCATCTTGACCAATACACCCATGACATGCATGTTATTGATGGATGTACTTCTTTGGACCTTCTTGTAATGCCCCAAAATTTCACCACCCAAAATATAACGATAAAACTAGCAATTTTTGTTGTTTTTGTTGTTGTTATATGACACAACACTTATTATAATTACGCAATGATCTAAAGACACATAACATTGGTCCCACATAACACTAACACACATAGTTGCGCTAATACAATTAACACATGATTTATAGTTTTAATTTTGTATGCATTGTATTTTTCTATTTAAGGAGCATTTATTTATAGAAGCATGGTTAATATATTTATGACACAATAAAATATTTTATACGAGGTTCATTTCATTCTAGGGTTCAATCATGTGTTAGTTTCCATAGCAGGTTTTTTTATCATTTTCCTACAAAATCTAGGTCACACGTAGTCCCACGCTACCAAAGGTGAAGAGTATAACTAAAAACACATTTCATGGGGTCATGTGCACCTTCTAATAAGTTGGTTTGTAGATACATTAAGTAGGTTCAATCATAATTTATCCCTCTCTTAATTAGGAAAGGAGGAGATGCTTAACTCAACATGGGAGTGCAACTATAATGAAATTACTTGTATAAATCTGATTATGAGTAGCAATATAACACCAAAGAACACAATATTGTAGATAAATGATCTCAATATGCAAGTAGAATAACTTATCCACTTCGAGGGGGCAACCTCCAAACCATACAATAAGACTCAAATGCTCAATATGATGATCAAATACTACCTATTAACCCCTATATATATTATTCCTATGCTATGGCCATCACCAAGGCCGACCCACTAATGATAATATAACATATATGAAAGAGATACATCATGATAAGAAGTTATGATAGCCATAAGTCGGTTATATACATCCAATGTAAGATATATGATTAAGGGTGTAACATGCCCTCCCCTTAAAAGAAACATTGTCCCCAATGTTGGGAAGCCCTAGATGGTGCTTTGCACAATGCTTCATCCTCCCATGATGCATCTTAAATATTCATATTCTTCCACTTGATCAAGTATTTGGTAATGACTCTGGTCCTCATTATTTTTGTGTGTTTCGAAGAATACCTTTAGGTTCCAATATGATCCTTCCTTCCTCATCCAGTTCAGAAGCACTTGATTGGGTGGAAATGTGCTTCCCAATAACTTTCTTCAAGCAAGAAACATGGAAGACTAGATGTATTTTACTTCCTGGAGGGAGCTCCAACTTATATGCCACAATACAAATTTTTTTGCAACACTCGATAAGGACCATAGTATTTAGGAGAAAACTTATTATCCTTCTTATGTTGTTTTAATGATAAATGCTTATATGGTCAGTAACCATACAAAAACAAAGTCACCCTCTTCAAAGTGTCTCTCACTACGATGTTGATCAACCTATTTCTTCATGTGGTTTTGTGCCCTTGCCAAATTATCTCTAAGACTAGAGAGTACTTTGTGTTGGTGTTGAATGTGATCTTCGGTTGCTCTCACCTTTGGTTTGACCTTAAAGCTAGAGATGAGTGATGGAGAATGGTACCTGTAAACTACAAGAAATGGAGAAATTTTGGAGGAGGTATGAAATGAAGTATTTTACCACCATTATACAAGTGGCAACCATTGCACCCAATGTTATTGTTTTTCTGAAGTAAAACATCAAATATATCCCTCTAGGAATTTATTTACCACCTCATATTTCCCATTTGATTGAGAATGATAAGATGAACTCTAAGTGAGTTGGGTACCCAAACAAGAGAAAAAATCAGTCCAAAAATTTCTTGTAAATATTGGATCACGATCACTTACTATAATTTTGGGCGTGCCATGGAGCTTTTGAACCGTGTCCATAAATGAGATGGCAATTGTACTAGTTGTGAAAGGATGAGCCAGGGCACAAAAATGAGCATAATTTCTAAGTCTATCCACCATGACCATGATGATGCTTTTCCCTTCTGATTTAGGTAATCTTGTGATGAAATCCATTGACACTTCTTCCCATATCTTGCTAGGAATAGAAAAAGGTTGGAGTAGACTTGGTGTCTTAATGGTCTCACCCTTATTTTGTTAACACACCAAACATTCTACCAAAATATTTTGAACATCTCCTTTCAACCCCTCCCAAATAAATCATGCTTAACTCTATGATAATTTTTCAAGAACTTAGAATGACCTCCTAGTGGAGAATAATGGAGCTTTGAAAGAACATGGTGTTTAAGTATATAGTTCTTACACAAATATGACCTATCTTTGTACCACAATATATCCCCCTTCCATATAAATTATTATGATATGGTTGTATTTTCCTAGAGATTCTAAATGAGAGTATGTGTTGTTGCATCTTTCTGCCATTCTTCCCTTGCTTGATCTATTGAATCTGCTTTTAATAGAGAGATGGAAAAATCATCCCTCCCCTCCTAGATAGAGTGCAATGACCACATTTTCCTTCCCTTTCTTATAAATAATCTCAAATTCATACCCCAACATCTTAGTGACCCATTTTTGTTGTTCTTCTGAAGATATTCATTGCTCCAAGAAGTATTTCAAACTATCATGATTAGTTTTGACCTTAAAGTGTCTACCCATCAAGTATGGTCTCCATTGTTTGACTGCATGTAATATTGCCATCATTTCCTTCTCATAGGTGGGTTTCAAAAATTCTTTCCTTTTAGTTGTTGGCTCTTAAATGCTATGGGATGTCCTTCTTGCATGAGTACTACTTTGATCCCATTTCCTAAAGCATCGCATTCAATTATGAAGGTCTTGGAGAAATATGGAGTTTCCAATATTGGAGTGGTGCACATTCTTATGATCAATTTTTCAAATTCCCTAGAAGCTTCCTCATTCCAATGAAAGGAGTCTTTCTTTAATAATTTTGTAAGTCATGCTGCTATACTGCCATAGTATTTTACAAATCTGTGATAATACCCTGTGAGACCTAAGAAACCTCATAATTGCTTGAGGGTTCTTCGGACTTCCCATTCCACCATGGCCTGGATCTTGGGAGGGTCCACCTTAACACCTTTATGAGAGACAATATGGCCCAAGTATTCCACTTCTTGTACCCCAAAAGAACACTTCGAAGGCTTGACATATATTCTATGTTTCTCTAATATTTTTAAGATTGTATTGACATGATGTAAATGTTTCTCCCATGATTTGCTGTAGATGAGAATATCATCAAAAAATACCAAGACAAACTTCCGTAGAAATGGTCTAAATACTAAATTCATCAAACTCTGAAATGTGGAGGGTGCATTAGTAAGACCAAATGGCATCACTAGGAATTCATAATGCCCATGATGAGTTCCAAAGGTTGTCTTATGAATATCTTCTTTCTTTACTCTAATTTGGTGATACCCAAAACATAGATCTAATTTTGTAAAATAAATTGCACCATGTAACTCATCTAATAAATCATCAATGACAAGAATAGGAAACTTATCTTTGATAGTGTACTTGTTGAGTTATCGGTAGTCTAGACACATGTACCATCTTCCATCCTTGTGGTGCACCATCACCACTGGAGTAGAATAAGCACTCTGATTATGACGAATAATACCCATTTCCAATATTTCCTCCACCATCTTCTCAATCTCACTCTTTTGCACATATGGGTATCTATAAGGCCTGATGTTGGGGTTGGCTTCCTGGAATCAACTAAATGGCATGATCATGCTCTCTTTTAGGAGGCAATCCTCTAGGATCCTTGAAGACAACTGCATGTTGATCAATAACCTTCTAAAGATTAGGATGCACCTGTCGTTTTGCGGTTGAACTTCCAAGGAGAACAATCGTGCTAAAAACCTTGACCTCCTTTTTAAGAATCTTCTACATTTCGTGAGAACTAACCACCCGAATAATTTTTTCCTATAGTCCTCGAAGTTAAAATTATTTTACCCTTAGAATGAAAGTGCATGAACAATTCCTTGAAATTTATCTCTATGGTGCCCAAAGTTGTGATCCACTTGAACACATACGACAATATTAGCTCCACCCATGGGAATAACAAACATCATATAGTTGAATGTGTAGTCACCCATCATAAGTTTGATTTTATGGAATTTACCTGAACATTGTACTATGCCACCATCTGCAATCATTACTTGAAATTCAGGTGTTGGGTAGATGAAACAATTTAGTCTTGTTGCCACTTATGATTGATGAAATTATGTGTGCTCCCTGAATCAATCAATACTATCACCTTTTGCTTCTTAAGATAACCCATGACTGAAGGGTTTGTGGAGTACTAATACCTGATAGAGCATGACATGAGATAGTGGGTGGGGATCTTCAAATTCTTCCTCTAATTTTTCCACTTCCTCGCTTGATGTTTCCTCATATTCTTCCTCATCACCAGTCCTTCAATTAAAATAAGTTTTTCTCACAACATTTATAATTTGGTCTATTTTTTCTTTCAAAATTAAAACATAATCCTTTTTTCTCTTTTTTCTTCAATTTTTTGAGGTGTCAGCCGAACTGGCCAGAGGGTACGATGGAGGCAAGGTGCTATGATCTTTTATGTTAGAGAAGATGCCTTCTATTGGAAAGAAAATTTTCCTCTTCCCTACGCACCATGATAATAGAATCATAAACCTTGAGTGGATTAAACATGCGCACCTCATGCTCAATATGGTCCTTAAGACCCCCAAGAAATAGGTCATTCAAATACTCTTCAGTAATATCATCCACACGCAAGGAAATATTTTGGAATTGATGGACATACTCCTCAACTGAACTTGTTTTTCGTAGCTTTGCTAATTGGCTGAAGTAATTCTATGAACCAGAGAAATATAGTTTAATTGAAGCTCTTCAGTGAAAAATTTCCATGTGACATTTAGACCATTCTTGTTCCTTTGAGCACATAACCAATGATACCAAAAAAATTAGTTAAGTTCTAGAATAAGGATGCCACATTTATCTTTTTCTGATGGGATCTGATGAAGATCAAAAAATTATCCATTTGAGTAATAAAATTGAGCAGATCCTTTCCATTGAATTTACGCATTTCCACTTTTTGAATAATGCCTCGTCATTGGTGAGGTGATCCACCTCAATGTGTAAAGTAGCCTCTTGGATTGGAGTGATTTGGACCTGTGTGAGTATTTCTAGATGAACCCATATGAATGGAATTTAGAGTTTTGTTTGAAAGAGCAAACAACATCTCCTACTTAATTGCTTGAAATTCCATCTGAATTTAACCCCTAAGGCTACCTTTCAAATGAAGAAGCTCATTATTAAGGTCATCCTTACTCACCATATTATTTACCCTTTCGTGAAGTTAGATGACCACCTCAGATATTCTTGAACCAGAAGATTATAAATCCATATCTTCTTTATTTAGGGTCATTCCTTGAGTTGTTTGACCTTTCCCTTGGCCTTGGGTTGATCTACCGGTCATGATGTAGGGTCAGGGACTTAGGTTAGACAGAATAGGGAAAAATTTAGTGTTTGGGGTTTTGTAAATTTATTGGCCAAATAGAGGAAATCATAAAAAATAAACCCTAGCTAATTTTTGGAAAGATTTCCAAAAATATAAGAAAATTAGAAAATTTCCAAAAATTGCACCTTTTGTAGCCGATTATGAAAAAACATAAAACTGATATAAATTTTGCAAAACAAGTCAAAAATGCTTGAAATTTGGAGAGGAGCTTACTTAACTAATTTTGCCATACCAAAAAAAAATGTAGAAATATTCACTAGCAATTTTGAGATATAGCCGAACCTTCACAATTAAGGTTTGACGCAACGTCGGCCGAGATCATGCTCTAATACCACTTGTAATGAAATTACTTGTATAAATATGATTATGAGTAGAAATATAACACCAAAGAACACAATATTGTAGATAAATGATCTCAATATGCAATTATAATAGCTTAGCCACTTCGAGGGGCAACCTCCAAACCATACAATAAGACTCAAATGCTCAATATAATGATCAACTACTACCTACTAACCCCTATATATACTATTCCTATGTTATGGCCATCACCAAGGCCAACCCACTAATGATAATATAACATATATGAAAGAGATACATCATGATAAGAAGTTATGATAGCCATAAGTCGGCTATATACATCCAATGTAAGATATATGATTAAGGGCGTATAACTATGAAACAACCCTATGTTTTCCCATGCTACGACGACCAAATACCCATCCACTAAACATGATGCTCTCTCAAGGCCACAATTGCTGTGAAGATCATTACTAGCTAGGGTATGAGGCCCTCACTCAATCCTATCACACAAATAAGGTTTGATAAGAAGATAACTTATGAAATCACTACGAGCACTAAGAAATTACTTTCACAATTAACTAGCTTGGCTCAGGTTGACTTTCACACATTTATTTAAGTTTTTAAAAGACATGAATAACAAAAACAATGCTCACCTAATTACATAGGAACATGGTTTCATTTGAAAAAATGGTGACAACACTATTCTTAGGATAATTATAGGGAATTTATTACCACAAGCTACTGGAAAGAGAGACTAACTACCTACTTAGAACTAAAAGTAATCTTCCTTGTTTCTTGTAGCAACATCATTTCCATGATGGAGTACAGTAACATAATACGATGAACTGTTTGTTACTTTCCAATTGGGAATGTCATAAAAAGCAATTGGAAAAATTACATTAGTTATCATGTGATAACAAGCACAAAATTTCAATTCCTTCCACATCATATGGCTCGAGGGTTTACTTAGATCCAAAAGGGATGACCCTTTTACATTCTCGCAAAAGGATTCGACCTTTCTTTCATTTATTACCAAAACCATTTTCAATAGGATTACCATCACACATTGTTATATATTCATATTCCTATGATAAACATAAAATTCCATCCTTTCATTACTTCTTAGTTCACTTTAAATAAGCACGATACTAAGTCATCATGCTAAATGCACGTAAATGCATATAAAACACTTAATTTTTATATTTTTAAAGATACGAGAACAGGGGGTTTTGCATGATTATCACGATAATTATTTGAATCTTTTAACAAGGTAAACAATGTTTGTGTGGTCCACTTGATTGCATCTCCTTTGGTTAACTAATCTCTCTAAGATCCTAATTTACTGAGGAAGATCAATTTACACATCCATTAAACATAATTTCCCTCTGTGTGTGGTACGAGCTACTCCCTTAAGGTGGGGCACAACATAAATACATACAACCATTTGTCACTATGATCACAAATCGATACTTGGATTAATCTCTCTAATTGTGGAAAGATTGAATATGCCCTATTTATTACATACAATCATTATTGTTAAACTCTATTACATGACCTAACAATGATTATTTAAAAGTTTAGTTTCAAACTTATATATTCCTTTTCTATGTTACAATATCAAATTTACACAACATGTCAATAAATCAATATATTATTCCTTCACCAAATTGCAACGTTATCTTTCTTTCCTTATTTCAATTTACCATGATATTTTATTACGATCATGTTAACACCTTTTTACTCTCATGACTATCTATAGTTCATTTAGAAATCACATTGTTAATCATTCAAGAATATTAGTCACTATTTTACAACACCATACCATTACCATTTCCTCACAACATGAAATCGTAGCTCTCAATTGAATTAATACAACAATGATATTTCCATTAAACACTAGTTACTAGATAAGGCCCCAATTTCCATAACAACTACACACATTTCAATATAAACATGCGATTGTAAAACAACATAATAATGCTACTAAATCCTTTTGTCTCGAGTACTTGCAACCAAACACATGGTCAGCCCAAATAGTTGGCATGGAAATCTCTTACGATCTAACACATTTCACATATGCATATTTTCCATTCACAATGATATAAAACTCTTACATGTAGTTGGAGAGGGTAATAAGTATATATTCAGTTTAAATGCATTTTCAACTTTAGAGAGAGAGAACAAAATTATTTAAGAAAGTGATTAATAGAGGTTTTATATAGTCTCATGAAGTCGTTCTAAGTTATCTCGTCGGAGTTATTAAGCTTAACTGGGTCCCACGACAATTTTCTAGTTATCGTTGCAAGTTTACCAAAAGTGCCCTCTTTAGCCAAAGAAGCCTACGAAACGGAGTTCAAAACTAAGGTCATGCAGACTCAAACACACATTGATTCAATTCCCATTTACTCCCCTATATAGAGAAACCTTTGGAATCGATATAACTTATTTCTAGAAACCATGGTTCAATCTACGCCTACCTTTTTCTAGCCAATTATCGTAAAAGCACTAGTTCATTTTGTTGCGAGAATGACCAAGTGGCCTACAAAACCCACTTGCAAAACTAACTTCCAAAGTAGTTTTCTCGAAACTAAAGGTTGATTACAATTTTCATGGTCACTCTAGAGGTATGAGGTGGTAGAAATCTGTTTCCCAACACGGATCCCCAAACCATGAGCCAAAACCAAAACCAATTTCTATCTTTTGGCAGCTGTCCCAAGCTGCAAAACAACAAATTGGACTCAAAATCACATGTCGTTAAATGAAAAAGGATCATCCAAGGTTAGTTAAGGGGTTGGTGTGACTCCCCATGTCATAAGGAACACAATCAAATATTGGCATATCTTCTATAGGATTTGGGAAGGTGTTTTGCAAGTCATTTTAAAAAGTGTTTTATTAACTTTTGCAAGACGTTTAATGGTAAGGTGGGTGTAAGAATTCTTACATACGACATACAACTAATGATTGCACTTTCCAAATTTGCTCATCTAAGTTGTAATCTAGTTTCAAATGCATTATGAGATGGGGGTAAACACTCCCAAATAGTTGTTCTGGTTGTGTGAGACAATCTAACTGTTGACGTTTTAAACAAAAAAAACAAAGTCATTTTATTTAACCAAACAAAACATATTCATTAATGAATTTTAGTTTTCGATACTGTGACAAATGAAAAACTAATACTACAAAAAAACATGCTAGATGCAAGGCAGACAACCATCCTTGAGAGTGCACGAGGACAATCAAAGGCTCCGTGAGACCACATTTCATTGAGGCATTTTTGTTAAGCAGTCCACGTATTCTATACATATATCATTTCCAGGACCTTATTTTTTTAATTTATTTTTGCGTGGTTGGGAGTATGCTGGTAGAGTGAATAAATCCTCCCATCATCATGTTCCAAGTGACTATATTGCCTTGAGGAATTTCGTTGAATAGCTCATATGCATTGCGTATGTTACCACATTTGATAAATAACAGCTTTCAATAATTATTTGGTTTTTCACGCAAATGAGTAGGATGGTCACACGGGTTGAGGAACTTGGGTTTACATCCTCCAAAGTAGATTACGAGCACACATATCTCAACCAAACAGTTAGATTGTGAGCACACATATCTTAACCAAACAGTAAGACCTAACGTTTTACATGGAAAACGTCCAATATATTATGTTTGATGGATGCCCATTTGCTGGTATAAAGCTACTATTTTGGCATGGTTGGGGTGTAGGAGACATGTCAAACCCACAAACACACAAATCTATGCAAGGTTGTGGAAATTGTCTTGGGAGGTGGAGGCACTAGGATATTCTCCATATTTTGTCCAGGTTGGGAGGATGCGTAGAGTGATAAAGAGTGACACATTCCTCCACTCCTTCACATGTCCCCCTTTAAAATAAATTTATTTACTTTGGTATATTCAATCCCTGTGCCATTTCAATTTCATTTTATTCATTTGTATTAATATATTATCAATTATTATTGACACTACATATATAATTTGTATTATTGAAAAATTGATAAATTCATTGCTTCCTTTATTCTCATTGAGTTTCATGTGATAAAACGTAAATATGAAGACATACATTATCATGGTAACTCGATTATATTTGCATCAAATTTCACATAAAAATGGATCGTCGATTATCACATCACCAATACACTAGAATGGACATTGCTAGGATGCAAGGTCAACTAGGTGAAGAGCGGGAGGGACACTACATTTCCCTCTCCTTATCGGAGCATCGTCGTTGATGTGAACCAACCCCAAGATTAGCTAGAGGGACACATGAGCAAAAGGAAACCAACAACGATTAAGTTATCCAAAGTGAAAGGACCTAGCGCTATAACGCGACCACAAGGGAACAACACAATTTGTAATTTTCTCTAATTATATATGTTCTATGAAGATTGGTAGTTATTTTACTCTATTACCCGAGTTAGTCATTTCCGTTACACCATTTCTTTGGTTCATTGTTCATAATTTTTTCATTGTTTAATAATTCAATTCCATTGTTTTCATAGGGTGCCCAATAAAACATGACACCAAATGGTCAAAACTAAGCTCCAAACATAACATGAAGAAACTCCTCAACATGTTGATTGTACACATATCCATTTTAATACATTTGAAGGAACAATTTAATGACTTGAAACTTACACAAGAAGAAGAGTGCATCAGAAACTTGTTGAGAAAGTTTTATGGTGATATAACCAATCATAGGTTTACAACAATACTATAAAAACACAACATTTTCTCAACAAGAGTTACCCACACATCCAGGGGAAAGGTGAAAAACCACACAACATGGTATTCATATCATAGACTTCATACAAGAGGCATGTAATGGTGTAATCACAACACATAACAAGGGTATGACAACAACATATCTATAACAAGGTCCCCATGACCAAAAGTATCAAATCTCTCCATGCATATAGCCCAACAAGTCTAAGTATAAAATATCTATCAAAATAATGTGTAGTGCGGTATCTCAACCTCTCCTCAAAGGAGCTAAAAGAGCCAAGCCCCCACATCAAGTATCCTAAGTAACATGTCTTTCGGTGTATCCCACAAGGCCCAACAATGCACTATCCCCAAGTAATCCAAACTATGAAAACGTATAAAATCCCAAGCATAACCATGAATTATTAACCAATTATCATATTTATCTCAAAAATAATCATCACATTACAACCAAAAATTTGTACTAAATATCATGAAGGCCACTCCACCAAGGAAAACTAAATATCATAAGAGTCACTCAACCATAAAGGACTAAGTATCATAAATGTCACTCCGCCATGGGGAGGAATGAGTATCACAAGTGTCACTCCGTCATAGGAGGACTGAGTATCAAGTATCCAAGTGAGGCTAGGTCATTCTATGGTTCTCAATGCATAGATGCTCACCACCTCAAAACCAAGAGCATGTCATGTAGCACCAAACATGCATACACGACACCTTGGGTGTACCCCCATACAACATGTATGCACATTTCGAACAAGATAGAACCAACTCATTAAACAAGTAAGGAAATTCACATTAACATTAGGGTTCATTTTAAGAGACCTCTTAGAAATCGGAGGTGGAAAATACCTAGCGAATATCCTTGAAACCGGTTTCGCGGGAAGGCGATTTTTTTGGGGTCCTAGAACAAAATTTTCACCTAATTTTTAAGAGGTGTGACAGAAGGCTATAGACGCGCGATAGAAGATTTGTTGTTGCGCGTCAACAAGGTGGTTGACACGTGTCAACAAACCTCACTGACACGCGTCAACGCGAACTTATTGACACGCATCAATGAGCCTCTCTGACGCGCGTCAACCACCTTGTTGACGCGCGTCAACAAGTATGTTGTCAAAAACACCCTCTGGTCATGTGGTATGCAACCTCTACCCTCTGGTCACGCGATAAAAAAATCTTCATGTCATGCGTCAACAAACTCTCTGTCATGCATCTACTTCCTCCACACTCCTGTTGAACGTCAACAAACTCTCCATGTTGCACGCCAACAAACTCTCCATGTCACGCATCAACAAACTCTATGTCACTCGTCTGCAACCTCCGCCCTCCTGTCACGCATTTGTAGCCTCTGCCCTCCTGTCGCACATTTACTATTCTTGATAATACATATGCCCTAGGTGGTATGAGTGATCTAGTAGTGTTCTACCTGGCAAATAATCTAGGATTATATAGGGGATAGTTTTAAGGGTAGGTGAAACCGACCCCAAAAAAATTAAACTGTAATTTTTAGGCGAACAGTCACTTGACCCACCTAGAAAATTCATCTTTTCAAAATTTTCAAAAATGGAATATTCGCCACTAAAATTATCCCCGATTAACATTCTTGAGGACAATTAGCCAAGTGGCCTAAAAAACCATAAAGATATGAGTTACAAAAATAAACAAAACCAAGAATTCTCGAAACTAAAGAGCAATGGCCAAGCAAATGTATTCAAACTACAAATATCTTAGAAGAAAAAACAAAAGTAAGCAAGAAGAGCCTTGAAGCTTCCAAATAAATCAAATAAAAAGATAGTTTTGAGAAAGTCAAGTTCACAAATAAAATACAAATAATGATATCCACATCACAATAATTGTGTCACCTCTAGTGGCCACATGTAGGGGTACTACATCATTGAGTGTGCGTCTTGGCATAAAAACATAATAATTGATTAGATAATGCAAGTTCCATAATATTTGTTTGAATTATCATCTCCAAAAATATATGTGTTACTCGAGTAAGAGAATTCATTTCCACTAGTAACAACACACATAAGGAATGTCACCCTGACCAGAGCAAGGTTCCCACTTGATCCTCATTCTCACATTCTCTTACTCGAGTAAGAGAATTGATTTCCACTAAGTAACAACACACATAAGGAATGTCACTAGAGAGTCACATGATTGGTCAATTGGATAGTCCAAGAGTGATTTTATTTTTCAATGGTATAGATATTGGTGTGGGGTACTTTCCTTGTTGTCTCGGGGCATTGTCCACATCACGTGGTGAGTCATCTCACTTAGGTGAGATCATAGGTCTTAGGTGTCTTAGGGGGTATGACATATTCCATCATATGCATCAGTGTGTGTCATTACATCATACAAGAGTTACTTTCCATTTATGGAATGTAACTCCTCTTCTCCCTTGTAGAGGTATGATTGGTCTTGCATTGGGAGTTACACAACACTCTTATTTATACCCTTTTTATCTATGAGAATGAGTATACCTTTTTCTTTTGCATGCAAATTTTCATGGTTAAATGCTTGCTTACTACATGGAACTTTGTCACATTGTTGTTCGAGTGCAACTCGGTTGATGTGTGCGCCATCCCACTTGATCCTCATTCTCACATTCTCTCACATGGTATTAGAGCATGTTGTTGGGATTCACACCACTCTCAGTTTTACATTGCCTACTCTCTCGGTTTTGTGTTCTTACTTATTTCTTGTGCAAGATTTGTAATCGTTTTCTCATTTGTTCTTTACTTGCATTGATTTAGTTTATGCTTGGGGTATAATGCTTGGTTGGTTGTTTTTGGTTTTGTGCTTGGGTAGTGTGCCTTGTCTTGTGTTTTTGCAAGTGTTTGTATGCGGGTTCAACAAAATAATCAGGTTCAAGTGTAATTTTTGTGTTTCTTTGGAAGTTGTGTCAATTTTATTTTGGGCCCAACTCGCCTGACTTTTCTCGAAATGCCGGAATCGAGCTATCCCATCTCACTTTTTTTCTGTCGCCCCTTCCTTCACTTATCTCAATCATCAAGCTACCTTTCTTCTCTCTCACGTTTTTTGCCTACTCCTTACTTGCATCGTTTTCCAAACTCTCACCATCCAAGCTCACACTCTCACCCAACTCATTGTGGACTCTGCTTGCCTCCACGAGACTTATCCCGCACTATGTTTTCCTCGGCCTTGCGTGTTGCACCCTATTTGTTCTACCCTACTCACCTTACGCAACCTCTTTGTTTTTTGTTGGCTGATGTTAATTGTGTTAGGTTGTGGAGATAAATAGCTTCACTAGAGCATGCATTACAAAGTGATTGGGTTACATAGTGACCGACATCGGTCAGATAGTAACCGACATCAGTCATGAAGGGACTGACATCAGTCACCTATGACCAGCATCGGTCAGGCAAGTAGGAACCATCATCGGTTAGGGATAACCAACATCGGTTACCTGTGCGTGAGTGTTTTATTTAACTCATGGGAATTAGATCTAAATTTAGTATTAAAGCAAGATCTATTGATTGTAATTGCATGGCTAAGTGCCCTAAGTTTGTATATGCCTATATAAGCATGAAAGATAGGGTTAGAAGGTTAATTAGACAAGGATTGAGTTAGATCCTTGATTCTCCTAGATTGAGAGAATGAAGAAGAAGAAGAGAAAGAAAGAATAGGTTACATGAAGATAGAGCTTCCATGGAGAGGAGCTGGATAGAAGGAAATAATAGGTACATCTAAATGGTGAGAAGAGGGTAACATATTCTATTGTATTTCCTTTGTAGAGTTATTATCTCACTGTAATGACTTGCATAATATGTAAAGCACATAGAGTTTCTTCTTATAGATCCACATGTTGGTGAGATCTTGTATTGTAGATCAATATAGATCTAGTCTTATATTGTTCGATCCACAGGTTGTTGTGAGATTTTGTATTCATAGATCCATGAGATCATATTGTATTGTTGATCCATGTAGATCTAGATATTGTAGAGGAGGTTGTCTTCATGTTTGCACAAGTTATGTAGTGATGGAGAGACAAACTTACTTCTTGGTGCATAGTTATAGTTGCACATATGGTAGACCCATGTGAGAGGTCTTGTTTGCAAATCCACGAGAGAAACTTGGTAGGACTTCGAGAGATGCGGTAGTTCTTGGTCATGTGAGATATGTTGGTAGTGTTTGGAGGCATAGTTGTAGTGTACTTATGTAGATCTGTTTAGAGATTTGGAGGAGAGGAGAAACTCTTTAAGAGTTGCATTGTACTCATGTATTTAAGAGTTTGTTTGTACTCTTGTTATATTATATATATGAGATCTCTATATTTGGTGGACGTAGCTCACATTGGGTGAACCATGGTACATGTTGTGTTATGTGTGTGCACTTTTTTTTATTTGGATTATTATAGTTTATACTTCCACTGCTATAGATTTTGGGGAATTGTTTAGATCTTGTGTGCGTGATTGAGTTTGTTATTAAATCATAACACTATTTCGCAGTCCCTAATTCCCAACATATTGAACCCAAGCTCCTAGTTTCCTCGCCTTTCGGCCTTTGTGCATCTCGAGCTTACCCGCTTGGCTTCTCCCGCACCATGTGCATCTCAAGCTCATTGAGATCTCTACCTAGTTTAGGATTTTCCTCGCCAGGTTGTGTTCGGTACCCACCTTGGCATCTTGCTCATGGGCACACTCAAACCTACTCTTGTTCACTCTACCTTTGGCCCATTGGCTCATCCCGGTCGAGCTCTCTCCACTCTACATGGGAACTAGCCATTTCTCCTGGATTCTCACCATCACATTGATCCCTCCTTCCCTATGCTTGCTAGGTATCCCGTTGTTCTCCCTTATCTCATTAGTACTCACCACATGGAGCTCACTTCATCTCTCGTTAGTTCAAATCGTCAACGTGGAATTGAAGCCGACTCTAACTAAAACCGTTACAACCTCGACTTGGCGTTTAACCCGGCTCGACACGTGGAGACTTGGCGATTCGAATGAGCTCGCCCATCGACTTGACATTACAACCCCATTTGCAGCTCGGTACTAGCTCACTTAACTCACCGACCAACTCACCGTAGCTCGTCGCACCAACTCACCTATCAACTCACACGATTAGCCATCCCAACTCACCGTCTAAGCAACTCGCCCTTTCTCCGGTGACTCAACGAGTTGTGTTACCTCCCCGAGCCAAGGTATGATTTTTTTCTCCTTTAATTTTAAATCCGCTTTTCCTTTTTAGTCTTTTTTTAAATTAGATTAAATTTAATTAAGGAAATTAATTTAAATTTAATTATTTGGGTTATTCAACCTTGGATCAAAATTGGGAAAATTTGGTCTTTATACTGTCTGCAGCGTTTGTACCTTTTGAGGATGTAGTTAAAGTTGGAGGGTAAAACTATACCTATCTCCCTACACTCTTCCTCTAACGACATGGACACCCAAATCCTTTAGTTATTCGAACAACATACAAAATTGGGTTGGGAACCGATCACTCCCTTCCCCTTCAAAATATCCGCTTCACAATAAATCAAAATCTCCACATTCTCTAAAATTGAATCATCAATTTTATCTATAGTGTTCCTTAATCATGACTCTCTATCTCTATTTACACCACATGGATCAACATGTCAATCCATGGTCCGCCATGCTACACATTATTTTGTGCATACTTCTACAATAAGGGTTTCTCCAATTTTTACACAGTGTATTTCCTTATTTCCTTTACACTACTTGAATTTCATTCAAATAGCATAAAGGGGGAAAATGTAGACACAAAATCACACACTTACTACTATATTACTATGTCAGCAAGTATGATGTTTTATGTATGGATCTTGAGTGAAAAGAGTATTCACTAGTAACACATTCCCTATCCATCCCCCTTTTTTTTTTTATTATCTTCTTTTATTACTCTTTTATATTTGTCATCTCTTCTGATTATGTCACTCCTACACTACTTTCTAGTTGGGTCACAAGGATCCCTATCTGTCATCACTTAGTTTGGGACACTAGCACCCCATAACAGAATCTAACACCCATGAATTTATGTCCAAGATCGGGAGCATTTTTTTGCTTATTTCTTATCTTTATTTTGACATTTGTGGTCGGTCTTTTCAGTTATCCTTCCCCTATCCCGAGGTCCTAGTCGGCATGTCATGTTACTAGTGTCAAAATTTAAACAAGATATCCCTATATAAACACATCATACATACCATTATTAAGGGCTGGAAACTATTGGGCTATCTACATACAAAGGGATTACATTCTTTGGGATTCTTACATCTGCATACATTGCATAGGAGGGGTTTCTTTTATTACATCCACACATTCTTGCATTTTACCTAGTCATAGCTTGTTGCATATTTGGTGTCATTAAATAAGGGGCATCTAAGGACACTATTACACACACAATCACATAGAACTACATTGGGTCTAAGATGTAGTGTAATGCTTAGTTGTAAGATCACTAGTTTGAAAATTGAGGCTAGTCCGACCCCTCATTTTACATCTTTGTTTTTTAGGGTTTGATCCATTTTTTGGGGTTTTACAGATGGATTTCATATTACGGGTTTTCGAAACATGTGCGAAGGTTGTGTGACATACTAGTGACAAGAAACGAAGACCAACGACGACCCCCCATGACCCTCCAAAATTCATCTCCTGAGGTTCTCGCATAGACCCTAGCGCACGAATGGATCCTAGAGCCTAGGCACCACAATACCTGCCCAAGACCCCAAATTTTCAAGCACATATGACACTTCTACAAATGTTTGTGTCGTCTACAACAATTTCAAATTCATGTTTATTGGTCTTCCAACATTAGACACTTTTTGATTTTATTGATTATTAGCTAAGTCATTATTTCTTTTTATTGTGCTTAAGGTTTTGACTATATTAGCTTATATACTTATGTTATAATATCCTTTTAATCATTTGTGTCAAGACATATTTAAATTTAACAAATAAAAGTAATAGCTAGATTTTGTTAAATCATGATATTCTCGTCACGGTTGTTCCTCTTACCATGCTTGTGCCATTTCTTGTGGCACCTTCAGTCAAAGGGTGTGACATGCTCTTATGTCTTCCTTGGCTCCGTGTAACTCAGGCTATCATTTCCATGAATCACTTGTGTCTAAAGTTCTTTCACAACACTCAAGTTATTACTATCAACATTTTTTTGTCATCCACACCATGGTCGTAACCTCCTCTTTAGGTTTCCATTACACTTGTTAGAGCATCTAGGTCCCCGTGACCTCTAAAATCTAAAGCACAATCTGCTCCTAACTCTTTAGCTCGCACACGGTCTACTAAGTCTCATCAATATGCTATTCCATCTCATCAATCTAGGTCCACCACTTGGATGGATCCTTTACATAGATACACATCACCTCCTCATTTTCCTTCACATAGGTTTTATGCACCTACGCGCTCTCCTACACATAGGTTTCCATCACCTCCTCACTCTCCTTCACATAGGTGCACATCACCTTTGTGGTCTCCTTCACAAAGGTGTCCATCACCTCCCACATTTCTTCACATAGGTGCACGTCGCCTTCACAATCTCCTTCACAATATCCTTCACATGGGTTTCCATCACCTCCTAAGTCTCATGCACATTCATCAATACATCATTTTTCTCATGTGCTTTTAATCTTAGAGCATGGTGACATGTTTTTATCTCTACAAGAATTGAGTGGAGGGCCTTCATATTTCACTTTCATCACATAACATATTCATCATCACACACTCTAGGGGCATCATACTTATTCTCCCCCTTCTAGAATTTTCATGTGTCTCACACTTCTACCATTTTACTTTGTACTTCACATCTAGTCTCTCACACGTGTCTCACACATCTTGATACACTTGTATCGTCATTATCCGATGACACACTCTTGTGCTATGGTTCAAACTTGACTGTTGAGGGATCACTATATTCATGAGCCTCACAATACACATTTCACATTCAATGCATTCACAATCTGTTGGGCCCCCGAAATATTGACTAAGTATAAAAAGGTGCATGGGCACGCAAGGCCTAGGTTGAAGGATGGGCACGCAAGAAGAAGGCACGTAAGGCAGGGTTCTAGGAGGATTTTAGAAGGACCGTGTTACGTGCCAAAATAACAAGGTCTCGAGACTTAGACGTATTCAAGATATCGGGCGGGACACGAGAGAAGTGTGACCCGACCGCATGTAGAGTGGATAAGGTGCCAACCATTGCAATGAGCCAGCTAGCTAGGAAGTAATATGCCCTATGATGGAGGCTTCTAGAAGTCCATCATGGAAAAGAGTGGAGAGCTCAGGCCTAGAGGAGCATACGCCCATGAAGGACCACATTTAGACACTTGGCGTCGATCGAGGCCGGCCAAGGATGAGTTGGAACTTCGGGGTGCCTATAAATACAAGCGCCGTAGAAGAAAAGAGAGAGAGAGATCAATAGAGAAGAGCTCTACAAAAATGCCATGAGGAGTCATATTGGGTTAGGCAGATGAAATATAGGAGAAGGATGTATCAAGGGCTTGGGGTTATAAAATTTATTTTTGGGAGCTAAAGGATATGGATCCAGTTATGATGCATGACTTTGGTCTGCCATAATGTGGTATTTTGTAGCAAGTCTAATGAATGTAATGAGGTTACTAAGTTATTTGGATATGATCCTTCTTGGTTCGGATTCATACATGAATATGAATGCCTATGCATTTTCCTTTCTGTTTTGATTCAATTCTTTAAGTCCGTAAAAGTATCTTTGTGCCAATGACTACAATGGTCTAGAGCCATTCTCGAGCTCTATGATGTTTGCATGTCTTATTCCCTCTCACTTTCTGTAAAGTTTGGATCATAGATGATGTTTTCCCACTCAACTCACATAAAAGAGAAACTCGTTGCCGCGTGTGCCTCGGGTGAGTGCCTAGTGCCCACTGGGTGATAGGTTGATGCGTATAGGATTCCCTTGCTCTTTGGTGGGTGTAAAAGGAGTACATGTTGGTTCCATTTCCGGGACCTCTTTTCGAAGTTGTAGTGGGAAATAACATACATCATGATTTGTGCAATGAGTGATGATAGATCATTTAACCTTGGAAAGTGTTGAATCATGGATTGAGAGCACGAAGGATGAATTTTCTCAGAGACTCAAAGACTAGACCTGAGTTTGATGCACGTATATGGGTAGAAGAGAACCTCTACCATGATTTATATGAAACTTTATTCTTTTGCTTCCTAGTAGAGCTGTATGAATGGCTCTCAACATATGCGTCTAGATCAAGCTGGTGTTATAGATCACGCGTGTGGACCTAAGAAGAGTACTAGAGGCTATAAGATGCAGATCTAACATGGACTCGTCTTTGTGGATCATTGGTGGAAAGGAGTATTGGCTAGCTACACTCTGGAATATGCTATTTCCATGTATTCTTGTCTGAAAGTTGTTGAGTTTGAGTTTCTGCGGGATCCCAGAGGATCATTTCTACGTGTTATTCCTCTGCAATGAAGATCTTGATTGTTACTTTGATTTTAGAGGCATTTCCAATGGCCGGCTAAACCATTCTGAGCATTGGGTGAGGAAGCTAGGGTGGAGGAAGATGGCAAACATTGTGACGGAGAAAGAAAGGGAGGAGAGACGACTCAAGTATAGTGAAGCACATGAAAGGGAGATTGCTAGACAACGTGAGGTTGCAAGTGTGATGGATATATGGAGGTAGATGTTGTGGGAAGGATTTGAGGTTCACGTAGAGGACGTGGAACCTGAGTAGTTTGTGCTACCCCATCTTGGTAAGAATGTAAGAGAGACCCCTTTAAATTTTGATGAGAGTTCATCACGTGGAGAGAGAAGATTCATTGGCACGCATCTGAACCCACCTAGTGACCAAACCTTGGCGCTTGGTTTTCTAGATCAAGGAAGGAGTATCACTGACCTAGTTGGTATCAATGGAAGTGACAGATCTGCACCCAAGAGATATAATTTTTCATTTCCCACTTCTATGGCTACGCATACTATCCCAATATTCGAAGGAATTTTTAGACTAGGAGAAAATATACAAGGTTTGCATAACGCATTGGGGAGTGGCATGAGACACACATTTGGCGGTGGTACAATCTCAAAAATAGTTGGTGCACAATTTAGTGGGACGTTAGGGACCCTAGGCGCAACCACTTTGGGCCCGTTACTAGCTACTGGTGGATCTAGAGGTGGAACTAGTGGATTTGGAGGCACAAGACTTGGTGAATCTAGTGGATATGGCGGAGGAGGAGTCAAGAACTGGATCGGGAGGTCAAGGGCCCCATCCACTTCCTCAGTCTTCTTTGAGATGTCTTTACATTTTCTAGATTACAGGGGTATTGAGGATGTTGTGGAGCATGTTCACAAGTATGAGTTATTATGGCGTGTAAAGGGGATCACAACCCTGGAACGGAAGGCCAGTCAATTTGCAATGACATTACAAGGGCACGTACATAGCTGGTATAGGAAGTATGACCCCCATCAGACGGTGGTAGATTACACCGCATTGAAAAATGCTTTCCTAGCAGAATTCCACATCCCTGAGTTTGAACAGAAGAGCATCAACACCCTTAAGGAGATTCAACAGGGAATGGCGGAGAGTGTGTGGGAGTATGACGCATAGTTTAAGACTCTCTTGTCAAATTTTCATATGACATTCACCCTTCATAGCATACTCAATGGTTTGTTGGAGGGTTGATAACCCCATTTAGAAGAGCTTTATCTCATAAGACTTTCACAGACCCACGCGAGGTGATGGAAGCATCAATGTGTCTTTGTCAAGTTGTTGAGAGTATTGATACTAGTGTTTGCTGTTTAAAGCTCAAATTGATTCTATGGCTAAGTAGTTGGAGAATTTTTCTCCAAACTCAGCCCATGAGACTTGTAGTGGTATATGGTGTACATATTGTAAAGTAGAAGGGCATGTCAAGGATAGTTTCCATTGGAAGATAGTACGCGCCCGTAGCAAGAGATCATGACATTTGTCATGGGGACCATGATCTTAGTAGAGGTCCCTTGTTACCATGCGCAATACTGAGAGGAATGTGTCTTGATACTATAAGATCTACACCTCTACAACCCATGATACTAAGGATTGTCAGCTTATTAACCAAATCCATGAGGCCATTGATCATGGTGTGCACCAAACTAGAATTGCTAGTAGTTCTAAGTGTGATGACCGCCGTTATGAGGAACGCGTAGATGGAGGCACATGTGGAAGGGGATTTCACGGAGGATCCCATGGTCGTGGTAACCATGGAGGAGGAGGAAGTGAGTTCCCATGTGGAACATGTTTTAATTGTGGATCTACAAACCACTTCTACAAGCACAAGTGCCCGAGATTTGTTGTAGTGCTCATGGTGTGGGAAGAAGTAAAAGTATGAGAAGTGCCCTAAGTTTTTTAGCATATGAATCAGCAACACTGGAAAGAAATGGCACTGCAATGGTAAGCATTAAGAAAGCTGACACATAATGGATGCCACAGGTGACCCGTGATGCAGGCTTAGAACCTGTTATGGTAACAACAAGAGCACAAGTCGCGTGTGTAAAGGAAATGCCAAGGTAGAAGAACCTGGTTTCAAGGGAAGAAGTGGTACATGGGAAGTACCCAGACCCTATACATCAAAAGGAGGTATATCAAGAAACCATGGATGTCATTTAGAGTTTACAAGGAGAAATCCAGTGTCTAAAGGAGTAGTCTAGGAGGGAGGAGCAAAGAAGGAAGGTCGAGGTGCCAAAGGATGACCTGGATGAGGTCAAGGAAGTATGTAAAATGCTAAGGCAAGAGAATATTATTCCCTTACTAGGAGCATGGTTGAGAGAGAAGGTACCACATACCGGAGAAGAGTGTGAGAGGTAGGTCTTGCATGAAAACCTTCCCCTCACAACCTTGACTATGATAGGAGATCACGTTAAATGCAGTCATGGATGGATGGCTCCTTAGTAATATCCTCATTGACATAGGCGCGAAGGTTAATGTTCTCACCTTGGATGCATGGCATCAGATGGGAAGACCTGCATTATAACCATCTTTGAATGTGTTGTATATGGCAAACAAAGTGAAGGCAATGCCCGTCGGTGTCTTAAAGGAAGCAACTATCACCATTCAAGGGTCTAAGTTTACTGGGGATTTTGAATTCTTGGCACTTCTTTGAGGCAAACAATTTCCCATCATTACTTGGGTGCCCATGGTGTTATAAGAACAATGTGGATATTCTGTTCAACAAGGGATACATAAGCTTTGAAAATTAGGAGGAACAGGTCATCATACCCCTGGCTCATGGAAAATCAACACCCTATACTGAACCTTTGGGAGAAGAGGTCCTGGATAGAATATATGTGTGATCAATCAAGGATCTAGAGGTAATCCATCCCACAGGAGTTATCCGGTTTGAGGATGCTCAGTCCTTAAGTGATACCACTAGTATAGCGTGTGATAATTGGGCACATGGGACCTATGAGTTAATCAGATAACATTTGAAAGGATCGGTGACAAGGTGACAAAGGCGCGTATAGTCCGGTGCCTAGGGGGAAAGGAGCTACCTAAGTACTCGAAGGAGCCTTCCATGAGGTCATTTTACAAGTTATGGAAGCTCATTAGTAGAAGGAGAATGAACAAAGAGGGATGTTAAGTTATGTCCTACTGAATCGCTACTACGCATTGGTGGACAACGCATCGGGATAACCTATTGGAATGGCACGAGGTGAGAATTGCCTTCTCTTGTAAGGTTTTAGAGCAACGTGCCCACGGCTATAAAAGACTTCCATGGTAAAGAGATCTGCTTCCACCCATATCCAAGCATGTGAGATAGCACGGATGGGAACCACATAAGCATTGTCACTTCATTATGGGTTAACAAGTTGTATTCCACCCTACAAGGTTGTGCGCGTATATGGTACATTCATTCGAGACACGCCGCTGACAGGGGAATTGGCAAAAGATAGCGGCTAATCTCATTCAAGCATTCAAGTATCGTGAGTACAAAACCCTTGGTGAATAAGGCATTGAGGTTTTGAAGCACCTTATCATTGGGGATAGTGTCATGGCAGAGGATAGGCTATTGGAGTTATTAGGTGAACCTATCCTCGGAGGAACGCTTTGAGGAAGAAGAAACGAAGAGATACGGCTTGAGTGAGTGTGTTTGGAAAAAGAAAAAGGGAAGATGGTGTATGTTATTGGTGGGTAAGAAGCAAAAACTTGGATGTTGACCATTTTGTAGGGACGCGCGAGGTGTTAGATAGTTTTGATGAATGGGCGTGCACCTATCATGAACCTTTAAAGACAAAGAAGGTTAACATCAGCTCAAAAGAAGAGCCTAAAGAGGCTATCATCAGAGACTATTAGTCAGAGAAGGAAGTCTCCAAGATCATTGATCTTTTACGTGAATTTAAGGATTTATTCTTGTGCGAGTACAATGAACTAAAAGGAGTTCATCATTCCTTGGGAGAAATGAGAATTAAGTTGAAGGAGGGTGTGCACCCAGTCCGGAAAAGACCATACCGAATGAATCCTAACTTGTGCATGAAGGTCAAGGAAGAAATAGATAAAATAATAACATCGATTATTATTGAAGTTGTTGAAGAGTTAGAATGGATAAGTCCAATGGTAATTAGCATCAAGAAGGACGGAAGGATAAGGATCTGTGTTGATTATAGGGACACAATGCGATGTATCATTGATCCTTTCCCGACCCCATTCACTGAAGAAATCTTAGAGGGAGTGGCAGGGCGTGAGGTCTATTCTTTCATAGATGGATTCTCGGGCTATCACTAGGTAAGGATCGCAAAGGAAGACCAAAGGAAGATGACTTTCACCACTGAGTGGGGAATTTTTTCCTATACATTCATGTCGTTTGGGTTGAAGAATGCACTGTTGTGTTCTCACGCATTGTGGTACAAGATTTCCAGGACTTCATCCATAAATTTCTTCAAGTCTACCTAGATGATTGGACAATATATGGGTTAGTGAAGGACCATTATGACAACTTAAGGCTGATGTTTGAAAGGTGTCGGCAATTGAGGATATCCCTCAACATTAAGAAATGTGTCTTTGCTACCCCATTTGGAACATTATTAGGGCACATCATATGTAAGGAGGGCCTACTAGTAGATCCCGCAAAAGTTGCAATAATTGTGGGATTGAGGGAGCCTACTAGTCAAAGTGTAGTGCACATGATTTCTTGGGCATACAGGGTACTACAGAAAAAGTTCATCAACGGATATGCCAAGATCGTCATGCCTTTAGAAGAGTTTCTTAGACATAAAAGTGCTTTTCATTAGGGAGAGGTGCAATAGAAGGAATTCAACACTTTAAAGGATAGGCTTGTCACTACGCCCATCCTATGTTTCCCTTCTTGGGATAAGCCTTTCCATGTTCATGTGGATGCCTCAAGAACCGCCATTGGAGAAATACTTGCACATCCTGGTGAAGGGATTGTTGATCATCCTTTGTGCTTTGCAAGTAGTAAATTGACACCAGCAGAGTAGAATTACACTACGACTGAGTGTGAGACATTGTCAATGATCTATGTGCTTTGCAAGTTCATATAGTATATGTTGGCAACTCCATTTATATTTTACACTGACCATATGGAATTGAAATACTTGGTGAACAAGCCCGTTCTACAAGGGTGCATATGTCGGTGGGTACTATTGTTCCAATAATTTGAGTTCATGGTGGTTGTCAAACCAGGAAAAATTAATTCCGACTTGATCATTTGTCTAGAATCGATTCAGGGGAGGACGCGTAAAGCATTGAGGATACCATGCCAGATGCACAACTATTTAGGTTATGGTGTGCACCCTCAGACTTAGAAGATATTGTAGTATTTCTCAAAATGGGTGTGGTGCCAGTCGGAATGAAGGCCTTGGAGAAGAAGAAGTTGGCCATACACATCGCACCCTACATGCTAATTAGCAGAGACCTATACAAAATGGGTCGTGATGAGATTCTACACCAGATGCGTGCTAGAACATGAGTGCATTGTAATTATGGAAGAGGCACATGGTGGGATTGCAGGAGGACACTATATGGGAAATGCAACCATGTGAAATATTCTACTCACAAGGCTCTAGTGGGAGACCATTTATCAAGATTGCATCGAGTTTTGCAAGGCTTGTGACCATTGTCGCGCCTTGGAAAACCTAGAAAAAGGGATGAAATGCCCTTGTGACCAATAGCCAACGCAGAACCATTTGAGAAGTGGGCTATCGACTTTGTCAGACCAATCTCACCAGTGGCGCAAAGGACTGGTTCGCAGTATATCCTCACTTGCACTGATTATTTGACAAGGTGGGCGGAGGTAGCGCTACAAAGGATTGTCTGATAATGGCTACAGCTACTAGATTTTTATGGGAAAACATAATCAGTAGGGATGGATGCCCATTGAATTTAACAAGTGATATAGGTATGCACTTCCTCAATGAAATAGTTAGGATTATGTTATCGAAATTCATGGTGGCCCATCACAAAACTACTCCTGTCACCTCAAGAAAATGGAACTCATTGAGCCATTTAACAAAATACTTAGTCACACATTGACTAAGATTTGTGATGTTGGTAGATAGGATTGGGATGACAAAGTATTAGCCATTCTTTGGGCATATTGGAAAACCTACAAGAGGTTGAACAAGGCCACTCCATTTCAATTGGTGTTTGTACGAAAGCTATACTTTCGGTTGAATTTATGTTACCTTCGCTACATATAGCATGCACGGAGGGCTAGATGATGAATAAGTGTTGGAAGAAAGAATTAACAAGTTAATGCGATTGACGAAAGATGATAATTCGCTAGGTGGAGCAGGACAAACCGAAAAAGCAAAACAAAAGGCATGACATGATAGTCACATTAAGAACAAGAAGTTTGAGGTGGGGCAGATGGTCTTACTATATGATTCAAAGTTTCTGCACCATCCTGGGAAGTTGAAATTCCATTGGTTGGACCCCTACATAATCTTATAAATCGCTGATTCGACACATTTCAGTTGTAAGAGCTAAATGGCATGAAATTGCTAGGACACTTCAATGGGAGTAGGTTGAAGCCCTACTATAAATAAGTCTTCTTGGTGTTTGTAATAAGGCAGTATTTCCAGTTAGTTTAGGATTTCCTTTAATGCATTTTCTTTTCTTGTGTTTCCCTTTCTCATTGTTGTTTTGTGTTGCGCCTTGGGCACCGGTAATCTCATTACTTTTTGAAGGTTGTAACTACGTAGAGGACCACACATCATTTTAGTGTGGGGTGGAGTAAGGTGGAAGAAATTGCAAAGTGTGAAGCACTATGAAGGATTGCGTTAGAAATCCCGGTTAGATGGCCATGGGAAAGGAAGTGCATGGGAGGAAAGGTGAAAAAGGATGGTTGGTGTCAAGGTAAGGCTACATTGTGGATCCACGTACAAGATTGGAAGAAGCACAAAAGAAACATGAGGTAGGCGAGAGAAAAAATCATGACGGAAGTACCTTCGGCATTGGTGATGCGTGCGCAAGAGTCTCATGTCAAGATGGATTGGTTGTGTGCCAGAAGGTTGGGGAATTATCTGCGTAGGATTGAGCGTGTGAGTGAAAGCGCTAAAGTTGGAATTTGTTGGAAAAGCCACATTAATTGTTTAAGTATGGTGGTAGGTAAGGTGGCATTTAATGTTAAAAAGTGGGAAAAACTATAAATAGAAGGTTGGACACTTCATTATTTACATTGCAAATACAAAGGAGAAGATTTTGTGAACTAGGGTTTCTAGAGTTGATCCGTGTGAAGAAAAATTGGAGAAATTTAACCGTGAGTGACTAGTTTGGATCTAAAAACTAGGGGAATAGTTCACAATCATGGAGAGAATTTTGGGGAAGCATCGTCTTGTGAAAGGGATATTCCAGTGAGGGTTTGGTAGCTAGGGCATGGGTTGAAAAGGATTTTCTTCACAAGTTTGAGATCTAAGCTTGGAAAGGGTAGAGAAGCAGAGCAAGAGAAGTTGAAGTGCAAAGATAACCTACACAATGGCACCCAAGAAACTAGTTGTAACACCTAAGAAAGGAAAGGGCAAGGGAAAAAAAAAAGAAACTACCGCAAGTACCAATGAAGAATGGTATGCAGAAATGCAGTACCCAAATGGGGTTTTTCTTAGAAGCAGTGGAAGTCCCATTTAAGAAACATGACAGTATGCAATTATAACCATCGTAAAAATATGACATAGAAAGAAATGGTGTTGGAGTTAGTGTGCTCGACAAATCAAAGGACACTAAAAGGGTTACCCATTTATAGCGACAAGTAAAAGTGGAGTTGGAGAAGGCGGGATTGTTGCAACTCTGAGTTTCCCTACTTTGGGAAGCCCGAGCGCCTCTATCGGTGGTTGATGTCACATGTACACGAAGATAACTTTCACTTTGCGGGGTGCAAAATGTGCATAACCCTCGATGATTTCAAAATTCACAGTGTCATATGTGAAGGAGAAAGTATAGAGGATGACCTATACAACAAGGAAGCCATCAAAGAAACCGTCGCCGCATATGCATACAAGAAAGGGTCAAGGTACTTTGATATTGTGGATATCTAAGACTCGGTGATGAGAATGGCCGCGTGCCTAGTAACAAAAATCAATGACCAAGAGAGGTGGACGCAAGTGAACAAATCATGGCTCAATGTTTGTAGAAGGATATCAAAGGGTGCCATCTACAACTTATCCACGTGCACGAGATGAGATCATCAACCACGGCGGGGAGGTGACAAGATACTTTTTGGCAATGTCCTCTTAACTATTGTATTTTCAGAGATCGGAGTGCGAGATGCGGCAGATAAGTTCGTGTGGGAGTACAGAGGAAGACCCCTCACCCACAAAGAGATTCAAAAATATACTTGCATAGCATGACAGCCGTTCATAAGGCGCATCTTGAGAAATGGTATACGCGCTTGAGGAATACGTTTAGGGTAGAGTGGAGGATCCCAGAACAACTGCCAAAGCTCACGACGAAGGAGAAGAAGTCACACGGTATACCAACACTTTTGCATTGGCAGATTTAAGTTGGTTGATGAAACATGAGCCCTTGGTGTAAAATTCCATTTTCTTTCACCGCTCAGTACTTCCAAGTGGGGGTAAATAGATTCAAGGAATCCAAGAAACTGAAGTTTGACCTTGGAAGTTTGGATTGGGACCACAGCGAAATGCGCAGGATGTTGGTCTACCCCAACAAGTGTGCATACATGGAAAATTATGTATCACATGAAGTTCAGATGATAAAACCCATGACTCGCCTATCATTGCGGGGGGTTCGCGGCACATGTATAACTTCAAATAAGGCCCAAGTTTGAGAAGGTCACTTATTTTGAAAACAAGATAGCTATACTTATGGACCTAACAGGTAGGAAGAAGACCGTGCCCAAGAAGAAGGAAATAGAAGAAACAAAGAAAAAAGCACCAAGTGTCTAGGATACTCAACCGGTGGGCACCCTAGGAACAAGCACTAGAACAAGTACTTACACTCATAGGAAGAGGTCACCAGTTAGAGAGGAGGTGCTAGAGCAAGGAAATCTTATGGCAAAGGATAAATCACCAAAGGAGGAGGAAGAGAAATCAGAATCCCCTATACTAGAATCCCCAGTTAGGAAGAAACAGAAGGTGATGGAGGAAGCTGACTCAGAGGAAACAAAGAGCTTTGAGAAATACATAGGTGAGAGGGATGACGATGAAGAAGATGATCTTGAAGGGGACCAAGAACCACTTGTTTCAGCGTGCATGATTCGGAAGAAGGAGGAAAAGAGGAGAAGAATGACTATCACTTTGTGCGAAGGAAGGGAAATCAAGAGGAGGAGGGCGCTTAGGACATGGGAAGAGGTGAAGAGGTTAGCACGAAGGGTTAGAGGACTCAAAACCTCACTAAGGATGAAGTAAATGAGGCAGTAGAAAGAGAAGTAGTGAAAATCATTGAAGCCTTGGTAGAACAAGAATTGGAGCACAACACTAATATAGTGATGAAGGAAGATAAGGAAGAAAGTGTAGGGAAAGATCAAGGCAGCGTGGGAGGCCCCAGTCTATCGATAATTTTTCCTAAAGGCATGTGCATGGGAGGAAAGCACATGGAAATCCAAAAGCCAAGAATGGAATACATTGATGATCACAAAGAAGGTGTTGTGTGCACGCTTCAAAGCACGTGCCCGAATAGATCAACTCTTGGCAATGAATTCATTTGATGAAGAAGGTGCATACCCTCAGACGAGGAAAATGCTTTCATGGGAAATTGAGTCCCACATCAATGAGCCAGAGTTCAAGGTAAGCTAAGGAGCACTAATGAGGATGCCTGAGTCAAAAGGAGATAACCCCTTGGTGAGCACTCAACAGCTTTCGGATGAACAAGTCTGTAATGCTTTAAATAAGGTCTTGGTTGAGATGGAAGCCAAGTTATTCGAAAGGAATGACAGGGTAATATTTCTAGAGGCAGAGCTAGAAAAGAGGGAATAAGAGCTAGAAGAGGGAACCAAGAACTTGAAGCAGGAGGAACTAATTAGCGCGCAACTAAAGCGTGAACTTAGGGAAGAAAAGGAAATGGTGCGCGAGGTATATAACAAGGTAGAATCCATCACAGATGACATTGTTTTGAAGTATCCGGACTGCACCGCCCGGCAGCGAAGTATGGATCTTCCCTTGAGTGCCTTTAAAACATAACATGCATCCTCACCATGGAAAGGCAACCTCGGCTTTAGAATCCATGGAAGAAGTAGCAGCACGTCCGGAGAAGGAGGAAAAATTAAAAGTTGTAGAATCATTTTTCGAGTACATCAAGGTGCTCGTTGATGTGAAAATTGCTACCCAAACTGGTGATGCCACATATGATAGTTACACAGAGACAGAGATAAAGTGGTGAGTATTTTGGTCACCACTCATAAGGTAGAGCTCAAGGAATTCCAAGAGAAGAACAAAGGAAACAAAGTAGAGCGGGAGAGGATCCTGGCCGAGGTCAAGAAAAAGTTAGAAGCTATTAAAACCTTACGATGTTCAATTAAATTGGTCAAGAAGGAGTTGTATCCCAGATTACAAGAAGGATGGATGCGCTTGAGGACGTGGGAAAGGAATGGGAAGGAATGGTTGAAACATTGAACACTCGAGGAAATGGACTAGGTTTTGAGGATGTAAGCACCCTAGTCGGCGACCTCATCTAGAGAGCGCAAAATGAATTCGATGCCTGGAACAATTTGGAGGTCGACTTACAAAGAGATTTTCCTATCTTGTTGTAGTAAGGGCAACACTTCCCCATTCTTTCATTTTTTTCCCAATTCTTCATTCCCTTATTATTTTTCCAAGGCATTAAGCCTATTGTAATTCTTTCTTTGAAGAAGTGTTCCCACAGGCGGAGAACAGTGAAGTGTGGGGTGATGTTGGGCCCTTGAAATATTGACTAAGTCTGTAGGCGCATGGGCGGGCAAGGCCTAGGTTGAAGGATGGGCACGCAAGAAGAAGGCACACAAGCCAAGGTTCTAGGAGAGTTTTATAAGGACCGTGTTACGTGTCGGTAGAACAAGGTCTCAAGACTTAGCCGTATTCGGTGTATCAAGCGGACACGAGAAAAGCATGACCCAACTACACATGTAGGGTGGATAAGTTGCCCGACTGGCGCCCGGCTGGCCTAGGATGGAATGTGCCCTGCGATGGAGGCTTCTAGAAGTTCATCATGGTAAAGAGTGGAGAGCTTAGGCTTGGAGGAGTATGCGCCCATGAAGGACCACATTTAGACACTTGGCGCGCCGATCACGAGGCCGTAGAAGGATGAGTTGGCACTTGAGGTGCCTATAAATACAAGCGCCACAAAAGAAAAGAGAGAGAGATCGATAGAGAGCAGAGCTCTATAGAAATGCCGTGAGGAGTCATATTGGGTTGGGTAGATGAAATATAGGAGAAGGATGTATCAAGGGCTTGGTGTTATAAAATTTCTTTTTGGGAGCTAAAGGATATGGATCTAGTTATGATGCATGACTTCGGTCTACCATAATGTGGTGTTTTGTAATGATTCTAATGAATGTAATGAGGTTACCAAGTTATCTAGATATGATCCTTCTTGGTTCGGATTCATACGTGATTCTTCATAGTTCTTTTTCATGTATGATTATAAGATGAATATGAATCCTATGCATTTTCCTTTCTGTTTTGATTCGCTTCTTTAAGTTTGGTAAAGTATCTCTATCTCGTAATGATCGCAATGGTCTAGAGCCATTCTCGAGCTCTATGATGTTTGCATGTCTTATTCCCACTCACTTTTTGTAAATTTTGGATCATAGATGATGTTTTCCCACTCAATTCACATAAAAGAGAGACTCGGTGCCCGCATGCATGCCTCGGGTGAGCGCCAAATACTACCATTGGTGATAGGTGGTGCGCATGGAATTCCCTTATTCTTCGGTGGGTGTGAAAATGACTACAAAAACACATCCCTCTCATGCATATTCAACACAACATACTACCCTATGACGTTCACTCACTCACTCACTACACTCTACACTTTGATGATCATATCTTTCTAGTGCACAATTCAAACCATTTCCGATGATGCACTCTTGTTCTATGGTTCATTCTCAATTGTTGAGGGGGAATTTATAAATGATCTCATCTCATGCATACTCATTCACCTTCACTCAAGGGACACACTACTCCTATCACACTCACTTTGCATTCCATTCCATCTCACTCATCCATAACATACTACATATCTTGGTTGCACATTGTTCTTGCTTACTTATACTCACATGATACACTTTGCTTACTATGTTAGTTGGATACATTATATGTCATTATATTTTCTATATACACATGTGTGTTCACTTACCTTCTAGTTTTGATCACAGAACTTTACACAGATCATTACACATAGCATGGATGTTTGACATTGTACCTCTTACCAGTCCCGTAGCAAGAACCCGGGGGCATCCACTTTCGTACATGTCACGTGCAATTGTTTCATTTTATACTACTTCCTATTCATACTAGCAAACTGCTATATTAGATCATACATGTTTTTTCACATACTTTCTATATTTATAACATGCTAATGGGTGCTTCATGTGTAAAATTTGTTTTACATGAACTATTTGCAACCATGGTTATTTCTTACAACTTCCTTACTATTTTGTTTGTCATTTTATGCCATTGCTTTAGGGATTTGACCTATGTCTTGCTTCTTCTCTCGATTACATGTATGCTTCTCGATACTTTGGCCTCAATTTTCTTACGACATCATGAGTGATGGCCCATGTTTTGAACCCACTTTTCGTATTCTACATTGTCTTTTTGCTTGCTAGCTTACGTTTTGTCTTTTATATGCATGTTTATCTTGTTAACACTAACAATTGTTTCGACCACTTTGTTTATGTGTGCCTTGGTTTTACCAAACACATTCCCTCCTCCCTGGGGGCATCGGTTTAGCATAACATCTGGTCCTCCTTTGGGCTGCATACTCCTTGAGATGTCGCATGCACCCCAAATGAGGGGGAATCTATTAGGTGAACCGGTCACCCCCCCATACAATAGTTTACATTCTGATAAAAACACATTTTAGTACCGATACATCACTTTCTTCGATCTCAACAATGGCCCAAATTCTGATTGAGGTCTTCAACATAGAACATAAACCAATGCTCGATTACAGACAGAACGCCTGGCACCCCTAACCATCCCTACGTGCACATGACCAGGGAAATTATGCACTTTTTCTCAAATTGTACGACTTATAACAATTTACACAATGGATTTTAAAGGAAAGACACATTCCTTGAGCACTCGACATGCGTGCATTCTACTTGCTTTTCTATTTTCGTGTTGGATCGAAATGGATTGGATTTAAACACATGATCTACGGTGGTGTTCACACCTCGGGAAATGGTCAAAGGTTGGAGAATAACACTAGACCTTTCTCCCTACTTCTTTTGTAGTTGGCATGGGATCACCCAAAAAAATCGCATGTGGCGTAACTTGCATGTGAGATCACCCAAAAACTCATTCTTGGTGCGAGATCACCCAAAAACTCGTTCTTCTACAACATTTTCAGGATCCTTTCTACTCCTTTTCACTCATCACGGATCAGGTGCACATGTTCCTTTTCACATTTTTACATACTTTTTACACACTTTTTACATGTTTTGATCAAATTTTTCATACACATGACTTTGACTACTTGTTTTCTCTTCTCTTTTGCAGGTTCGTCCTTATGGGAAGCAACAAGTCACATCATCAAGCATCAAGTGACATCGACAATAGGTACAACATGACACATACACATACGCTTTCACCCCTAGGGTCATTTTCACTTCCTCTTCTCTAGCTTCCATGCTTCATTTTTGTCACTCCATGCTTTTTCTTGTCTCCTCAGCACACTTTTTGCCATTGATCTACATGGTTATCAGGTACACATATTTTATCTACTTTATGTTATCAAGAATTTTCTCAACAACATAAAGTGGGGGCAAATGTAGACACTAAATCACGCACTTTGGGTATATTTCTAGTCCTGATCACATACCACTATTCATATGATTCCTAAGTGAGAAAAGTACTAATTAATTATTGACTTTGGCCTATTTGCTTGCTTTCTAGTTTCCTTCTTGGTCTTACACGACTTCTTTCCCAATATTTCTTTTACTACTTCAATTTTTCTAAGTTTGGACACCGGCGCTCGGCCAGGGCGTCGGTGCCTGTGAGTCCCCGACTCCTCTGGGTGCCCCCGACCTCTTTGTATCTTTCTCACATCTTTTGGGTCATTTATAGCTATTTTGGCATCTTATTTCTTACAAGTCATCATTTTTGTGGTTAGTTACTGAAATTGAAATAAGGGAATCATATAAATACAAAGTTATGTAATCATAATAAAGTACCAAGCAATAATCATCTACTACCATCACCTAAGGTTACATCCAAGTGCCATTACAAGAGCATCAAAACATCTATTCAAGGGACCACATTCTTCTACATACACTTCATAGGAGGGGAAGTTAATTTTTCCATACACACATCTATCTACATTTTCTACATCTAGCTATTGCTCATTATCAAGTGTAACTTGCACAATAGCCACCTAGGACACGATTCTACACACACACACACATGTAGAACTACATGGAGTCTAAAATTTAGTTCAACACCTAGATCGTAAGTTCACTTAATCGGGTGACCGTCGAGGTCATTCCGAATCCCCATTTTCATCTTTTTCTTTTCAGGATTTGATGTGTTTTGGGGTTTGCACGTGCTCTTTCTCTTTACAAGTTACAGGAGAACTTAGTGATTAGAAAAGGAAGTACAGGTGATTAAAGGTGGCATTCAACTGTAGTCATAAAATCATGCACTTAAGACATTTTATTTCATCCCGGTCTCATACTACTATTTAGAAGGTTCTTGATTAAAGAAAGTACTAATTAACCCCCTTCCTTTTGCCATCCTATTTATTTTATTTCGTAATTTTCAACTTATTGAACCCATATGCCCATCCATTTCGGACATCTCGTGTTATTTTAGCCTCGGATGGGGCACCCATATTTAGTACTGGGGCACCCATGGGCACCTTGGTCCCACCTAGGGCTCCCGATCCTTCTAGCACTTTCCGCCACTTTTTGGGCCTCTTCTAGCCATTTTTCATCTTTATCTTTCTTGTGGTTGGCATTTTTGGGGTTAATTATGAAATTAGAGCAAGATAACCTTATAAATATAAAGTTATGAGACCATAATGAGGGACATAACACCATACACTACTATCACTCCATCTAGAGTTGCATCCATCTATTGCATTGGCATCCACATAACTCCATCATCAAGGCACAAGCTAGGACATCTGCATCACACTTCATAGGGGGAGGGATTCTATTCTATTTCATGTACACATTCTATTACATTTTCTACATTTATCTATTGTTACTTACTTCACAAAGTGTGAATGGCACAAGAGCACATAGGACACGACATGCACACACACACACACCCACCACAACTACATCCAAGTCTGAAATGTAGTGCAACACTCAGTTAGTAAGCCCACTATTGTGGTAGCTAAGGTCAGTCTGACCCATTCATTATGTATCTTTCTTTTTTAGGGTTTTGATACTTCCTTATGGTCTTTTGTAGGATATTTCTTCCTCTTGGAATATATGGAGCATTTGGCACGATACACAAAAATTAATGCAACGGGCAGTTAAAGTTTCATATCACCTTCCAACCACGTGAGCACTAGCTTTGGATATTTTCCCAGGACCAAGATGCCAAGATTCCTTAACAAATCACTGCGTGGGTGCCCCCACCCTCTTCCAAGCGCCCATTCCGCAGGACACGTCATCCAAATCTGTCCTTTTTGGAAATCCTGCATAGTCATTCCTACTTTCTGATTTTATGTACATCACTGTGACATAGTCGGCATTCATTAGTTATCGATTAAGTTCTTTCCTTTCCTTTATTGCACATTAGGGTTTTTAATTTCATTAGTTTATTTACTTATCTCATTTACATGTTGTCTTAGTACACTTATTTGTTGCATTTATATGTCCTCCTAGATTAGATTAACTATACTTTACTACATTAGTTTAGTCAATTTTAGTTAATCATTTTGGTGAACCCGACCGTTTCAACACTACCTTTTGACAATGTCATCTCCCTCTCGTGTTATGGCTCAATCCTCTTATCCCACCTTTGCACCAACTAAAGTCACGGGCATAGTTACTATGTTGCTAATTTCATGTGGGTGTGTACTCAACATCCTCCTCGCTTTGTCACACCTAGGGTTGACCCATCCATTAATGTCATTACTACTCATTGTACTCATCCTAATCTACCTATGGCTCCACCGTGTCTATTCCCCCACCCATTACTTCAGTACCTCCTCCTACTACTTCTAAGGGTTATGACATCATTGAGCAACTTAAGAATATGCCTATTAAGATCTCTCTTTATGACCTATTACGTAATGCACCAGATTGTCACAACACACTAGAAGTTTCCCTTTGTGCCATCCATATTGAAACTAATAATTCTGTGGAAGCTTTTGCACATCTCATACAATCCCTTCATAATCTACCATGTGTCATATCTTTCACCGATGAGGATATCTCACCTTTTTCCAAAAATAACCCATGTGCTCCTTTTCTCATTACTGTCGTTATTAGCACAACTTGCATCAAGTGAGTCCTCATTGATAATGGATCAGCTATTAATTTATGTGTGCATTCCCTTTTAAAGCAATTAGGCATTAGTGACAATTTCATTTCTAAAAATTCTACCCTCATTCGCGATTATGACTCTACCACTCATACTTTCTTAGGAACTATCTCTTTACATATCCGAGTTGGACCTAAACTATTCTTACCAAGTTCTATGTTATTGACGGCTCCTTCCAGTTTAATCTCTTATTAGGTAGACCTTGGATTCACAAAATGCATGCAATACCATCTACTATACACCAATGTGTCAAGTTCTTACATGATGGCTATGAACACACTATTACTGCTGACCCAGAACCTTTCAAATATTGTCGCATGACCTGCTACCTCTATGCCCATACCACCTTCACAGTGCATTCCATATAGTAGCCTTGATACATATGACATTGGTCAATCTAGCATTTCATCTTCCTCTCCTACTCTTAGTACTCCGGCTATTTCAACTCACACAACAAATATTATTTCACCTATAGTATCAACTCCTATTTTTCCCTTTTTTCACTCATCATGACACCTTCTATTATCCCACCTACAATGTCAGTTCCTCTTAGTGTCCTTCCTCCATCAATTACGGCACCCCCTACTACTCCACCTACGGTGCCCCTACCAACATCCTTGATAATGCCATACCACATGATGATGTTCACACTGATGACTTTGAGGATTCTGATGATAAATTTGATGCTTTATTGAACTTACAAATGAAGCATTAAGACAACTTGACTTTACCCCTCTAGGTGTAGATGATTCTTATTTCAATGAAATTTTTGTGGTCGACGGCCCTGGTGAACATAGGTTTAAAACTCCTACTAATGTTATGGTATTATATAAGGAAGATTTTCACAATGTCGACACTATCTCCTCTTCTCCTCCACAAATTTCTGTTCCATTTCCTCCTTTTACATGCACATTGTTCATCAATAGGACCTTTTGGAAACATATCCTGTTGACTCTACATGCTTATAAACTATTTGTACACACGACAATTTTGCTAGGTTCGGCATCACGCTCAATGAAATTTTACGACCTCTTCATTCACCACATCTCTATCGTGGTTATTTTCACACTACGACATCTTATGGATTACGTGTTTTTCATTTGACAGTTTTTGTTGCACACTCCCCTCACACTAGGAAAATCTTGGCTTGATTATATTGGCGGTACAATAAACACTCATTTCTCCTAGCTCATATTTCCCATGTCCTGTCGATAATATCTCTATTCTTAGTGATTCTTCTCCTGCTTACGTTTTAAATATCTCTTGTTAGCATGCTCATGGTTGCCCATCGATTTCCTTTTGTGAAAAGAATATTCAATGAATGTATACACACTCCCCCAAAATCGGTCCCTCTATGACCCTTCCCACTCTATAGCTTATCGGGTTTTCGATGTTGCCTCGAAAGGTTTCGATCATGATAATGATGATCTTCTTGATAACATGTTCATAAGCATATTTTCTATCACATACTTGGGGGAATGACACTTCACCTCTCCCCTACCTTGTCTTATCATAGTCACAATCATCACCTTTCACATTCTCATACATTCATATCCTCACATTTGGCATACTCATCATATATTATAGCGTCATTACCCGATGACACACTCTTGTGCTTCAGTTCACACTTGATCACATTGAGGGATTATTACTACATTGAACCCCACACACTGCACTATAGGCATTACACATTACACTTCATCACACATTACACATTATACATTCTACAACATTTGGTCATTTACGTCTCTTCACCTCATACATCATGATAGTTGCATACATCTACATACCATACATACTACGCCACGTATTTTCACACATATTCTACTAGTCTTCATCATATAGGAGTCTAGCATTACATTCCTATTTTTCTACATACATTACATGTCACTTTCTACATTACACTTTACACATCCTACACATATTGCATTTGCATTTTACACATAACATATCTACACATTCTACACATTACATCCTTACATATACCACTCATCATATGGTTGGTTTTTATCCTTACATATACTACATTGTCTTCTACGTCTTTGCACTCACTACCCGATGACGCACTTTAGTTCCTTAGTCCATACTCAACTGTTGAGGGTTTACAAATCAAATGGACCTTACACTCATCACACATTTCCTATTCAACCTTTTACCATGTGACATTCCTAGGTTAGTGACATACGCTTTAGGCTAAATCATCACTTATTCTATCATTTTCTAGTGGGCATCACCTCAGGTTCCATCACCAATCCCTACTATTCATCTAGTAGTGACATACACTTTAGGCTAAATCGTCACCTATTCTATCATTTTCTAGTGGTCTACACCTTAGGTTACATCACCACACCCTCCTTACATCTTATAGTGATATATGCTTAGTGCTAAATCATCACTCATCCATTCATCTTATAGTGATATACACTTAGGGATAAATCATCACTCCACATTTCATCTCATTGTGGTATACACTTAGGATATAAGGTCCATGCACATCTATTCTACATGTCGCATATCATCACCACTACGCATATACACATTTCATCACAATACTCTAGACCTGAATACACACTACTTGACCATTTCTTGATGACGCACTCTCATTTACGGTTCATTCTTGATTACTGAGGGGGAAAAGAAAATGAACCTCACTACATACATTTCCATCCACTCGGGGGCACATGGCTCCTTTCACTCCCCCGTCAGACCATTCCATCCATCCACAACATGTTGCATATGATGGTTGTTTATAATCTTGCTTACTTTTGTTGTTCACGGTCACTTTATTACACATGCTAGTTAGATTACTTATATGTCATTTATCTATATCATACACACGTGCACATTCACACATTCTTCTAGTTGTGATCGCAGATATAAGTATCTTACACGCAGCATGGAAGCTTGCCTTCTACCCTTCCTACATTGGTCGCTGGGGGCATCCACACATTTGTCTCTTCCAGGTGGTATTGTTTCACTCCATACTTAGCACTCTACATTAATTGCTTCTACATGCTTTTGACATACTAGGTATCTTTCTAACATGCTAATGGGTGCTTCATTTGCAACATTTGTTATGTAGAGATATTGGTTTCCATAATTGTTTATTACATTGTCTTCTATCGTTTCCTTTTTTTCACTATTGTATGTGAGCCATGCCCTATGTTTTGTGTGCACACTTGTCCGTTGTTTGCAGCCATGGTGGCCTTACGTGTCTTGTGACATCATGAGTGATGTCCCATGTTTACAACCCAATTTGTGCAGAATACTTGTCTTCTTGTGTGTTTACATTACATTGCTTGGTAGCTTTTACACTTTTTACATAGCTTATACATTGTTTTCTTCATGCATGTGTGTTTTCACTTGTCTTTGGCTAGCCTTCTTGTTTGTGCGTGCCTTGGTTTCTACCAAGCACTTTTCAATGTACATGTGGTTGGCCCTCTTTTGGGGCCGCATGTCTCCTATCAATGATGTCACATGTGCCCCCAAAGAGGGGGGCATCATTTGGGGGTTTACATACTAACACAGAGATTCTACATTGTTTCGGTTCAATTATATTCAGCGAGTGGGTTCAGACCAGTCTATGAACCCCATACACAATGGATTTTACAAGACATGATGTCCTTAGAATTTTTGGGAAGCAATTACAAGCTTGGAGGTTACAATGGGTGTGCCTCCTTACCTACTTCAGCCCAGGTGGTGTCGGATCACCCAAAAACAAGGATAGTACAAAGATCTCTACACATAGTTCACGGAAGTAACTAGAGCTTTGAGGACACAGCATTTCCTCCTATACTTCTTTAGTTTATGGTGTGAAATCACCCAAAAATATCGCGATACAAGATATCCTTATACACTCTTTCTCGACATGGATCAGGTGCACATGTTCCATTTACATTTACATTTTCCATTTACATTTGCTTACTTTACATTTACATACACATGTGTCTTTTACATTTTGTTTTTACACTTACATACATACATATTTGACTACTTGATCATTTTCTCCTTGCAGGTCCGGCCGTATGAGAAACAAGCAGTCAAATGGGGGCAACAACGATGCAACGACGATGACAATAACACTATGTGGTAGCATGTTATAGCACACACATACCACTTTTATGCAGGTACACTACAGATGCGGCAACTACACACACATGTTTTGCCCTAGGTTCACTCTCATCACTTTTTTATTTGTGTATTTTTCATCTATAGTTTCCACGCTCCTTCATATTTTTATCATTCCAAGCTTTTGTCTAGTCCTTCAGCATGCTTCTGCTACACTCTTCAAGGACATGAGGTACGTATCTCTATCTATTGTTTGTTACCAAGCTTTCCACTCACTAACATAAAGTGGGGGCAAAATGTAGTCACAAAATCATGCACTTTAGACATTTTATTTATCTCGGTCTCATACTACTATTTAGAAGGTTCTTGAGTAAAGAAAGTACTAATTAACCCCCATCCTTTGGCCATATTGTTTATTTTATTTCGTAATTTACAACCTATTGCACCCATATTCCTAGCCATTTTCAAAAATCCCATGTTATTTTAGCCTCGATTGAGGCACCCATATTTAGTACTAGGGCACCCTGGTCCCACCTGGGGGCTCCCTAGTCCTTCTAGCACTTTCCCGCCACTTTTTGGGCCTCTTATGGTTGTTTTTTATCTTTATCTTTCTCGTGGTTGGACTTTTAGAGTTTAATTACAAAATTAGAGAAAGAGAACCCTATAAATATAAAGTTATGAAACCATAATGAGGGACCTAGCACCATACACTACTATCACTCCATCTAGAGTTGCATCCATTTATTGCATTAAGCATCCACATAGCTCCATCATCAAGGCACAAGCTAGGACATTTGCATCATAATTCATAGGGGAGGGATTCTATTCTATTTCATGCACACATTCTATTACATTTTCTACATTTATCTATTCTTAGCTACTTCACAAAGTCGATCGCACAAGAGCGCATAGGGCACGACATGCACACACACACCGTAACTACATCCAGTCTAAAATGTAGTGCAATGCTTAGTTAGTAAGACCACCATTGTGGCGAGATGACCTTGGTTCGACCCATTCATTCTCGCATCTTTCTTTTTTAGGGTTTTTATACTTATTTTTAGTCTTTTGTAGGTTATTTCTCCCTCTTGGAATATTTCGAGCATTTGGCGCATAACGAGAAAAATTAATGCAACAGAAGTTATAGTTTCGATTAGCCTCCGACCCTGTAAGCACCAATTCCAGACATTTTTCCTAGACCATGGTGCCTAGATTCCTTACCAGATCACCTATGGGCACCTCAATCCTCTTCTAAGCACCCTGTGGGCCATGCACGTCGTCCGGATATGTCATTTTTGGCTCTCTTGCATACTGCTTCCTACTTTCTAATTTTATGTGCATCATTGTGACATAGTCTCACAGTCATCAATTATTAGTTGAGTTCTTTCCTTTCCCTTCTTACACATTAGGGTTTTTAGTTTCATTATTTTATTTATTTATCTCATTTACATGTTGTCTTAGTACACTTATTTTTTAGCATTTATATGTCCTCCTAGATTAGATTAACTATGCTTTACTACATTAGTTTATTCAATTTTAGTTAATCATCAAAAAACATCTTGTGACCTTACAAAATTGAGTTTATGAGGTTCTTAGTAGTCACATGCGCCTCAAGATTCCTAGTCCTGGCATTCCTAACACTCTAGATTTTTAAGGTGCAGTTGCGAAACTATGCTTTACTACTTCATTAGTTTTCTAGCTCGAAGCACAACTTCTGATTTATTGCGAACTAGGTAAGTATTTTATCCCCTCTCTTGCAACTAGGGTTTCATATTTTTCTAGCTTACATGTTTGTGTCAAAATCTGTACTTTATTATCTATATCTGCATGTAACTTAATTTAGATTTAGCATTTATATATATATATATCCCATATTTGCTTAATCGAATGGCTGATTATATTTGTAAAACAAATCACGCAAGAATGGTCCCATGATGCTCCACAAGAAATAGAAAATTTCTTGTGATAAAAAAAATGATTAAGCAAATTTTAAAATTGTCTTCTCATGATAGGTCATTTTATCATGTTATTCCTCTTACAAGGTAATAGTGTCTCCATGAACAAGTTAATATTATTTTGGAATAAAATTACAATTCTCAAAGCATCAATACACTAGAATGGACATTGTTCGGATGCAAGGTCAACAAGGAGAAAAGTGGGAGGGCCGAACACTTCCTAAACTCCTTAATCATTACTGCGTAGATGATATCCTTATCTTCAACAAGACATGGGAGGATCATATGGAGCACACCATTGTGTCTTAGAAACTTTACACACACTCAAGATAAAATCAAACATAGAAAAGTGTGCATTTGGAATTTTGTTGATTCAATATATGTGCTACATATTTGACCAAGAAGGGATACATGTAAATCCAAATAAGATAAAATTTACTTAGGATTGAAATGCTCCATGTAACCTCACATAGTTGTAGAGATTTTTGAACTCAATAATTTCTACCACATGTTTGTCTTTAGTTTATCATACATATCTTAGATGCTTAGCTAGATAAGGTTCACCAAAAAAATTGGAATTATGCACAAAATTTGACTTCAAGGTACTCAAACAATGCCTTTATGTAATATTTGTTCTCACAATATCTAAAACTGCTCATTCCTTTAAACTTGACATTGATGCATCTAATTACGCACTCGTTGTTGTGATTATGCAACATGGAAATATGGTTACATATGATAAATTTCGTTCAAGTTGCAGAAAATTAATAAAGTAATAATATTGTTCTTATTAATTTCATTCGAATTCTTTATAAAAATATATATATAAGGAATATGTTTCCGATAAAATAGGAAACCTATAACAAACTATCCCAATTACGTAAGTTATATAACATAATCACCAAATAATAAACTACTCATAATATATTGTTTGTTATAACAATTTATATACAACTAACCAATAATAACTATATTACCATATTAACCATATCATAATTTACAAACAATAACTCCGATAGTATTTACCACATGGTAAATCACTAATTTTCCTAACATTCCCCTTAGTGTTTACATGGTAGCAAAAGAATTTCACACTTCTTCTATAGCTTGTTTTCCTCTGGTGCTCATGATCTTACCACACAACTTGAAATGAAGGTAGAAGAAGGAACATGTCAACTTATTATCAACCATGCACTTTATCGAGAACACATCCGATTGAACTCGTGTAGGAACACGTACATGAACCATATGCTTAGCAATCATTCAAACTAGGGAGAAAATTTGACATACTTAGTGTGGGAACTCGAGCATGAACTATCTACATAGTCTTCAATGGTTTTACAAATGTTTACCACAAACCTAGGTATGAACAGAACACATCCGACTGTTCAATCTTTATAAGTATCATGATGTTGCTTTTCTTTTGTGCTTTCATTTTTCCACTATATGTTTACATTAGGGGACTACATTAGGAATAGTCACATATACAAGTGAACATGAACATGAAACTATGTTATTATTATAATTTTGAACACATGAACACACTACAAATTGAACACGAACAAATACAGGTACTCGAAAATGAAGCATACCATAGCAAACACACATTTGGAAAAAAATTGCCACCACAACTTCATGCAACCTCGTCATTGGTGACTAAAAAGAGGTCGCTTATTGACCTCCACCTCATGTGGCTCTATCCTCCAATGCGAAGTTTCTAACTCAATGGAATGGAATCATGTCACTTGTTTATTGTTTCAAACATTGGTTAACACTGGAAATGCATTCATGAGACAATTTTTTTATTTTTAGATTTTTGATGACATAACTATGATAAGAAATTTGACTTATAATGACTTATTTTACTACTTAATTTTTGAAAATAAAAATATTTAACAATTGATAGTTTTTACGACATATACAATAGTTTACTATATAACTTGGACATGACAATATGACGACATTGACAAAAATAATGACACAACAATGAATTTGACAAGACAATTAAACCAAAAATACCTATTTAGAATAGACTTGATAAAATTACACTTATAATATTTTTATGTGGATACGATAAATAACCGTAATAATAAACATATCTAATAACAATAACTATAAGAAAATTTTTACTACGCCAAAGGTGTTTCTCCTATGGGAAAGGGCTTTGTGGACATTCATGGGACTATGTCAAATTTGACAGCCGATTTGATGGTTTTGACACGCGATTAAATTTGAAGGCCATTTGCCTGTTTTTTCTGTTTTTAGTTGTTAAATAGAAACAATGGCAATTGCATGCTGAATCGCTTCGTCCACAACAGTTGCATGTTATATTTGTGATTTTTTATCTCTGCACGGATCTTCGTAAAACCGAAATCTTAGTTGGGCGGATTAATTTAAATAAAAAAATAACGGCGGTGGTCGGAAGTGGAATCTCTACTAAATTTGGTGACTATTTTAGTCAACCCATCAATCCTTTGCACACATATCTTCCGAACGAGATCCCTTCTCTAATCATTGAATGCGAATGCAAGTAGAATGGCACTATCTTGTCGATAAAACCTATGTTTTTGTCTTCCTAGTGATTTTGTATGCAGCTTCGACTTCAGATGAGAGATTACCATCATATGTTCAGAACTAAACAACATGAGATCATGAGGCCTTCTGAGTTTGAGATATTTCTATTTTTCATCACAAAAGGAGTTTCATAGTGGAAGTAACTTGAAGCGGATCTGAGAATTGGGTGTGTGTAGTTTTGGAGAATTTCTAAAAGAAAATGGTACTGAGCTCCATGGAAGTTTGCATGGATTCGGCCGATTGGACACAGGTAAAATCTTGGCTTTATTTTGTAGTTAGACCCACTAGGCTAAAAGCTCAAACAATCATGTGTTGTAAGTTGTTTGTGTGTCTCTGTGTGTGTGAAATACTCCATCAGGGTTTCTCATTAAAGTAGAAGTGCAAGTCAATTGTGAGACAAAATTACTTTCTTGTGGATCATCGGATATGCCCATCTGAATGAAGATCATATTTCATAAGTCATTTGATAGATGTTAACAATTTAATTTTGCTGCCTTCTCTTAGAGCCTTAAGTGGTACTGGTTTTGTTTTGAAAGGACTAAAGCCTTAAGGGCTACCGGTTCTCCAAAACTATAAGTGGGTGTCTCGGTTTTGGCTGGCATTACAACAATACAATGATTGTTTTCCTCATCTAAAGCTGCAAATCCAAACTCATCATGTCATCATCTGATAGATGTTGATATGTTGTTTGGCCACTTCTATTGGACTTGGTCCTCTTTAAGGGATCGGGTACTCTAGGAAGCACCGCTTTGAACTAGCTCTCCAAAACTACATGTGGATCTCTTGTTTTTGGCTTGATGTTGCAGAAATACAATGAATATTTTCCATCAATTTTCTTTTTTGGTCGGGAAAGGGGAAGACCTTATCCATCACGCACGTTTGTGATGGTGTAAGGAAAAATCAAACATGTGACCTGCAGGCTAACAATGCAGCCACTTACCAGTGTGCCACACCTATTTTTGACATACAAAATTCAAAATTTTGAGTTTGACTAACGTAATTCTTGCTAACGTCGTGATAGTTAGACTAGTCAGGGGAAAGGATATACCACCTCGAAAATATAATATAGAATTTGTCATAGCTGAAATGTAAACTTCAGTTTATAGCAAGAATTATGCTCCATAAATCCTGTCATTTGATAGTTATGATAGTAGTTTTCTTCCCTTTCTTGCAGTTGGGTTTGGGTCCTTAAGGAGTTGGTACTACTTTGAACAATCTCTTCAAAGTTATATTTTGGTTATAATTAGGTGAGATTACAGCAATAGAAGGGGTGTTTTCCTTTCCTTGCTTCATAGTTGATCATTAAAGGATCATACACAATATAATATTTGTCTCTAACTTCTTGTTCCCAATGGTAGTACACTTTCTTTCTCTGAATCGGAGTTGATCCTCTAGGGATTGAGCCCTTGGATGAGTTTATGAAACATGTATGCTTTGTTTTGAAATTAGGAGGTATTTACATGGTTAGGGTTTTCCGTCATGGGATTATATTTCTACAATAACACATACGAAAGTTAATTTTTTTCTTGTTGAGTTTTTATTTTTCTTTCTGCTTGCTTTTTAGTCTGTGTTTCAGATATATGGATATGACAGGTGAAGGTAGATTGCAAGGATTAAATTCGATGAGATGGTTTCCTCTCGTGCTGCAACATGCACAACTCTCTATGACATCAAATTATCCCAGATGAGTTGTATTGATCAACACCCATTTCACAAGGTAAGTATCACAACACCCATTTCACAACGTAAGTATCCACTGTAACATTTTCAGTGGTAAATCACTTTATTTCCAGAGAGAAAACAAAAGCATATCATATCAGTTTTAATAGCCACAAGCTCAAAACCCATAGTAGCTTATCAACCTTGTTCTGTATTAGTAGGAAGAATGGTATCAGTATTTCTAATATTGGAAATGTGGGCAAAGAAGAATCCATTAAAAAATCATCAGGAAACGTGGTAGGAAAACACAAAATAAATATTTTATGCAAAGAGGGAAGGCTAAAGGAGGCGTTTGATGTTTTCAATGTTTTTTTCAACAAAACAATGCCATGAGCTCCTTCATATATGGTTTCCTCTTACAGGGATGTGCCAATATGAGAGCTTTCGAAGAGGGCAGTCAAATCCATGGCCATATAGTTAAAACTGGCATCAGTATCGACTTGTTCCTTGTGAATAGTCTGGTTAGTATGTATGTTAGGTGCGAAGTTTAGTGTTTGCACATAAAGTGTTTGACAAATATCCTAAGAGAGACTTAGTTACATGGAATGCAATGACTACATGTATGCCAAATGTGGGAACATGGATGATGCATGCAATGTTTTTAACAATATATGCCAACGTGATGTTTTCTTGAAAGAGGCACAAAGCCAGATGAGTTCATTTATTCCAGTGTCCTTGGAGGATGTGCCTGCAAAGTGTCCTTGGAACAAGGCAAACAGGTTCATGCTCACACTATAAAATTTGGATTTGATAACCATAAATTCATTACCATTTCTCACCTCTATCATACTTTTTGGATGCCTACTCATGAAACATGAAGTTTGTTCTTACCTTATAGTGGGAAAGGTTAATAATATGCCTTTAGTTGATTTCACATGGTCATCATATCTTATACATAATTGTCATTTATGGTCAATTGACATGTTTGATGTTGTGTGATGGCCTATTTGTCTTATTACCTATGTATGAATGTATTCTTGTAAAATGTTAGTATTTGTGTGGTCTTGCCAAACATAAATTGCATTAGTTGGGGATTGATAGACAAGAAAAAGGAGTTTATGAGGTTATGACATGTATTTGCATTTTAGACCTTGTGAAATATTAAAAAGGATTAATTGCTCAAAAAATGACATTGCTTAATAGGTTAAGAAACCACGTGACAATTAACTGTTCAATAATTTTAGTGAATGATTTTTCAAAATTTTGAGTTGACGAGGCTTAGGGTATATGATCCACATTTGGAACACCTGGATCAGGGGACTAATACAATTAATTCTAGGAGTAATACTCTCTAGCCCAGTAAATGGAGGAATCTCAATAGTCAAAATCAAAAAACTTATATCGTTCGGCGTTCACATTGCATTGTACACATGCGATTGCTAGTTTTACTCATTGTAAGAAGTACAAATTAAAACTATTGACACATAATAAAGAACTAAATTCAATTGAAGATTGAATTTAATAATCTAAAGGACACATGTTTTTAAACACAACTACAAACATATAGGATAAAAGTATTTTCTTGACCAAACACTATAACTTGCAATACTTAGTGCATGAAGGAACACATACAAACACACCAAAATGAAGAAATTAAAAAACAATTATTTCCAAATTGGTTCAAGAGGGTAACATATAATCGCCCATATTTTCGTAATGCCGAGTGTTGGCTAGTTTAAATTAATACAAATTTTCTAAAAACCAAGACTACACTTCCACACACAAATTTGTGATGCAAGATAAGTTTTTCCCATGCGAACTAGGTGAAAAATAGAATGTGATATTTCTTCATCATTAAGTCGTCTGATGGTGTTTTTTTGTACTTTGTATCAAGCCATTTTGTTTTCACTCAAAATAAGGAATTCCATTTACCAATTTTCATCCCATGTGCACCATTTAAGTGCTCTCATGGGTTTTCAATTAAGTATACTTCCCAATAGACTTCCATTTTGGGTTTTCATTTGTAGAAAATCCAACGTAGATTTCCCTCTATGTGAGTGTTTACAAGTATCTTATCAAAATTGCACAATTACCCTCAAAATTTTACATTTCTAAAAATTTGTGGGACTTATAAAGATATTTTTTTCCTTGGACGTGATGATTGAGCTCTGCTTTCTACTTTAGGTTGTGGAGGATGTAGACACCAAAGTGGGTCACACTCCTTGGTCCCTCGATAAATAACCACCTTCATCACATTCACCTAGCCTAGCCCCCTTCACCCCACTTTAATATTAATTTAATTATTTTAATTAAATTAATTCATTATCCTCACCATATTTATTATTTAAATATCTTAATTTATATAATGCTCACACATCCACCTCATCCTAAGACTTATTCTTAGTAAGTTGCCATAACTAACTAAGACTTACCCAAACCCTAAAAATCAATGCCTACATTCCCTCTAACCACATTCCCGCATGCTTAAAAAGAAGCTTTCATCCTAATCGGCGGGTTAAAACAACACGAGATCCTAGAAAATCAAGGGGATCTTCCCGATTTAGTAAACCTAGAAAATCCCGCCTAACTAACACCGGTTACCCTTAATCGTAGTCGGTTAAGCCGGAACCTTCGCTTGGTCACCTTTTAACCCCCAAAACAACCTTGTTTTCAAGGGTGGCAAAAGGTTGACAGATTCTTGAGAGATATCACATCTTTTGAGAATAAGTTTCCACGAGAACACGCATGCAAGGAAGGAGATCAAGCATTTTCTCCGCATGCAGACATCCAATAACTACCCAACATAGATTTGATCCAATCAGGCAAGAAGGAGAGCACATGCAACCCATACAAGAGCTCCCCAATGTTTGGTGATCCTCTGTAGCATTCAACCTCTTATCAACACCTTCATTCCTCACTCATAGACATCTAGAACTAGATTCTAAGTGAAACATTTTACTCCTCTCGGTTCATTCATTTAATCATTGTATCTTCATCCTTTGTTCTCCTAGCCACCCATTGACCTCCTTCAATACTCACCCCTCCATATCCCCATTAAACCCTCACCAAATCCCATCCAAACAACTTAATACCTCATTTCGACTAGCCTAGTCCTTTGTGCAATCATAAGGGAGATCTAAAGCTCATTCTGGGACATTCCCAGTATTCCACAAGATACCGACACCCGATTCTCCCCAATCGGCGTCGGTCACCACTAACTAGCATCGGTCTCTGTTTTTACCAATACAGCCTAGAGCAGTAACCTACCTACCTATTCCCACATCACCCTTATGCACCTGTGACCTACCTAAGACCTTTGTTAGACCTGCAGAGACCCATAACTAGTTACTTGACCTTCAGATCTTATTTTAACCTATCCTATTAGATTAGATCTTTCTTATTGTATTTTGAATGAGATACCTAAATCATTTTAATTACAATAGGATTTAATTTATTACCAAAGATTAATTTTTTTAAACAATGGACTAACATCCGTCAGGAAGTATCACTCTTCTGGATCTAGCACACACTAGGCGAGTTTAGTGCATATCTTGTTTAACTTCTATTTGGTGGTATTGTTTTCTATTTCGGTAGTTCCTCCTAGCCAAAGGGAAGCTCTCATGATCAACTGTGGATCAAGAATTCATACGTGTGCAACAACCTACAACCAACATTTTAAAAGGTATTCCTCCTACACCCATTACCCTATCCATTTTGTCATTTTCAAAGAAATGTCTAAGAATCAAGTGAAACATATTGGCATGCCGGTGGGACCCATCGGGGTTCCTTGCATTTTTCATTCCTAGGAAAAGTTGTGTGTTTTTTTCCCTTCAAAAAGGCATACACATTAATTTTCTTCCTTGGTAACCTTCTTTTCTTTCTATTTGCTCTAAAAGAAACCTTTCTTTTGGTGTATTTAAAAGAACAATTTCTTCTTGTTTTCTCGCATTTTAGTGAAAGAGCATCCCTCTCCTCTTCATATATTTGTGTCATCGAATTCCACATTTCGATTTGGGCTTGAAAATCATTGCATTTCATTTTGATTTTCTGCACTAGCTCACATTAATTGAGGGCAGGCAACCTATACGCTGAAATTCATTCCCAAGTGATGGTTGACAAACAAATCATATAAAGCACATCTCTTTCTCTCTAAGTCTTTCCCAATTGCACAAATTCAAAACAAATTCATATTCTTAAACATCATCCTTCCTAGGAATGCATGTCAATGATCGCACTGATATGAGGATTGGTAGGTACTCACTAGCTCAGCTCACTGCTCTGTCGAGTCATACTTCAGAGCAAAGCCCACCCCCGCCATAACATACCTGAAACCTCACCTTTTAGATCTCCTTCTTCGTAGGAAGCCATCCTCACCAAAAAACTCTATTCTACGGTTCACGAGTCGAGTCCTTAAATAGTATAAGTTAAACAAACATAATAGAAAAGGCACTCTTAGGATTACATTTTTCTTAGTGTTTCTTCTTGGCTTGCGTTTGGAGGTGAGAGGTCACGTTCTTCATTTTTTTGTTTCTCCTTGCACACTCCTCATCACAGTGGGTGTATTACAACTTCATTTGAGTGTGCCTGGACCATATTCTCATCATTCTCAGCATTCTAGGTTTGATTCCAAATTAGATTTTAATTCACAACCACTTTTCTTTCATCATTGTTTTAATTTCACAAATGGCCGGTGTCGCTCCAACAACCATCATCGCCGTTACCCTCTCGTCACATGCTGTCATCGGTTATACCCAACCGGTGTCGGTTCCCGGTCCTTTTGGTTAATCTACCCAAAAGGACATCTATTCATCTTCTTCAACTATTCAGAGTCCCTGTCACTATTCATCATTCTCATTGACCTGGTAAATCTCATTAGTATTCGGCATACCTAGAAAATTTGGCCTTATACCTTGTTTTTGACCAACTGTCCACTTTCCACAATGACCAATCAGGTTACCCATGACCGGCGTCATTTTTCCCTAATCGGCATCGGCTAGCTTTGTGTCGGTTTTCCAACCGACATTTTAGCCCTAATTCACCTACCACCGCTTATCTATCCTCGTCACCGTTGTATTTCGTGTCATTTACGTAAAGTAGTTTTACCCCGCTAGTACTGTTCACATGGTAATGATGCGTCGACAAGCAAGTGCCCTCATATTCCATGCCGATTGTTAACCCCTTCCACTTAGCCCTTCACCACCTTCCATTGTATCACCCGCCATGGATCACTATCGGATATGAGGATTTCGCACGACTCCTTGACCAAAACCCTACCGCCTTACGCTTTTACCTTTCCCACTCATCCATGTGAGATGCCTCGTGTCGGTTGATAAATGGCATGCCCATATCTATCCCCCCGACACTAACTCCTAATTTTCCTCTAACCCCTATTAACCCCGTGTTGCCTGCATCTACCTTACCCCCAGTTGTTTCGCAGCTAGGTCTTATACCCATTATAACTACCATGTCTACTACGTCCATTGCACCCGCTTTACATCCACCATAGCTTCGCCACCACCTAGAACACAACCTCATCCACCCCTATTGTCTCACATATACCCATAGCTACACAACCACCTCCCATGTCGGTGACCCCTACCCCTTTTCAAAATGTGGTCCTTTCTATTCCACAATCATTGGCCCCCATTGCCACTAGGGTCACCATGACCCTTTCACCTCCATATACATACTACCAAAGACCTCCTATTTCATCGATTATTCACTCTGAGTACGTACCCCTATTTCAATACCTTATTCTCAATCCACCTACATGGCACCACCATATCTTTGGAAGGCCACCTCGTCATATGCCCAACATCAACCCTCTTATGCTACAGGAGGCACCCAACCATCGCAACCTACCAACGACCTAATCAAATTAATGATGGACAAGATGCAGACATTAGAGGCATCGGTTTCTAGCTCCCGCAACACTCTCACCTACGATGAGATTTGTAACGAGCCTATCCACCCATCCATTCCTATCCATCCATACCCCATGCATTGGGAAATGCCTAAATTCATCTGCTTGATAGCAGGAAGACTTGCAACAACATTTGTGATCTTTCAAACATGGGTGCTACCTAATCGCCCACGATACGCTTTTCTCTTAAGGACCTTTCCCATGTCTTTGACTAGAACTGTGTTAGATTGGTATAGGGGGTTACCTAGACACTCTATATTTTCATTTAATCAGGTAGCCCAATCCTTCTTGGATCACTTCTCCATCAATATCATTAAGAAGGTTACCATGACTGACCTATACTCCACGCGTCATATGATGACAAATCTATCACAGATTTTGTCGCCGGCCGCGTAGCTGATCGATAAACTCACCTTACTACTACCACAAACAAATCATCGAGGTCTTCACACAAGCTTGTGTTAGACATATCTCACCGACCACGAAGATCCAAACTTTCCAAACATTCATGAAGCATTCACCATGGCATGAAAGTTAGAGATTTAGGCCATCGAAGAGAAGAAAATCTAATTACGCAATAATAATTTGGCATTCAAGTCAAATGATACCTCTTCTTCTTCCAAACCATAGAAAAATTATTCAAAGCTAAGGGCATCGCTAACGCAGCGATGTAGAAATCGCCCATCTCATCCATCAAATTAGGCTAGCCCCTCATCTAATCTCTCACCCGTTCTCGACTTTTCAATTCGCACAAGAACAAAGAAATACACCCCAATTGGGAGCCTTATTCTTCTGTCTTAGAAAATCTCATCAAAGTTAGGGCCATCACCCTTCCACCTATAAAACCACAAACTAGTTTTGACCTACTACTCACCCCATGCCCGCATGGTATAAAGAACATGACTTCACGTAACTATCATCGAGTAAAGGGTCACAAAGTGACGGCAATTGCATCACTTTCAAAAACATTGTCCAAGAAATTCTTGAGAAAGGTGAGTTAACCGTGGATAATCCTAACACACCTACCAATCAAAACCTACACATATTCAAGAAACCCTTTCCCAATCATGCCCCTACGTCTGATCAAACCGATGAGACCTCAACTCATGATAGCCATACCTACGATTTCCACACTATTTTCAATGACGCACCCATTGCTTCCCAATTACCCCATATTCCTTCCATAGAGGAAATTCTAGCTCAAAGTCCTCCTTCTACATTAGAACCGACCTCACCTATTCCTCCACCCACAAAGGAACACCTTTCACCTCCTTCCTCACCCATGGAGGAGCCTTCCACTAATATCGAGACCATTTTACCTTTGGCTTCTCCACCTAGGGAACCATCACCCACAATACTTCTTCAGTCCATGGAGGAGCACCCATCATCTCCTCCACCTATCAAGGATCCAATAGAGATACCTTTGCCTCTAGGTGACCATTCTCCATTAGCTACCCAAGATCCTGCAGACCTACTTTTGGCTCTCTTACCCACGGAAGTTGAAGCTAACAAATTCCCTATCTCTAAGACACATTTTACGGGAATTACCATTAGTTCCTCATCAACATCACCTACAGATGTTTCATTCTCACGCTTGGCCGATCGCTTAGATTATGTGGACAGAGCCTTACTTTGGGGTGCCTTCTACTTCCTATCTCAACGCAAATGCAAATGTCACTTGCTGATACTTCCACCATCTACCCAAAAATATTTCGACCAATCAAACCAAACACAACCACCTTTACCACAACTTCTTCCATGACACCCATCATAGCTCAACACACACCCTTACCCATAACCTAACATACATCTAAATCAAAACCCACACCTACATCATCTTCCTCAACTAAACCTTTCACTACCTTAGGGGTCACCCTAACCACCACCTTACTCATCCACCTATCAAAATGGATTTAGCTACATCCTCGAAAGTCAACACCAAATCTACTCCACCACCCAAACAAAAAACCAAGCCCATAAAACTCATACCCTAGCTGCAATAATCATACATGCATCACCTTCACCCTTTCCATCCATTTTAGGACCTCAACCTCCTAACATGGTCAAGAAATCTCCACCCGTCAACAAATCAAAATCACAACAGCCCACTCCTTACTCGCAAACCTCTAACATACCCAGTCCCCGACACGGCTTACACACTCGCACCTATATAGCATCTTTACCACCCATACCTCCAATACCCTCAACATCTTCACTACCCACTACACTTCGCCTCTCGTCCCTCACAATCCCTACAAAACCCGCATCATATACCTTCACAAAGACCTCTGTTATCCCCATGGGTAATTTACCCTCTTCCCCATCTGCTTTTCCTCTAGATTTCATACACCCATATCACCTTTACCCAAGAAGGTACGACCCAAAAACAAAAATCTGCTACCCTCCAATAAGGTAGTCAAAACAACCATACACCCTCCTACCCACTCATCTACCATGCCCCTAGCCAAAAAAACACGACCAACACCCAAGACCACTCCAGCACCCAAAACCATGGCTCGACCTGCTCCCCCTCCTATAAGGACCGTTCCTCAACAATCAGATGCACCTACACCCAAACCCACTTTCACTTCCCATTGCAATCCACTAGCAGGGTCCTATGCCAAAATTTTAACCAACCTCCTTGAGACTTCTATCATCACATTACCACTACTCAGACCTTATGACCCCCTCAAACCCAAGCCAAAAGGGTTTGATGATACTAAAATTTATGCCTACCATCATGTGCCAGGGCACGATGTGGAGAACTACAAGGCTTTGAAAATTGTCCTTATCCAATTGTGTCCTCCTGAAGCCAACTTTGACGATGATGACCTTCTTGATGAGGACCCTGCTTCACCAACACCCATTCCCATAGTCCTTCCCTCATTGCCTACTCAACAACCACGACCTCCACCCCCACAGCTCCTAGAGCCACCTCCAAGATTCAAAATTAACATGGTTCGCATCGGGAACTTGCTACACCATTACCTAAATGTCATTGCGCCACTCACTTCACAAGGTTTTTCTCCTCCGGTAGGTTTTTTCCATCATGTCATTACACCACTCACCCTACACCTTCTCCTTTTTCCAACTCCCCTCAAATCAACATGATCCACGTCACTACCCGTGCTCAGAAAGACAAAGGCAAGGAAAAGGCAACTGACCCACCAACCAATCCTATACCCAACATACCATCTGCACCCACACCTAAAATCACTATCCGCGGCCCCACATACCCTATTTCTAATGGGGTCACACATCATACCATGCTCAAACAATTACACCAATCTCCCCTCAAAATGTCCCTATATGACCTCATCCAAACCTCAGAATCCCATCGTCAAGCTCTCATGGAAGTCCTACAATCTATTGAGGTTTTACCTAATGACCCTACATCCATAGCCTCCATTATCACACACCATCATGTAGCCTCTCTCACCAAATTGCCACCTTTATCGGAGGAAGAGATTGCACCGCACTAAACGGATGACCCAGGACCCGACCCTCTTCATCTCTATCCACATCGATGATATATGTGTACGACGGTAATGATCAATGGGGGTGATAGCATTAATATCATTTCATCCTATGCATTCGCTCAAATTCACATACCTAATAATTGCATGCATAAACATCCTATAATGTTGCATTCATTCAATGATGCTATCACCTCTACACTAGGCACCATCATCCTCCATGTTCGTGTGGGGCCCCGCACTATTCCACGCTTATTTTACATCCTGAGGGGGATGTCAATATAACTGTTTGCTTGGTAGACCCCTAGATTCATATCATGGGTCAGTGTTCCTTCCACTTTACATCGTTGTGTAAAGTTTGAACATGAAGGACACACCTATACCATTCTAGTTAATCCATCACCTTTTAAAATATGCAACATGCTCTACCGACCCAATGACGTGCTCATACCCATTAAAGCCTCTACGACCACTACCACTTCACCCACACCTCCACTTTCCCGTGTTGCCACTACGTCGACCACACCTACATCCTCCATTCCTACCGCTGCCACAATGTAACACCCCCAACTGCATTTACTTCCTCCGAGCATACAAGTGTTGATATGTGATTTCTTTGTAAAAAGGATGTGTTCCTTTGATTGAGAAGTCGTGCTTGATATGTACTGTATCCTCTTTGCAGATTGCAGATCTTTGACTGAGTCGGAATATGATTGGACTCTTTTATTTCTTTCATTTTACGCCTGAGTTTAATCTGACCTCGGAATGAATTATGGAGTTATCCATCTATAAGACCTAGCCTTGGATCAGTGGAATTGATCCAAGTGGTGCTTTAAGTTTATTTGTGATGAATTAAAATTATAGACCTTAAGCAGGTTGCAAGGTCTAGATGCATTGAATAAGCTAGTCCAGTATAACTCAGTGCGATCATGTTATATGAATGGTTATTTGATGTGTGAGTTCTAAATTATGTATTTAGAACCGGAAGCATTTATCAAAAAAAAAAAAAAAAATTGACTTGTTCTAATGTGTAAAATGAGGATGTTACATCTTGGTATCGTAGTGAAGGTTGCAGCTCTTGGGCCTATTGTGTCCATAATCGATAAAAACCTATATTTTCTTATGTAATGTAAAATGGTTAAAACAAGGCGGAACGTTGCGAATAATGCTCCACTCCGAAGGAGGAGCGGCAACAACCTGTAAACTTGATGAGATCCTTGCTGCCTGTTGGACACAAGAGATCGTTTAGGCATGCTGAGCAAAGAAGGTGATGGGAAATGAGGAGGATGAAGAAGGCTGTAATAACAATCAAGAACCTCCCGAGGACAACCCCGACATGGGTGTTGATGTTAATGTTGGGAATGCACCTGCCCAACCAGAAAACAAAAAGGCCAGGTTGGCAGCAAAACTCACTAATGATATAAAAAGGATAAGTCCACCTAAGTACGATGGCACCACATTAGGAGATGGAGCTGAGAACTGGCTTAGCGAAATGGAGAAGTACTTTGCAATAAGGAACTTCTCAGAGGAAACCAAAGCTATTTGGGGAGCCTATCAGCTTTCCCACGAAGCATCTTCGTGGTGGGATAAATAAAGTGAACTAAACATTGATGAGACCAATATTACTTGGGATCAATTTAAAGGCTATTTTAGGCAATGTTGGCTGCCACAACTTTTCTATGATCGAAAAATGACAGAATTTCAAAACTTAGCTCAAGGGAAGCTAACGTGGCCCCGAATTCGGAGCGGTTTACAAAACTCCTCAAGTATGTACCGCAGATATCAAACCGACGAGAAGTTCGAGGAATACGGAAATTCATCATGGGATTGAATCCCATGATAGGGGAGAGGTCGATGTTCACACCAACCACTATGGAAGGAGTTGTTGAAAAGGCCATAAGGCAAGAACAGAAATTAAAGGCTATTTACGCTCATAAAGAGGAAGTGTGGAAGAAGACTGCAAACCCTTCTTCAACCTCTCTTGCACTCCAAAAAGGACCATGGAAAAAGTTTGGAAACAAAAGTAAGTTTCCGGGGATAATAGTAAGAAAGCGGTGGCGGTAAGCCCACTTTGGAAACGTAAGGGATAATTTTGTTAAAAATTATAACAATGGCGAAAGCCCTATGGAGGATAACGTGACAATTACAAAATGGGAGGCAATTTTGAGCCTAAAAGGGACTGTAGGAGGCTGCTACATAATTGTGTCAAAGACCACTACGCAAATCGTGCCCTTTGAAGAAGGATGATCGTGTCGAGTAGCATAAGATACATCTGCCGATGCTGAGCGCAAGCAAGTGAAAAGCAAGTAACACTATAGAAGTTCCGGGTAAGTTATTTCGCATACCTATCACTATTCTTTTTGATACAGAGCTCTCCGAATATTTTATTTCTAATAAACTTGCTTCTAAACTTAAAAGAAAAGCTGGAAAAATGGATAAATCTTGGGTATGCAGGTATGGTAATAACTCTGTTCATACAGTGAGTATGTGTCTTTTTGGGGCAGTCCTTGACTTACCTAACTTTTCCACGGAAGTTGACCTCTATGTTACACCTTTGGGATCATATGACATTGTCATCGGTGTCAATTGGTTAGCTGACCATAAAGCAAAGGTAGATTGCTATGAAAAGAACATAAAATGTTTAGATGATCAGCTGGAAAAAGCAAAGATTCAAGGTGTGAAATGGGAAATTTCAGTTAGAAAACTGTCAGCTATGCAGCTTAAAAAGGCTAAGAATAAAGGATGTACCCTTTATGCAGTAAAGATATCTGAATTTTCAGAAGAAGATGGTGATAACATGAAGCAATTTCCTCTGTTACAAAGTTTCAGGGATGTTTTTCCTGAAGAATTACCAGGGTTACCACCCAAGAGAGAATTTGACTTCACCATCGAAATCAAACCGGGAACAGAACCTATTTCCAAAGTGCCTTACAGGATGACTACTACAGAGTTAGTCGAGCTTAAGGCACAGTTGCAAGAACTTTTGACTAAAGGTTTGATTAGACCAAGTGTTTCACCTTGGGGTGTGCCTGTGATATTTGTGAAAAAGAAGGATGGAACACTTAGGCTGTGTATTGATTATCGGATGTTGAACAAAGCAACAATCAAGAATAGATATCCACTTCCTAGGATCGACGATCTATTTGATCAGATGCATGGAGCAGCGGTTTATTCTAAGATAGATCTTCGATCTGGTTATCATCAGTTAAGGATTAAAGAAGAAGACATTCATAAAATAGCTTTCCGAACAAGGTACGGACATTATGAATTCACGGTTCTACCCTTTGGATTAACTAATGCACCTGCAGCCTTTATGAACTTAATGAACAATATTTTTCAAGAATATCTAGACAAGTTTGTACTTGTATTCTTGGACAATATTCTCATTTATTCTAAAAGTGTTGAGGAGCACAATGAGCATTTGAAGATAGTTTTGGGAATTCTGAGAAAAAGAAAGTTGTATGGTAAGTTATCCAAATGTTCTTTCTTTGATTCAGAAGTTCACTATTTGGGTCATGTCATAAGTAAAGAAGGAATTGTTGTAGATCCTTCAAAAATAGTGGCAATAACTGAGTGGCCTACGCTAAAGAATGTGCATGAAGTAAGAAGCTTCATGGGTCTTGCAGGTTACTATAGAAAATTTGTAAAGGATTTTTCTAAGGTAAGTTTGCACTAATAACTTCATTGCAAAAAGAAGGATAAGAAATTCATATGGAACGACAAGTGCGGGCGGCTTTCAAAAGTCTCGAAAGACCAATTGACTTCTGCACCTATATTAGCTGTACCAGACCCTAATGGGAATTTTACTGTTGTAACGGATGCTTCTGGGGAAGGCCTTGGAGGTGTTTTGCTACAAAATGATCAAGTCATTGCATATGAAAGTAGAAAACTCAAGTTACATGAGCTGAATTATGCCCCTCATGATTTGGAACTTGCTGCCATTGTTCATGCACTTCAAGTCCTGGAGACACTACTTACTTGGGAAACCTTTTGAGTTGGCCCGATCACTTAGGGCTGAAATATATTTTCACTCACCTAATCTTAATGCCGATGCAGAGAGGTGGTTAGAATTTTTATCACAATATGATTTTGATATTAGCTATATCAAAGGGAAGGAGAATAGAGTAGGCGATGCTCTAAGTCGTAGGAGGCACATTTACTGCTCTTATAACATTAAGAACTCGGTTCGAGGAGGAGGTAAAGAGTGCCTCGAATCTGATAATTACTTTCAAAGAAGTAAAAGCGGCAGCTGCCATGAACCTAATGATGAAAGGTATAAGGGTTTTCATTTTGATAATGAAGGAATCTTGCGTTATGAAAACAGGGTATATGTACCTATGTTGAACAACTTGAGGAAGAAGTTGTTAGTTGAATTTCATAATTCACCTTTCTCTGGACACCCGGGTATCACAAAGATGCTTGCTGATCTGAAACAGCAATACTTTTGGAAAGGTATGAAAAAGGATGTCATAAATTTTGTGACCCATTATTTGGAGTGTCGGCGGGTTAAGGCGAGAACATATGCACCTGCTTTGGATCAAGTATATCCTCATAGCATACCGCAGATACAAATGGTAAGTAATAACCATGGATTTTGTACAAGGATTACCCATGTCCAGGAATAAACATGATGTTATCCTGGTAGTTGTAGATAAACTGACTAAGGTAGCTCATTTCATCGCTTTGGAAATCTAAAGGATGATTCACCAGTGCTGGCCAAAAGATTTGTACACGAAATTTTTAGATTGCATGGTGTACCAGAATTGATTATATCGGCGGTATCCAAGAATGACGTCGAGGTTTGGCAAACGCTTAATACTGACTCTCGGGCGAAACTAAACTTCGAGTTACGCCTATCATCCTAAACGGATGGACAAACTGAGAGGGTAAATCAAGTGTTGGAGGACATGTTGCGAATGTATTGCATGGATCAACAGTATAAATGGGAAGAGTATCTTCCATTAGTTGAGTTCGCATACAACAACACTTATCACTCATCTCTTAAAATGGCACCATTTGAAGCACTTTATGGAAGAAAGTGCAGAACTCCTATTAGCTAGGATAGTGTTGAGGATAGAGTGGTAATTGGACCAGAGATTCTCACGAAAATGGAACAGCCAAGTTAAGGCGATTCGTGAGCGATTAAAGGAAGCGGCGGATAGACGAAGAGCTATGCTTGACCTTAAGCGGGTTGATAGAAGGTTTGAGCTTGGTGAAGGTTTTCTTAGTGTTAAACCCGAAAAGAGTTCTATAACTTTTGGCAAGGCTGCCAAGTTGTCACCTCGATTCGTGGACCTTTGAAATTGTCGAAATAATCAATCCTGTAGCTTATCGTTTAGCATTACCACCGCTTTATCTCGCATGCATGATGTTTTCCATATTTCTTTGCTTAAGAAATATGTTTGAATCTGTCACATGTTTTAAATTGGAATTCCTTGCAGTCCAAGACCGGAATAATCATGGTTAAACCCACACGAGTGCTTTGAAACTCTTGATTGCATTTAAGAAATCGTGAAATACAAAGAATGTAAGGTCCAGTGGGACCAGGTTTAATGAAGAAAGTGCAACTTGGGAAAATCGGAAGAGATGAAAATTGTTTTTCCTTCTCTTTTTCAACGAGAATGAAATCATTGACAAAACATTTCTTTTATGAACTTATTTTTTTAAGTATTTATGAAAGCCGAGATGAAGGCAAGCATTATTCGGGCTTAATAAAATGTGTTGTGACATTGATTTACGGAACTATTCAAGTTGGAAAATAGTCGCATTGACTTGTGAACTAATAAATTGGTTGACTGAAGGTTAATTGAATATGTAATCATCGGGATGATGAATCTTTTAGGAGGAAGCTTGTAACACCACTGAATTGTTGTTACTTCCTCTTGAGCATACAAGTGTTAATATGTGATTTCTTTGTAAAAGGATGTGTTCCTTTGATTGAGAAGTCGTGTGCTTGATATGTATCTTGTATCCTCTTTGCAGATTGCGAGATCTTTGGTAGTCGAAATATGATTGGACTCTTTTATTTCTTTCTTTTTACGCCTGAGTTTAATCTGACCTCGGAATGAATTATGGAGTTATCCATCTATAAGACCTAGCCTTGGATCAGTGGAATTGATCCAAGTGGTGCTTTAAGTTTATTCGTGATGAATTAAAATTACAGGACCTTAAGCGGGTTGCAGTGCGGATGCATTGAATAAGCTAGTCCGGAGTATAACTCAGCCGATCATGTTATATGAATGGTTATTTGATGTGTGAGTTCTAAATTATGTATTTAGAACCGGGAAGCATTTATCAAAAAAAAAAATTGACTTGTTCTAATGTGTAAAATGAGGATGTTACACACAACCTCCACAAATGACCCATCGCCTCCCAATCCGTTAGCTCTACCTCTGTGTCGACCATTGACACATCATCTATTCCAGCTACCCACATACCAACCACTGATCCTTGGAAGGCATTTTTAACACCTCACTCTAGGAGAGTATTGCTTATAGAGTGTCAACACATTCCTTACTCCACAAGCATATGGAAGCCTTCACCAACACCCTCGCTATGATCACCACATAGGAGAACCCCTCTTTTATGGTCCTCCTCATCTCCGTACTGTCTCACCTATGGAGGACTTGATACTACCACTTACATGCCCGAACAACTGTCACAAACCCACCCATTTTCCGTTGACTTCCAGCCTCTCTCACCAATCACCATTTCACCCACACCTTCTTACATCGATGTGCATGGAAGGGTTTTGGTTGTCTTTACAAACAAGGCTGCCATATTATCATTCCATGTACCACCCGCAAACATAATGACCGTAGTGGTATCGGCTTTGCTGAACCACCTACTAAACAAGCCTACATTGAACCCATCGAGAATGTCATCCCTTCTCCACCTTCTTCACCTGCTTTGTCTTCATCACCACCTTCATCGACGAAGTCAATGGATCTTGAATCTATCCCTCCTAACTTCCTTTTTCATAAACACCATTTCCTTGGGGCCTTTGACTTATCAACATGAGGGCGAGGCCCCTTCCTCTCTTCCCTTCCTATATCCTAAAATGATCGATGATGATACACCTTTAATTAACGTCGTTCAATGTTAGGATGATGAATCTATACTCACCTACCTTGGTGCAAAAGACTCATATATTCATCGGTTGTTACCCTCTGAGATGCAAACCATGTTGAATGAATCGAATATCGAGATCAACATTCATACTCAGGACGACCCACACATCCTAAAGATCGGTCAATCTTTAGATGCTACTAAACAAGAAGCCATCACTTCTTTTCTCAAAGATCATAACCACGCTTTCACTTGGTCTTATGCAGACATGCAGTATTGACCCCACCATAGTGGTCCACAATATCGTAATTGTTCCCGATGCCAAACCCATCAAATAAAAGCTGAGAAAAATGCACCTCGCATTTTCCTTCTCGTCAAAGAAGAACTTCAACATCTTCTTTCCGTTTCTTTCATATTACCCATCAATTATCCTTGTTGGATCTCTAACATTGTCCATATCACTAAGGCGACAGGGGACTCTACATTGGAATGAATTTCCATGACCTCAACCTAGCCCGCCTAAAGGAAGACTTCCCTCTACCTCGGTATTGACCAACTAGTTGACCTTACCGTTGGTCACGAGATGCTATCACTCATGGATGGATTCTTGGGTTATAAAAAATCTTGCTTGCCCTGGAGGATCAATACAAAACCTCGTTCATCAACCCTTGGGGACCTTCTTCTATCGAGTCATGCCTTTTGGCTTTAAAAATGCGGGTGCCACATATCAGTGGTCTATGAGTTACATCTTCCATGACATCATGCAACTGATATTGGAAGATTGTGTGGACGATATCTTGGCCAAATCTAAATGCCACTCCGAGCACCTTGCCATCCTCAACCAATTTTGAACACCTCATTAAATATTGCATTCACCTTCAGCCCAAGAAGTGTGTCTTCACGGTTCTCTTAGGAAAGATCATAGGATTTATCTTTTCCTTATGTGGTATAGAAGTTCACCTTGCTAAATTCAAGGCCATTCTGGACATGCCTCTACCCACTAACCTTAGGCAACTCCGTAGTCTGCAAGGTAAGTTACAATCTATTCACCGTATCATTTCACAATTATCTCGATTGGTGTCAACCATTTCATCATCTACTCAGAAGGATGTCTCCTTTAAATGGGATGATGACTGCCACAAAGATTTTGAGGCCTTAAAACAATACCTTCTTCAACCACCCATACTTATTCCACCTAAAGATGATCAACCTTTCTACCTATACATCTCAGCTACCGATCATTCCTTGGGAGCCATGCTCGCTCATCGCGATGAACAACACAGAGAGTAGGTAGTTTATTATATAATACGTACTCTTTTGGACTATGAAACCTAATACACCCATCCAAAAAAACGTTACTTAGTCTTAGGTTTTGTTGCCACAAAACTCCACCATTACCTACTCAACCACAAAACCTATGTTGTGACCAACACCGACCCCTTACACTTCATATATGCCAAACCTTATCAAAATCAGCGTGCCACACGATGGCTTATGCTTTTAGCTGACCTCGACATCGAATTCATTCATCAAAATTCTATCAAGGGCCAAGCTATCGCCGACCAATTGGCCAACGCACCTATCTCTAGGGATCAACCCTCTAATTTTTACTTTCCCGATGAGTCTGTTGCTACCCTTTCCTTGGATGAACCCGCTTATCAAATGACACTCTTCTTTGACGGTTCTAAGTGTCAGTGTGGGGGTGGGGCTGGAGTTATCCTCATTCTCGCTGATGGTGAACCCATGCCTTTATCTTTCAAACTCGATTTTGATTGTACAAACAATATTGCCAAATACGAAGCACTCGTATTAAGCCTCCAAGCTGCCTATGCCCTATATGTCAAATCAATCAACATCTTTGGTGATTCTCAATTGGTCATAAACCAAGTCAATGGTGTATACCAATGTCGTAATGAGATACTTCAAAAGTATAAACATCATGTAGACATACTTTTGAGCACCTTTGATCGTTACGCCCTTCAAACCGTCCCCCATTCAACCAACAAATTTGCCGATACCATGGCCTACTTGGCTTCTCAAATACCCTCTTTGCCCGCATATTCTAAAATATTTGTCACCATATATCATCTCCAATCACCCTCCTATTTACCTCGCGATGTTTAATCCATTGGAATTGCTACCCCTAACCCAAGTGACCTTTGGTATAAACAATACTCGATTATTTCGCTCTCTCCATCTTACCTCATGATCTCACCCATAATGGATAACGCGCCTTCCTTAAAAAGGTCTCTCGTTACGTCATCATGGGGGGCCTTCTCTATTAGCATGGCTTTGATGGTATTCTCTTACAATGCCTCACGAGTTCTGAAATTCCTTATACAATTAAGGAAGTTCATGATGGCATATGTGGAGGTCACTTCATGGCCTTTTGTTGCTAAGCGTATTCTTCACCTAGGCTATTACTTGCCCAACCCTTAACCATGATTATGTGACTACGTCAAACATTGTGTAAAATGCCAACAACACACCAACCCTCATCATATACCCAGTCACACCTTACAGGTTGCCCATGACCTTTGGCCCTTCTCTCAATGGGGTTTGGATCTTGTCGGAGAGATCAACCCCCATTCTTCCCAATGACATCAATGGATCATTACCGCTACCACTGAATACTACAAAAAATGGGTAGAGGCTATACCACTCATCCTCATCACCTCATCACTGACAATGGAAAACAATTCAAAATAAAACATTACAAAAACTTTGCGATGCCTTCGGCATTCAGCTAATTTTCTCGTCACCTTATTACCCACAAACCAATAGCCAAGCCGAATCCACTAACAAAACCCTAAAAAAATTCTCATGAAAGTGGTTAACGATACTGGGAAGGATTGGCATACGCACATTCATTTTTCCCTATGGGTATACCACACTAGTATCCACACTTCCATACCTTTCTACAAATTTTCTTTGGTCTATGAACAAAGGCTATTCTACCTCTCGAAGTCCAGATTCCCTCACTCCACATTTCTCTCCATGACATGCTCAATGATGATGAATTTCGTCAGGACCGTTTAGCACAACTTGAGTTATTGGACGAATGTCGCCTTAACACTCTCGACCAACTTCAACTTTACTAAAACATATCAAACGTGCTTCTGACAACAAACGTGTCCATGAACGTACCTTCTAAGTCGATGACCTTGTCCTGAAAGAAAATCAACATGTAACCAAAGCGAAAAAAAATAAACGGGAAAATTCACTCCTAATTGGCTTGGACCATACATCGTGACTCATACCTATGGATCGTGCTTATCATTTATCTTCCCCAATGGTAAACCCGAACCTAAGCCCTTTAATGCCTTGCATCTTCGACCGCTCTATTGTTGACTTTTAGTCCTACGTCACTTTTTGTCTCCTTTCATGCTCGTCCCTTGAGCGCTCTCCACTTCTTACACCTCACAGATGATTAAATAAGAATCATGTGGGTACTCACTTGTTATCTTTTCTTGAATATGTGTACCATGGCGCAAGCACATAGCATGATTCTCATGGATAATTTTTATCTACCTTTAGATGAGATCTCATGGTCATTTCACCTTGCTTTCTGAATAAGAATCTTATTCTTCACCTTGGTCTTGTCCATGACTTCAAAGCCCTCACATGGGACCCAACTCCTTGAGTCAAACTTCTAATAAAAAGATGACTCCCTCAAAAGGACATCTTCCTCTCTGCAATCGTTGCTATAAATAGACTACTCCCTCGAAGGAAAGCTATGTAAAGCTCTTTCAAAAAAAAAAGAGAGAAATTGAAGCTTCCCACATTGATCAGCTTCACGAAGACCTCAAGGAGTTAATTTCCTCATCCCATATAGACTTCCCGCATCGATCAATCTATCTCAAATACAAGTCAAAATAGAGGACTTTTAGTCATGGATTTTCCCATTGTGACCTCGGATCTCTTGCCCAAAGAGCATGCTACCTCATACCATGTCAAAATTAACCACCTCTTTATACCTTTCACCATTCATACTCCCATTTCCTACTACCTCAAGGGACCTCTTGGAACTGTAACATTTGGTGATCATGTGCCTATCACTCATCTTTAGAACAGTCAATCATGCAATGCCTTTAGGGACTCACGTTCATCGCCTCCTCCAAGGTATGATCTACTTGGTATGATCCTAACCAATCAGGTGGCTTTATTGCCCCCTCATACCTTTTACCCATCTTTATTTACATTTTGATTACCTTATGCAGGACTTGGTCCTCGACGCTTACCTTTGGGGTAACCTTCTTCTTTACCACAATCGACATCACCTATACGATTTTGCCTATAACCCACTCACACCTAACAAATCTAAACCCAACATGCCTCGAAACCAAACAAACAAGTTATTTTACGTAGTTTCCTTTTTATATCACGAATTGGAAATTAAACCAAACAAACAAGTTGTTTAGCATTTTTATCATCATCACAACATTCATTTATTACAACTTCCATTTTCTCTATTATCATCATACATATATTATAAAACATCTTCACCATGACCCATATCATTATTCATTGTACAAATTAATGAATCACAAATTCAAATAATTTAAACTCAACCATGCCTAAACCAACCCGACTCAACCATGCCTATACTAACTTGACTCAACCATGCCTATGACCTGACTCAACCATGCCTATGCCAACCTGACTCAACCATGCCTATGACCTGACTCGATCCATGCCTAAGACCTGACTCAATCATGCCTAACTCACCTAGTTTCCATCCATATCACCGCAAAAATGAAAAGTCTCATCAAAACCCAACAAATCAAGCATCTCATGTATCTCATCATATAAATAGATATGTGTGTCTCAATACAATATGCACGAATATCCCATCATGTCTATTTTAAAATCTTCTGTACATTACGTGGCGATACTCAATACAAAATGTCATCGGCACGTAGGCCGGTCTCATATACAATAAAATAATAAAACAATACAAAATCTCTTCAAAGCAAGCAAGCTGGTATATGCTCAAAATATACAAAAACTCTCGTACATCCTCACTCTCTACAAAGACGTAGGCTAGGCCGGTATGTGATAAAAATTATAACAACCTTTCGGCACGCAGCTCGGTATATATCAAAACTCAAAACTATGTCAAAAATTGGGAGCCATATATCAGGCACCCTCTCGGTGGACATCCCCATATCGGTATCGCTTGTCCCCTCAGCCTCCTCAGCCCCTATCTGGTGACCTGCTAACATCTCCCCACCCATCATAGGTGGTGGTTGGGTCCTATTGGCGCACCACCTGAAGCTGGTCTCTGTGAGCTGGTGGCCTCTCCTTGATCCTATCTCGGAGCTCAATGGCCCCCTGTGCTCTCTACACTGTGAGTGTGGGATCTAGTCCTCTCACTCGAGGCCTGTTGTGCCCTATACTCTCCATAGGATAGAAATTCTATCCCGACCGCCATCAACTAGTCCTAGTAGTAGTATCGGACTCGCCTAGGGCATCCTGTAACTGGATATGGGCACAGCTTGTGATGGCCCCATAAGCCTTGCCCTCGTACTCGTCCCGTGGGACCCTGTCCCACCCTTACCTGTGAATCGGGACCGTCCCGCTGCTCGTGGTGGTGCCATCGCCCCGCCTTGTGCCTATCTCGGGCCTATAAGGCCCCAATATGTGCCTCGTGTTGTGCCCCAATCGGCCCTACAACCTCGCCACTGCCCTGCAGGCAGCCACCCAACCATCATCTCCATCTCCATCTCCATCCCACCCCGGCCATTTGGGCTCAAGATTGCCACATGTGCATGTAACCCGCCCCTCTCGCCTCGATCGGACAAGTTGTGTTCGCACCATACCCAACTAGGTAATCGGAGTTGCCACTCGCCTTGTAGGGTGTCCCTCTACACCGTGATGGTGGCTCGATCCGGCTGCCCCGGCCTAGGTGGTACTACTCGTAAATGAGCCACCTAAGACTGCCTATATCTATTTGTGACCTTGGCATCATCAATCCGCCGGTCCACCGCTCGCTCCTCCTACCTCCCGTGGGCACTATTGGTGGTGGTGGTAGAGGTAAGGGCCTCTCCACGTCATCTCTCATGTACTGCGGGAAGGGAGGAGGTATGTCCTATAGCAGCCCAAACTACCACCTAACTCTATCAACCGGGATCATCTCGTGCTCCCCAGCATGGCGACCCTGTATCCATCTCAGTAGCTGCAACTTAGCTAGCTCATCACGCATATGCCTATATGATGGGAAGCCCACATACAACCTCCATATGATGTCCACTCCGGACAACCCTCCAATAAACACTGAAAATAGGCCACGTTATGTGTGGGCCTGTCTAATCTCCACTCTCTAATAGCCGGCACCCATTGCCTATACCCCACTCATACAAATCCTGGTGGAAAGGCATCGGCCCAGGGCATACCCATTGATGCACACATACAATGTGCTCATTTACACAACATTGAAGTATAAAGGTACAACACATGCCGAACTCATGCAGACGTCCATGTGCCTATAACTCCTGTATAACTACACCAGGAATGTTGGCACCCAGGAAAAGTGGGTTTGATCTATCATCATGTCATGTAATACCCCATCAATGATCAAGGAAACCACCCACCCTCTGCATCTGGTAGTGCAAAGTAGAACATTGCCTCCATCAATAAAACTACTAGCCTCATCTCCTCCAGACGGGCTAGGTACATCTCTCCATAGCACACGCTGGCACTATGGAATGTCAGCTCGGTCATCCCCTCTCCAAACACCGTCAGCATCAACTCCTCCGAGGCCTCGGAGGAGATCGAATAGACATGTGTACCCAATATGGGTAGCCACAGAATCCTGAACATGTCCTCCAGGGTGACTGTAATCTCACTCGTCGGTAGGTGGAACGTGTTGGTCACGGAATCCCATCTATCGATGAGAGTGACCATCAAACTCGCTGCCAGACTACATGCCGGTAGTGTCGGACCCCACTCAGGCCCACCTCCTCCACATGTCGCAACTCCTCAGGGGTCGCTGTGCCGTGAACTGTCATGAGTAGGGGTGGAACCCTATCCCGCATGCATAGCTAATCTCTCCCCTACATCCAATACAAACAATGAATTAATCTACATTTATCACACCCATACTCACCCACTATCCTTTTCTCGCACCCTATTTTACTCCTACCCATCTCAACCACTCAACCCGTAGCACTTTTGGCCCCTTGCTCCCCCAAAACACGACCGGTGTCGGTTCTCTCTAACCGACCCTACACCCCTAAACCGACATTAGTCACCTGTTTCGTGACCAATACCAATTTAACCCAACCGACGCCGGCTCAACCTCGCCGACACCGATCACCGTTGCAGTGAAACCCGTGACCCACAAACCCTCCCTTCTCAAAACTTACCTCTTCTACCACTTCTACCCACCCAATCTTACCTCGTAACTCCCCTACACCTCATCCACTCCCCTATTCTCCCACTTATCTCTCTCCCCACTCCTATTTTACCCAATTTACCCTCCCATTTCCAAATTTTATTTTCCCCACCCAAAATAAAAACAAAAACCCAATTTTCCAAATCACCTAATCTATCTAACCAAATACAACAAGAGTTAGATGCTTACCTCATCATGCAACCGTCATCGTGGTGGCATGTCAGGCCACTACACCGGTGGCTTGCCCAATCCCTCTCTCGACCTCTCGCCATCACCAAATCACTACCCGCGACTCCAACCAATCAAATCACCCACACCGATCTCGTGGACCCACCTCTCACCAACCAATCACCCACTATTCAGCTCGCCAACTCAACTCTCTGTTCCATTTGGACGCTTTTCACCTTTTTCTCTCTCTCGCGTCATTTTCCCAATTCACAAGAAGACAAATGAATAACAAAAATGTGGATTTTTGGTTTTATAATAAACCCGACCTAACCGACGCTAGTTTTACTTCACTGACATCGGTCTTGTGCCCTACCTTACCATGGTCGGTTACACTCTCTACCGGCGTCGCTACCACCCTTGACCGACATTGGTCACCCTCTCTTGCACATTGCCCTAAATTTTACCTTATTACCCTACCCGTCACTCTTTTTTTCCCCACCCAACCTTTACCCTGACCATTCCCCTCACCCTCTTGCCCTCATCATTTATTACCTACCCATGTCCTCCTTTGGGGACTCGTTATTTTACCCATACCTCAGCCCTACCCATGCCGTGACCTAGATACTTGGACTTGGAACATCGCTAGTGACCTTTGACCCCATGTGTTCGCTATACCTTGCGACACTCATACTGTGTTGATTGACCTAATGACCTTACCTTGCCTCTTCTTTCGTGTGACCGTTTATCTTGACCCTACCTTTGGCATACCAAACACACCTAAACGCTCCTACACCGACCTACGTTGTGTTTCATGGCCATATCCTATACCTTGATACCGGAGTCACTTCAACCTTGTTTGATAAACCTATCGACCTTAGACAATGAAGAGTTTGCCTCCTCTTCACTTGGTAACATGCTGTAGTTTTTACATGTGCATGCATTTGACTATTACTACCTTTGACCCTAACCCATTACCTAGATTACCCGAGTAGACCTTACTCATTTTTCCCCTATTACCCACCTTCCTTTTCATCACATTTACCTTTTATCAAACCACTCACTGATTTTGCCTTCTACCTCGTTAGTTCCTGGTTTGAGGAGGATCACCTCCATCCACACATGGGGCAACCACATCTTATTTTTGTCAACATCACTTACCAATACAAGCTACGCAATAAAAAGGGGCAAAATGTAGACACCAAAATTGGGTCACACCCCATTTGGTCCCTCGATAAATAACCACCTTCATCACATTCACCTAGTCCTCGCCCCCTTCACTCCCACTATATAATATTAATTTAATTATTTTAATTAAATTAATTCATTATCCTCACCATATTTATTATTTAAATATCTTAATTCGATATAATTCTCACACATCCACCTCATCCTAAGACTTATTCTCGTAAGTTGCCATAACTAACTAAGACTTATCCAAACCCTAAAAATCAATGCCTACATTCCCTCTAACCACATTCCCGCATGCTTAGAAAGAAGCTTCCATCCTAATCCATGGGTTAAAATGACACGAGATCCCGTAAAAATCAAGGGATCTCGCAGTTTAGTAAACCTAGAAAATCCCACCCTAATCGACATCAGCTTACCCTTAACCGCCGCCGCTTAAGCCGAGCCAGCGTTGGTCACCTTTTAACCCCCAAAACAACCTTATTTTTGAGGTAGGCAAAAGGTTGGCAGATTCTAGAGAGATATCACATCTTTTGAGAACAAGTTTCTGCGAGAACACGCATGCAAGGAAGGAGATCAAGCATTTTCTCTTGCACAAACATCCAACATTCATCCAACAACCATCCAACACATATTTGATCCAATCAGTAAGAAGGAGAGCACATGCATCCCATGCAAGAGCTCCCCAACATTTGGTGATCCTCTACAAAGATTCAACCTCTTATCAACACCTTCATTCCTCACTCACAGACGTCTAGAACTAGATTCCAAGTAAGTGAAACATTTTACTCCTCTGGTTCATTCATTTAATCATTGTATCTTCATCCTTTGTTCTCCTAGCCACCCATTGACCTCCTTCAATACTCACCCCTCCATATCCCCATTAAACCCTCACCAAATCCCATCCAAACAGCTTAATACCTCACTTTGACCAGCCTAGTCCTTTGTGCAATCATAAGGGAGATCTAAAGCTCATTCTAGGACATTTCCAGTATTCCATAGTAACTGCACCGGTTCTCCCCAACCGGCGTCAGTCACCCTTAACCAGATCGGTCTCTGTATTTACCAATACAACCTAGAGCAGTAACCTACCTACCTTTTCCCACATCACCCTTATGCACCTGTGACCTGCCTAAGACCTCTTTTAGACCTGCAGAGACCCAGAACTAGTTACTTGACCTTCGGATCTTATTTTAACCTAGCCTGTTAGATTAGATCTTTCTTATTGTGTTTTGAATGAGATACCTAAATCATTTTAATTATAATAGGATTTACTTTATTACCAGCATTAAATTGTTTTAAACAATGGACTGACATCTAGGAAGTATCACACTTCCTGAATCTAGCACACGCTAGGTAGTTCACCGTATATACTTGTTTAACTTATATTTGGTGGTCTTGTTTTCTATTTCGTAGTTCCTCCTAGCCAAAGGGAAGCTCTCATGATCAGTCGTGGATCAAGAAGTCATACGCACGTAACAACCTATAACCAAATTTTAACATGTATTCCTCCTACACCCATCACCCCATCTGTTTTTTCATTTTCAAAGAAACGTTTAAGAGTTAAGTAAAATAGAGGAAACGATAGCACTAGTAGAGCTTGTATCGCCTATAGCCTTTAAAGCATGAGATGAGGGGGAAAGTATTTCGGGATATATTTCATGTTATTCTAATAGGTACAAATGGTTCTATGTATTCCTTATATACATTCTAGTCTACTAAAGCCTCATCAAATCTACCAAAGTATGTTTGCAATTATTCCAAGGCTTGCGTATAAATTTAAGTAAAGCATCCTCACCTATAATTCACATGACTAGTTTCTAGAGAGATATAACATGTTTTATCCTATGGACCAATGTTTCTATGAGATCCCTCCAACTTTTTGCTTCTATTCGATGTAAACCAGGTGAAAAACAAGATTGGAATGTAATAGATCGTGTTTTAAAGGATGCATGCCACTCTGTAATGAAAGAACAATTATGATTTTTGGAGGCTAGCTCGATATAGAGTGCATCCGATAAGATCTACGAAAGTTGTATCATATGGAATATCCACCAATAACAAATATATACGGCAAGTTTCCAAAACTACACACCTCTATCTTATACTAAACTAATTTGTAACCAACTAAAATTCTCTCATGGCTATAACAATAATAATGTCTCATACGTCGGGAAAAATACTTTAAATGATTGCCCTAGTGATCCTCAAGATTCTATAGCTACTCGATGCCAAATGATAAATTTGGTTTAGGTTGTAGAAAATTAACACAATAATAATATTGTTCTTATCAATTTCATTCAGATTCTTTATACAAATATATAGGGAATATGTTTCCTATAAAATAGGAAACCTATAACAAAGTATCGTAATTACGTGAGTTATATAACCGACTCACCAAACAATAAATAATATATTATTTGCATAACAATATATATAGGACTAACTAATAATAACTATATTACCATATTAACCATATGGTAATTTACAAACAATAACCTAATAGTATTTACCACATGGTAAATCACCAATAACATGTGAACACTAATATTCCTAATGATTTAATAAAATTTGAATTAAATCTAATTGTGGAGTCACCGATATGATAAAATACAGTAAATATAAAAATGTTAAGCACTCTAGCAATGTGAGACTATAGTTAAATAGGGGAGATGAATGACTTAGTCGAGTCCTCGTGTAATTGGAACCGTCTGGTTTGAATCGGGTTGAAACAATGTCACAACTACTCCCAAGAAATTCTAGGTTCGAGAATAATGTTGGACAAGGGTGCATGGGCGTTGGTGACTATTTTTGGGCGCATGTGATTACATAGAAGCTCACAATATACTTTCTTTCATGTCCCTAGGGTTTCATTATCAATTTCTGTCAGTCATTTGATACTCACTCTTTGATCGCTGAGGGTATGTGTAACCTGCAAGAAAAACCCTAGCTACCTAGACAAGCTCACAAACGTGCATCAAATCGGAATGAAAAATTCAATATGTGAAGTTGGACTGACCTCGACAATCACCCGATGAGTGAACTTATGACCAAGTGTTGCACTACATTCTAGAATCCATGTAGTTCTTTGTGTTTGTGTGTGTAATAGTGTCCTTAGGTTTCCCTCGCACCAATGACACCAAGATAGTGGGATTATAGCTAGATAAGATGAAAATGTGTGATATGGAATTGAGCACTTCCCCTTCCTATGTAGTGTATGTAGCCCAAAAATGCAGTCCCTTTGATGGTAGTGATAGTATGTAGATGTGATTTCCCCTTAGAATTGTTAAATTAATAATAATGTGTATGTTGTGTATATATATGGATCTCTTGTTTGAATTTTGACACTAGTGACCCAAAAGGCCAACTATGAGCTTGGGATAAGGATAAGAAAACTAGAAAGGTTGACCACAAATTTCAAAATAAGTAAAAAGAATAAACATGACAAAAGCACCCAAAATGGACACAGGTGCCTGAGCAATAATGTCTAGAATGGGTACTAGTGTCTTGAGATAAATGACAAAAATGTGAAAAGACTGACATATAGGGATCCCTATGACCTGACTAGAATTGGGTACAAAAATGATAGATGTGAGAGAGAAAGACAATAGAAATAATCAAAACAAGTGGATGGACAAAGGATTGTGTCACCAGTGAATACTTTTCTTACTTAATATCCATGCATATAAACAACATACTAACGACATAGTAAAATAGTAATATGTGTGTGATTTTGTGTCTACATTTTCCCCCCCTTTATGTTATTTGAATGAAATTCAAGTAGTGTAAAGGAAGTAAGGAACATACCTGTATAGAATTTGGAGAAGCCATGTTGCAAAGTGCATGTAGAATGTAGAAACTTATAGTGTGATACATGGATCAACGTTTTGACCCATGTGGTGTAAGTAGAGATAGAAAACCATCGTAAGGAGAACTTGGAAAAAATAGTTGAAATGATTTGGAGATTTTGGATATTTTGAATTGTTGCCAAAGGAGATTGAAGAGGTAGGGAGTGATCAATTCCCAACCCGATTTTGTTTGTAAATGGGAGGATTTGGGTGTCTTCACGCAGAGGAAGAGTGTTGGGGAGAGAGGTCTAGTTTTACTCTCCATCCATGACTACATCCCCAAAAGTTCCAACTGTTGTAGATGGATAGAGACCAAATTTAGTTTCATGTCGTTCTATATTGTTCAATGTTGTACCTAATCGACGAACCCATATAGGAGCAATATAAGAAAGGCATTGACTTCTCATTGCCCCCACTCTTCTAGTAACGAGTGTTCCAGCTTTTCATAGTGTTATATGGATTCCAAGTTAGGTCATCTGGAAGCGATAGAAATGTAAAGTGACTCCCAAGTTAGGTCATCTAGGAGTGATAGTAATTGTGATGTAGCTCCCAAGTTAGGTCATCTGGGAGAGATAATAAAGTATGCTTATTGTACCAATTGATTGATTTGATTTGAATGATAGAATATTTATTTGTAATAATATGTACTTAGTGAATTACTCATGGAGATGTTTTTCATGCTTTGCCCCTAGATTAGGTCATTTGGGGAATGGATTTGAAATAGTAGAAAATATTGAATGTAGTATAGAATGATTGTACCTTTGTTCGAATGAGATCGAGAAAGTTGTAAAAGTAATATTTTAGGAGTGTTGATTGACCATATTATAATTTGAGAGGGATTATAGGATGATACTGATTATATGCCCGCCTTTCGGTGAAAGGGGAAGGGCAGAGAAATGGGCACTGAGCCAAAAGCAAGAAGTATAAGATGTTGTAATAACAATTACAAAATAGTATGGGATAATATAGTCATAGTGTGAATAGATATTGAATATGAAATATGTCATATGGGAATATGAGATGTTAAAATGTGTATGATATGGTGCTAGAGGAAATAATGATCTATACGGCACAAACGGTGAGACAAACGGAGTTACGAGGCTCAAGATATGAGTGCAACTATGCAACATGTGTTAGTTGTAAAACTGGCTGCAAATAGTAACTATAGTATAAGAAATATTGGAATTACTATATATAATAATAATGAAAAGTGAATAGTATTGTCATTTTTACCGAGATCAATTGATATTTGGAGCTCTGAGCTATGAGGATGTTACGTGTTAGAGCAATGAGTTTGACTAGATTTGAGAGAGTAGTGACAACTGTGGCTTGCAGACAATCGATGAGTTGGTATGTATGATGATTTTGGAAAAATGTGTGAAACGTCTGTTTTCGTTAATTTTTGAAAAAATTGTGTTTATGTATTTTTGGTGTTTTGGACTGATGTTGGGTACCCATAACTTTTGTCCCTAGGTGTTGGTGTCCTAGAGCAGGATTGGGAACCGTCAGATTGTGAATTGTTGATATTATGATTAGTTTGATGTAGTGATAAGTGACTTTTGTAATATGTATAATGTACTAATGGAAGAATTTTGTTGTTTTTGTGTTGTGTAAAGGGATCTACACTCGAGATAGTTTTGGGCGGGCCACCATTTGAGTACTTTGCTTACTTTGGGCTTGTCGGACACGAGTGGGATATATTAGACCATGTCGGCTTGAGGCACATTGCTAGATTAAGGTAGGTACCCCATAATATGGCTATATTGATCGCTTCTGCGTGATAGATGGTGCACATGATACTTGTACATTATGATTGCCTACTGGCGAGATGACAATGACCCTAGAGGATGTATACATGTGTTGTCCTCTCAATTTTCCCCACCCTTTCAAATCTAATTTCATGAAAATTAGAGCCTTGCCATAGAAGAAATTCATGTTTTAAACTCCTCAGATGCTCGTTTTCATTTCCCACGACGTTTTTAATCAAAATTCCCTCAGTCTGCTGCCATTAAAACATTTTACCTATTTTCAATGGATGGGAAATGATTTTAGTTCTTCTTTTATGTGTTTAGAATGCATGGACCTTACATCTTTTGTTTTTAACCTTTTGCAGAGAAAGAAATTCTTCATCGAGCAAAATGGTGTTTTCTCATTTCCTGCGATTTCCTACGTTCTTTTCCACATCAAATTCTTGCTCAGAAAGGTGAAGCTATGCGTTTGTTTCCCATTGAATGCAGTCGGGCGGGTTCATTTTTGAACTTATCACTTTTGGTGATTTTAGAATAAATGTCAGATTTGCCCCACATCCCCGCCACCATGATTAGCTAGAGTAGTTTTGGCGGAGGTTCGAGCCGACGGATCCATTTTATTTTCTAAGGCATTATGGTGAAAAGGAAAAAGTTTTAAAATGACCCATGGCCCCACCCAAGCGAAAGGTTAAATTCTGAGTTGAAATCCAAGAAAATTAGAAAGGGACATGTGTTCATGTTGAAAAGTCAATGGTGAAGACATGGACTTTTGGGGAGAAATTGGAAATTTTCCCCTTCTCAAAACAGATAAAAAGTGAAGCACATCCCCACAACCAATCAAGTGAGGCCACGTGTTGAAGAATCAGAAAAGGACACGTGGCCATTTTTCAGTTCACAGGAACTTTAGCAGATCGACGAGGACTTTGGGAATTTTAGCCTTGTTTCCACAAAGGGTGAAAATTTCTAAAATGGCCCGTGGCCCCACTCATGCGAAGGGAAAATTTCTAAGTTAAGGCCGTAGCATATTAGAAAGGGACACCTAGCCTACATTGAAAAGTCAATAGCGGGGCACGGAATTTGGGAAAAGTTGGAATTCTTCCCCTTTTCAAAATAGATGAAGTATAAATCAAGCACATTCCCACACCCAATCAGTGTGATGCCACGTGTCAAGGATGAAATCGAACAACGGGCTCATGGGGGAAAATTGAGAATTTGAGCCTTTTTCACCAAAATGTTAAAATGTTGCAAATTGAGCCACGACCCCTTTTTCCAATTGTGGTGTGCCACGTGTTCATGTTGAAAAGTCAAAGCGGGCCGGCGGAGGTTTTTGATAATTTGAGCTTTTTGTTAAAAATAGTTTAAATGGCAGATTTGAACCACATTTCCTCAGCCACTCAGATGGCGCCACATGTCCGGCTTTTGGCGAGCTGCGGAGGGCGGAGCAAAATGAGAAATCAAGCTTTTTCACCCAAATGTTAGGAAATGTAGATTTCTCCCCGTGGTTGTCGTTGCTTGGATCTTGCCACGTGTAGGGTCCAAATTTGAAGATAAAGGGGGAAAAGATAGCCAAATGCACTCATCTCGGTTTTTAATGCCATTAACGAACCGAGCTCGCAAAACACAAAATGGATCATTCTTCATTATTTTTCTCTGTATTCTTTTCATTTCCCCATGAGATGCATTTTTGGTTTATTATGGAGCCAAATTGATAAGTTTGAAGGGATGTAAAGTTTAATCATCAGAAAATGGAGTTTATCAGGCATACACGATAAAAAAGGGAGAAAACTTACCAGTAAGCACTTGAGTGCTATGAAAGTGGTTAAAAGGTGGAAATGGCAGGACCACATGAAGAAGAAAATCATGAGATGCCCCCTACTAAAATAATCATGCTCGAACTAACGAAATATTTGCCTTTTGAACCTCTAGTTTTCATGAGTGCATTTGTTTCATGTCACTTTCCAAAAGCATATATGCAACAAACATTATTCCTTTTGGATATTCTTTTCTTGGGGACAAAGTATGGATGTATACGAATTGTTATAAGAACATGGTTTTGGCCATGGAAAAAGGGGATTCTGGTTTTCTGGGAAGGTTGTAAATTCTGAAGTAATTCAATACAAAAGTTCTTTCTTTCTTTTCTTATTTTCCTCTGTTATATCTTTCTCTCTCCTTTCTCGATTCAATGGATCTTTTTTTCATTCAATAGAAACTTTGTGTTCTAGTCTGTGTGAATCTTTAGAACTTTGTGTCTACAGATTTGCATCGGTGGTGAAGTAATTGATCCTTTTCTATATTTTCTTGGTTCAATGTAAGTAGGGAGATACTCTGCTATCTATATTTCCCAAAAGCATTGTTTTTTTCTTCCTTCTCCCATCTCCATATTCTTCTATTCCTTCTTATTGATAATCTTTTAAGTATGAAAACATTCTAGAATATCAGGGTCCAAACATTGAGAGTTGTATATCTGTACATTTATTTTTCTTGCTTTCAATAAGGGAACCTCTCCCATTAAAGAGGAGGGACTTGTTGTCCCCTGACTATGGTTTCAACCCATGTTCCATTCTGAAACCCAAAAACATGATATTATGGTTGCCTATAGTAAGAGAGAGAAGTAATGATGATGACTATAGTGGATGTCTAGAGGTAGATGAGGGCAAGCGGGTGGTATTTTATATGGGCATGAGTACAGAAGAGACTCATATAAATTTAGATGAAATATTGAGATCCAATTTTTCATGATTGCAAAAGTTTATTGCAATGATTCTAGCTTGGTCCTCGGCAAAGGAGGGTGCAGAGTTGGGATATTGTATAAGATGCATGATATTTTCATAGTATAGAGGAGTATGGGACTAGGTATGCATGGGTGTGGTGTGTATTGGCCCACTTGTATAGATATTTATATAGATTCACTCAGGAGGATCATGGGGGTGGACTAGAGCCATAAATTTGTTACACATATGGGCGTATGAGCATATAGCGATATTGAGGCCACTCAGTGGGCCACGAGCCGATTGGGCTCGACCCGAGATATTTGCAAAGGTGACGTGGGTAGGTACTCATAGTAGGAGGATGGATACGACCACCTATAGGTCGATGTTAGATCAGATGGGCCATGGGTCTATTATATGGAGATCATATAGAGACTATGGTGGATGGGTAGAGGATGGTGTGGGGTTGTGGTGCATTTGGTGTACCATGTGGTTAGAGGATCGCTTCCCAAGGGTGATAGAGTTGTTCCAGGGGTGAGTGAGTATCTAGACAGTTTGGCATGGCCCAGATGTGCCCCCGAAGCCATATATATGGTTGAGATCTACTAGAGTGGTGAGAGGAGTAGGGTAAAGGTTGGGTCTAATAAGAGCACATCTAGTGCATCTTGGTCCAGTATGAGGCCAATGCGGATATAGAGCATATTCGGGTTGACGATGTGGGGTGCACCCAAGCCTACAAAGGTGAGTGGTAGGAAACACATCAATGGGTGTTGTTATTTGTCTTTGTAGTGGTGGATGCATCTGGTTGGCCTGGCACTGGAGAAGTAGAGGGGTAAATACCTATCCTCGATGCGAGATGGTGTAACAACGACACGAGCTGAACGTAACGTATTATTATGCATCATTATTTGGTAGTCTTTATTTATTAATTAGATATTGTGAAGGTGTGCAATAACTAATGTTGGTTTTTTTATTGCATGTGATGGCTATTAGCCATTGATTGCAGATTCATCGATACACATGTTGGCGTGGAACGTGCATCCATATGTGATTGTGGAAGGTGGTATGCTAGAGAGATTTGATGTTACTACGTAAAAGCATGCCCATTTTTTCGAGCTAGTGGCTATAGCATCAACCACTTGTATCATGTTATTGAGCGAGCATGATAAGGATCATGCAAAGACGAGCAAGCTAAGCTAGACAGTCAGTAGGAGGAGCAACCCTAGATCAAGATTTTTGTGAGATATGTTAAGCTACGGGGTCGATTCACAAATCGACGACCAATATTTCTATATTATGGAGGCAAGAGAGAGAGGTATAAAGGCCGAGACTAGTGGCATAGAGTGAACAAGTGAAGCTTCTAGTTCTAGAACTCCCACTATCAGATATAGTGATAATGATGATGATGTACGATGTATTGTATATGTTGTAGGGATGCATGGGGCTTGACCCCAGCGATTGTCTTTGTAACTTATGATTTTTACGATGTGTGTGTGTGTGTGTGTGTGTGTGTGTGTGTGTGTGTGTGTGTGTGTGTGTGTGTGTGTGTGTTGATATGCATTAGTATATGATGTGATGTTTATTGTGTGCACTTTGGGTTGATATGAATTGTCAAAATTGTTTCTTTGATTTGAAATGTGTGATGATGTGGAAAGAAATAGATAAGTAATGATTAGAATAGGATTTGTATTTTAATGAGAATGAAGAACATAGTATGTGATGAATAGAAATAGATGTATGTGATGTAATATAATAGATAATGTGAAAGAGCAATATAATAATGATGTGTTGGTATTGGTATGATGAGAGAATGTAAAACAATGGTTGTAATAAGTAGAAATGTATGGATGTGATGTAATGTGGTAGATAAATAGAAGTAGCAATAAGGATGTGTTGATAATTGAATAATGATGAGATGTAAAATAATGTTCGTAATTGCATGTGATGCAAAGGAAGGGGGAAGAAGAGTGATTGCTCCCAAGTGTGATAATGAGGTTCATTTTTAAATGCCCCCTCAAAAATCAAGAATGAACCATAGAACTAGAGTACATCATCAAGAAATGGTATTTTCACGTGCAAGACGGAACAAAAAGCATGAGTTGTGAAAGGAAAGTTTCATTGATGTAGTATTACCTCAACAAATCAAGTGTGAACCATAGCACAAGAGTGCATCATAAGGTAATGAAATGGAAAGTGGATGTCATCTACCAAATATTAAGTGGCCTGCAAGGCATAGATGGAGCATGTGAAGCAACAATAATGTGAGAATAAGTTCCAAATTGGATTCCAGATGGAATGGGCCAAAGAATAGAATGTGTGGTGGGAGGAAGTGCAAAGAAAGAGGCTTAGGAAGCCAATGAGGTAGTGTAGCAATTTGTGAAGAATGAGATGATGCAACCATAGGTGGATTGGATGGAGGACGTAGATGGATGATGACCTTAGGAGGTGGATGGATGACAACTTTAGATGGAGGTGAAGGAGACAAGTGAACAATGGTGGAAGCACGCTTATGTGGAATAGGAGAAAGAGAGCACTCATGAGAGGGTAAGTGGAAAGCAATGACACCTTTTTATTATAATTGTTGCAAGTGATCATGGAGAGCATAGTAGTCATTATCATGATGGCCATTGATGTAGTGAAAATTACAAAAAGGGCGGTCATGTTGGCGTTGTAAAGCGGTGAGGGGACGATGCTCAGTAGAAGGTACACCGATTAATTGTTTGTCAAGTAAATCATGTAAGACATCACGAGGTTTTGCATTATGTGAGAATTGTAATGGTTCATGAGTAGGAGGTGGAGAAGACTTAGGTGTATGCTGATGTGGCGGAGGTGAAGGAAGAAGCTTGTACGGAGGTTGAGATGGAGACCGTGGAGGGAGCTTAATGGATGGAAGAGGAAAAGAAGTAGTAGATGAAGAAGTAGAAGGGGGTGGTATAATATGTGCAAAAATTAAATCTTGTTCTAAATCAATGACTTTGTAACATAAGAGAGTAAAAGATTCACATGTATCATATAAGAGTTTTTCTTTCAATGCAGTAAATTAAGCCACAACAAAAGATAAATTTCTTTTCTAAATCAATGGGATGAAATAATAACTGATGCATACAAGAATTAAAGTGTAAAATGTAATCTACAATTGGTTCTTTCTTTCCTTGATGCAATGAAGGCAAGCGTTCATATGTAACCTTAGGACCATTGTTAGAAATAAATTGTCTAAGAAAAACATCCTCCATATCATAATAAGTACTAATGGATCCATAAGGAAAATGAGTGTACCATTGAAGAGCATGATCAAAAAGACTATGACAAAATGCTTTGAGTAATAAACAATCATTAGAATAAACAAACATGACTAAACAATAATGCTTGAGATGTAAATAAGGATTTCCAATGCCATCAAAACATGATAAATTAGGCATGATGAAGTCCTTTGGAAAATCAAAATTGTGAATCTTTTTAGGAATAGGATTGTCATGCAAAGAATTATTGTCAATAGAAGCATAGTAGGATTTACTTTCAAGAGTGAGTGTATGAACTTGAGATTTCAAAGTGCCAACATCATGCATGAGAGATAGAATATCATGTGAAGGAATGGTTGGTGAAGTAAGAGGCATATTGAGAGGTTGGATCTTGCCATTGTGAGTGATCATGGGAATGTGAGAAGGAGCAGATGTGGAAGGAGGAGAAGGAGGTGGAAGAGGAGGAGAAGAACATGGAGGCTCTATGGGAACACTATATGTAGACTCAAGAGATACAATGAGAGGTGTACTAGTGGTAGGAGTAGCATCATCATGAGCAACAATTTCAGAAGTAGAAGAAAGAGGTGAAAGAAGAGGAGAGGAACATGGAAGATCTATGGGAATGCTAGAAGTAGACTCAGAAGATATGATAAGAGGTGTACTAGTGGTAGGAGTAGAATCATCATGAGTAACAACTTTAGAAGAAGAAGAAAGAGGAAGAAGAGGAGGAGAGGAACATGGAGGATCTATGGGAATGCTAGATGTAGACTCAGAAGATATAATAAGAGGTGTACTAGTGATAGGAGTAGAATCATCATGAGTAATAACTTCAGAAAGAGAATAAAGAGGAGTAATAAATTCACATTCACCAGTCTTAAGAGAATTAACATCAATGCTAATATGTTCATGATCAGAAACATAATCGACATCACAATCAAACATATTTTCACAAGCAAGTATTTCATTAAGATTATCATCAACATAAAAAGAAATAAAAGGAGTACTAATATCATATTTATCGTTACATTCATTAGAAGCACTTTCGAAGTAGGAGGAGTAGGAGATACAACTTTGCATTCATCTTGACTACTAGTAGAAATAACATCATGTGCATGTAATTTTTAAACATTATAAGTATAAGTATTGGCATTCGTATTATCACAAGCAAGAACATAATCAAGTAAATAATCTACAATAATATTATCATGTGCTATAATAGGAATAGAAGAAGGTGCAACAACATGGGGGACTACGGAAGAGCAAGGAAAACATGAAGTAAAGTTTTTTTCAGGAGAGACTATGAAAATGATAGAGTTGGAAAAGTTAGTAGGAAAGGTGTTTTAGAAAGTAAGGAGTTGGTGGAGGATGGAGGAATCACATAGGGGGTTTTGGTAGAGGTCATGAAATTCAAATTGTACATACAACATCCTCAAAGATAGGGTTCAAGCATGTATCGACCATATGATGCTTAGGAGATGAGGACCTCTTCTTAGCCATGAGGGTTTTGGGGATCATAGGGTAAGAAATTTGAAGAAAAACAAGTTCACAAAATGATTTAATAAAACATGAATTAAATCTACTTGCAGAGTCATTGATATGATAAAATACAACAAATATACAAATGTTAAGCACTCTAGAAATTCAAGACTATAAGTAAATAGGGAGATGAATGACTTAGTTGAGTCTTGCGTAATCTGGAACTAGTCTATGTAGTGTAAAGTGTTGAACTGGGTTAAAAATGTCGCAACTACTCCCAATAAATTCTTGGACTTGAGAATAATGTTGGATATGGGAACCTGGTGTTGGACAAGGGCATCCAATTCTTGGTGACTATTCTTGGTCACCAAAGTGACTAGACAAAAGCTCAAAATCTACTTTCTTTTGTATCGCTAGGGTTTCACTATCACTTCATATCAGTCACCTGATATTCTTTCTTTGATCACTAAGGGTACATGTAACTTGCAAGACAAACCCTAACTACCTACACAAACTCACAAACACATCAAATTAGAATGAAAAATGTAATATGTGAAGTCATACTGACCCTGATAATCACTCGATGAGTGAACTTATGATCGAGCGCTGCACTACATTCCAGACTCCATGTAGTTCTTTGTGCTTGTGTGTGTAATAGTGTCCTTAGGTTTCCCTCGCGCCAATGATGCCAAGATAGCGGGATTGTAGCTAGATAAAATGCAAAATGTGTAATATATAATTGAGCACTTTCCCTTTCTATGCAAAGTGTATGTGAGCCCAAAAATGCGCAGGACCCTGTGATGGTAGTGATAGTATCTAGATGTGATTGCCCTTAGAATTGCCAGCCAAAATAATAGTGTGTATGTTGTGTATATATATGGATCTCTTGTTTGAATTTTGACACTAGTGACCTAAAAGGCTGACTATGAGCTCGAGATAAGGATAAGAAAACTAGAAAGGCCAACCATAAATGTCAAAATAAGTGAAAAGAATAAACAAGATAGAAGCACCCAAAATGGACACAAGCGCACTGAGCGATAGTGTCCAGAATGGGTGCTAGTGTCTTGAGATAAATGATGACAAATGTGAAAAGACTGAAAATAGGGATCCCTGTGACTTGACTAGAAGTGGGTACAGAAATGACAGATGTGAGAGAGCAAGACAATAGAAACAATCAAAACAAGTGGATGGACAAAGGATTGTGTCACCAGTGAATACTTTTCTTACTTAATATCCATGCATATAAACAACATATTGACGATGTAGTAAAATAGTAATATGTGCATGATTTTGTGTCTACACCTAACAACATACGACCTAGATATGTTCAATAACATAGTGCAAAAGTAATCCAAGTTTACAAAAAGATTTATATGTTATTTTGTAAGTAATACAATGACGACACAATGTCTTAAGCGAGGAGACAATTATTCATTCGATCATATACCACTTCATTTTTTACAAATACATAACAAGCTAGAGAATGTGTGGTGTATGAGGTTGATGAATTAACTTAAATAGTTCCATTTCATGATAAATGTTCAAAAGGGAAAGGATAACAAGGCAACAAATTGCCTTAGTTGACCTCCAATACATTCCCTCATCATAGTGATTGACATTTTTTCCAATTTTTATATATATTGGGTATCCCTCTTACTTACTTGATAAGGATTTATTTGATGCATATACCAAAGTGAAAGAAAAATTTATATTCCATTAAATGAATAATGAGATGCAATTACATATTTATTACAATGAGAAATGACTATTTAGCTCATCTCCACAATGGATGTTTAGTTAACCTTCACAATGTCTTTTGAGATTCTACAAGAAGAGAAAATCCTATTCCTAAGATCAATAATATATTATATACAATAATATTACACCCCTTTAATCCATACGGATTATAGTGAGACCAAACATGCTTATGAAATTTTGACATTCCTTTATTCCAATCATATTTGTTAAGATAGTTATCGGTTTCTTGCGGTTAGACAATGTAGCAATTTGACACTACCATCTTTCACATAATGCCAAATTAAATGATATTTGTTGTTTATGTACTTGGTTTGGCCATTAGGATTGATGAAGTGTTATAAATCATGAGTGGTGTATAAGAAATCTATCTTACTTGTATATTTACAAGAATCCTTTTGAGCCATAGTATTTACTTGGATGCTTCTATGTGTGGCATATATTCTAGTTTTTTTGAAAAAATTGTTAGCATTTACTAATCCTTTGACTTCAAGAGATATTTGTTGTTCTCAAGTTCATCAAAAACTTGTATTCGGTTTTCATCATCAAAATCACCTAGTCTAAATTTGAATATTCAACTAGTCTCAAATATACTTACATGGAGAATTTGAGCCCAAAATTATGTATTCCTTTGACATTTTGAAGCACTCTTTTATTGCTACCAAAAAAAAAAATCCCTAAGATGTTTCATGAATATAGAAAGAACAAAAATATAAAATATATGTTTTTACTAGTTGTGTATTAGCAAAGTGGTCCCCGAAATGACTCATTAGAACATGTTACAAGTTGTAATCTAGAGAAATTGTAGAATAGTTCATTTAAACTCTTAAATCGAGTGCAAAATTAGGTGTGTTAAATAGATCATATAGTTTACACAATAACTACATGTTAAGAAATACAAAGGGAAAATATTTAGGCAAGAGAGAAAGATATAACCTAAATTATAATTATATTATCAAAAGGAACTACTAACATGAGCAAAAATAAAAAAATATTCCAACTAGATCCCAACCCACAACACATTGTACTTGTTGATGCGTAATCACAACACCCTTGAATGTCTACAACTCGATAGGTTGAGACTCTCAATGTGATTGCATAACATGGAGCTTTTCCCAAAGTGTGGGACTTTACAATCGAGAAGATCTCCAAATGCCGGTTCCTATTCCTCTGTTCAGATGCACACATTCAAATCATAGAGGATCTACTCTAAAACCTACTCTAACTTGCCAAGGAGACAGGGTTGAGAAGATGTAAGAAAATAAACCTAAACTAACAGAGGTGATGCACCAAAGGAATGTTGAACACCTACTTTGCCATTAAACACAAACCATTAAAATGTAATACAACTACCATGCACAGATAACCAATATTGTAATGAGAGATCATATGAAGGCAATGAACACAAGAGAGGGTTGAAAATCATCCACAGACATGTATTATTGCTCCACGAATTTGATACAGTACACTATAATGGCCAAGAGGAAAAATTTACATTACAATTTGAAGGGGAGGTTTGAACTCCACAAATTCACTTGTAGATCAGAGAAGAAGGGAGGGTGCAAGGCAAAATTGTCCAACCTTTAGAAAAATTCCCCTCCTTACAATATATAGGAAGAATAGAGAAGGAGATAGAAGAAATCCAAATTCTTACTCCAACCACCCAAGAAATCCATTGAATTCACCTGTAACAATGATGGGTTCTACTTTGCAAAACCCATGCCTCCATGTGTTGTTCCTTGTTGGGAAAGAAAGGAAGCCCATACTTCATTATGGTGGTAGGTGAGAAGCCTGACAACCTCAAAAATGGTGGACTGTATTTCTTCATTTTGACTAACTTAGTCTCACTAATTTAAATATATATAGTTGTAGTTGCGTAACAAACACCGAGAGCTTTCCAAAAGTCCTTTCTTGTGCAAATGCAAGCTCCCAGTCAAAATTTATGGCCATCGAAGGTCGGATGGTCACTCTATAATCGTTGATCTCCCCGCCGAGTCCGAAAAGCATACGCAACTTTGAAATCCTGAAATTTAGACTTTGAGACATTTTTGTTTCGGAAGTCAAAACACTGCTCATCCGCCAAATTTACTTGAGTGTTCTAAAAGTTTGAAACTGAAAATCAAAGTCCAAATTTTGGATTTTCAGAATCTGCAATTTCGAGACATCGAGGTGTGATTTTCATGTTTTGGGGCTCGAGACTTCCAAAACTCCGAAGTCTGAAACCCCAAAACTTCAAAGTCTAAAATTTTAGACTTCAGACTTTCCGGGTTTTGGGCATTGAGGTGCGATTTTCCAACTTTGTGCCTGAGAGTTTCCGAAACCCGAAAGTCCAAAATTTTGGACTTTCAGGGTTTCGGGTTTCGGACATTGCCTGTCCATTTTTGCTTTTTTTTCTCCAAAGTGCCAAAAATGCAAAAACTGAAAACTTCGAGCCTTCTCCATTTTCTCTGCATGTAAGTTCTTGTTTGTCCAATTTTGCCCAAGGGGCAAAATTGGATAACAATATTTTTACATATAATTTTACATTCCAAGGTAGTTTTTGGATTTCAAAGTACCTTCATATTCTATGTTCTACTAAGAGGGACTCTTTGCATTCTCCTTAAACTTATAAATCATTACATGTATTCTACTTTTTCCTATTTAGAATATACATATACTTTAGAAATTACGTGATATATAAATTTATAAATAACACATCAAAGTTAGATTTTTGTCCTATTACACTCCCAACACTTTCCAAGACTTAAATAGTGGTCTCATCCCGAGAAAAATAAGGGTTAATAGTCTAGAAGGTGATATTTATTCATTATTAAGTCGCTCAAGATGGTGTTTTTTTATATTGTGTATCAAGCCATTTTATTTTCACTCAACATAAGGAATTCCATATACCAATTTTCATCCCATGTGCACTATTTAACTACTCTCATGGGTTTTTAATTAAGTATACTTAATAATAGACTTCCCTTTTGGTTTTCAATATGTGGAAAATCCCCATAGATTTCCCTCTATGTGAGTGTGTTTCAACTATCTCAACTTAATTGCACAATTACCCCAAAAATTTTCTTTTCTAACAAATTGTGGGACTTAAAAAGATACTTTTTTTCCTTGGACGTGATGATTAAACATGCTCTACTTTAGGCGGTGGAGGAAAATATGGCACTAGTAGATCTTGTACTACATGTATCATTTAAAGTGTGAGATAAGGGGGAGGTATTTCAGGGATGTATTTCATGTTCTTCATAAGTAGGTACAAATGGTTCTAAGTTTTCCTTATATACATTCTAGTCTATGTTAGCATCATCAAATATGCCAAAGTATGTTTGCAATTGTTCCAAGGCTTGCATAAATTTGAGTAAAGCATCCTCACATATAGTTCCCATGACTATTTTCTAGAGAGATATAACATGTTGTATCAAACTTTTTGCTTGTATTCCCAAAAAAGTATTGCACAATGCATTTCTCTCCCAAATACATAATCTATCACTCACACTATCTTGAGCTTACATGGACATTTGCAATGCTTGGTAAAAATTATCATCTATCTTTGTAAACTCATGTCAGTTGTGTGTCTAGCTGATTGTCATTCATAGTTATGTGGAACCACATATTCCAATCTAGGAGTTCAAAGGTAAAATGAATTTCTTAATTTATGGATTGGTTTAGGAGTTTTGTATATTCGAGTAGGATTTGGATTATGCCCTTAGACTCTTTCTGTTTCTAAATCACCTAGATTTTTGTGTGTTATCTCTTTCTCCTACCAATTGGCCACTATTTTTCTAACTAAAGAATTTATTTGTACTTGCTCGCTCATAACTTGGTCACTTATGGCTATAATGACACGTTTAGGAAAATTGTCCTCAATTTGTTGCTTGATATTGCTTAATGTATTCTCCAATGTAGTCTTTGTTTATGCCAATGTTATTGTAGTTGCACCATTTTTTCTTGAAGCATTTATACACCCTTTATCTACTTTCACAATGGAAACTTTTCAATGTCCACTTCCACAAAGGTGATTATGACTTATACTATATTTACTTGCGCAATCGTCTAAGAAATATAGGGAGCTATGGTGCACTCATGGGAAGAGGGGAGAATAAGCTTGTGCTTTTGAATTAGTGCAATCATTTGCAATCCTCACCAAAATGTTTGGGTATCCCTTCCTACTTCTTATATAGTAATTAGATCTAAATTAGAGCTTCCTATCTATGTGGTGTTGCTCTCTAGTTTTTATTCTATTTGAGTTATATCCATTTGTGTATGTGCAGTTCCTATTATGAGTGTAGTGTCTATTGTCTTCACTTCCTCTTCTTCCTTGCTCTTTTTTCTCCTTATCTTTTTCTTCACAATCTCTTGCTCTTGCACAATGTAAGCCTATTCCTCTACACGTGCCTTTGATTATTTTCTCTTCTACACTTCTACAAATGTTTGCTCATGTTCCTCTTTTCCTTTAAATTCTTACTATGTTTTCTCTTTCGCTCCTTCCTCTTGCTTTCCTCTTGTCTTTTCTTCTATTCTTCTTCCTTCTTCTAGTTTTCTTCTTCTTTCCTTTTTCCTCTCGTCTTCTTCTTTTTATTTCTCTTCCCTTTACCTTTCTTCCTTGATGTTCTACACTTTAGCTTTCATATTTGATTTCTTTTATTTCTCGAGTCTCTTCCTCCTTGGGTTTTTGATCCTATTCGTCTTGCTTGAATTTCTTGTTTGCATTAACCTTTTTCCAAATTCTTACTTTTCTACTTTGTGCAATCACTCATCTTATTATCCTTATGTGATTTGTGCTTATAAAAATTATTTATACCACTACAATTATATTAAATATCTTTATTTCAAATATGTTGAGGTTGATATGCCAAAATATATTTATCTAAAAACAAAATAGGGTTCAAACTCCACACTATGGCTAATATTGAAATTTAAAGTCAAACATAATTATAAACAACTCACAATATTATACTCCGCCATCACCCCAATGTCATTATAAACTAGCAATCGCATGTGTACAATGCAATGTGAATGCCGAATGGTATATGTTATTTGATTTAGTGGGATAGTTATTACTTTTGTAGTTGATGTTGAATAGGGGTGTGATTGATTTTGTAAGTGTAGGAATATAGATGAAACATTACATTTAAAGGTTTTATCTCTACATTTCAAATTTGTTACAAATTAGTACATACCTATACATTTGTGAATCTTATTTCATGAGTGGTAGCATTTTACAGAGTATTTTATTTGAACTAAACATGAATACAAATCTAATTTTATTTGTTGTTCTCTTGTAAGTTGTTTAGCCTTGATGCCCATCTATATGTTTTTCACTCTTGCAAGTCTAATCTTTCCTTACCATTGATGTCAACTTCATTTTTTAGTACTTACATTTAAACTTATTTAGTGGCTTGCTTGAATCATTGAATGTTAAAACCTGAATATGATCTCAGGTGAAGACTCTTCAACTCTTGAAAGGACAAGCAATGCTGACGGTGAAAGACAATACTTAATGCAGGAATTTTCCAGCCATTCTTCCAAGTCGATTGTCAGTTCAACACAACAGGGGTATTCTCAATTGCCACAATCCTCACCCAACCATTGCATAGAGGGTGCTTTGGTATCCACTGCAGATTCTCCCTAGGACAACTTAATTATAGAGAAAAGATGTCAAGCTAATGTCTAGGGTTGATCAACCTAGGTTATGGTGAAGGTATGGAGACAACAAGATTGTTATCTGATTTTGTAGCCTGCATATTTTGTTTCAATGTCATTGCTGACATTGGATCTAGTACATGTCAGTGTGGAAGGGATGACAACTATAGAGAAACAAATAACCAGAGATTCCTTGAAATGTTTGACTGGGCCTCTGAGACAAGAGATGTGTGTATAGTGCTAGATCAGGCATGACATAAGATGAAGTTCCCTAGTGACCAAGACCATGTTCCCATTATGTACCCACATCAATTGGTGACCATATAATATGTTTGTATCCTTATTCATTTACTTTGGATACCCTGATTTGAATTTGCATCATTGTCCTAGCTCCCATATCTCACATTTCTAGGTAACTGATTCAAGTAAGTTATTTTGTTTAAAACGTTTCTCAAGATAATATGAAGCTTCTGACATATACCATTGGATATAAAGATATAAATTGACAGGGATACATATTTAGATTGTATATAAATGGCTACAAATCGATGACCATGTATACTTTGACTGCTAAAAAGCTAGAAACCTTGTGATCAACATCTATCTAACTATTATGCAGGAAAGCTGAGAAAATTTAGATGAATTATTGAATATGATTTGGCTAGATGTAAATTGCTAACTCCAAAATCCTATTATGAGTGATTCAAAATTTGGAGGCAAAGGGAGCATTTTTGTAACTTTTACTGTCCCGTAATAGAAGTGAAGTAGTAGTTTCTTTCTCATATTAATGTTAAAGTCATTCCCCATGGACATGCTTCTTCTTGTGGGTCGTGACATGTTCTTTTCATGTCTTTACCCATTAATTACAACAGGTAAAATCATATTCCGAATGACAATTACCAGAATAACTTAGCCACTTATACGGATTCAAGAACTTCAAAAGTGATTTACATATGTTTGCAATCAACAAGCTGAAGGGCACTTGAAAATTTTGTATATATTGATCTTAGAAGGTGAAAAAGAACCACAATTCAAACTACAGAAGAAAAAAAAAAAATAGCTCGAACATATGTTATTTATAACGGAATTCTGAATACCAATCCATAGGTGAGGCAGGATGTGGTATTTATCTTTCAAGATTATCATTACGCAACTTAACATGTCACTATGTGGCCTAACTCAAAGCATAAGAGGGACAAAGTACAATAAACTCAAATTCTATATACTTCTTATGCTACGAAACCTCTTAGATCTCACTTGAAACTCAGTCCCAATTTGCATGGAGTCCTGACTGCAATTCAAACCATATTGAAGAATGACATATAAGAGCTTGGAGTCCTTTTGAATAATTATTCCCAAACATTCACTTCTAGTTTCCCATCATTTCTCAAAAAACTCAATAGACACAAATATCCAGATTTCTTACCATAGATCTTCATACATGGATGAGAACCCTTGATCATTACATATAAATGTGGCAGGATCACCTGGTACTTAATAAGAACTCATCAATTCATAATTCACCCTCAACGTTATTTCAAGCTTTACAGAGAAGTACAAGTACATTGTGGTTTTGGAGCTACTACTTGATTAAAAAGTTCCCAAATATATCGAATTGGTATGTTCTAATTCAAAATGGTTTCTGAATAAAATCGAGTGATTAAAATAAAATTCCTTCCTTCCTTTTTCCTTTAACAGTGGATTTGTAATGCTTCATAAAAAAATTTAATCAGCATGCTCATTTTGAGTATAACCTGCAATCATTGAGTTGAACGAGGCTTTGTCTCTATCAAACAATTCATCAAATACCTAGTGGGCATCTTCTAGACTCCCCATTTTAACATACATATCAACAAACTATGCATTTCCTACAAAGTTATCTGACATAACCCCATTTCTGATTATGTACGCATGTATTTTTTTACCATGTTGTGGATATGTTATATATATACAGATTGAAAGTACAATTACAATTGTGTCTGCTCTTGGCTTCTCTCCAACCATTAACATTTGCCAAAAGAGCCTCAAGACCTCATGACTATGCCCTTTGTGAGCATAACCACCTATTACTGTGTTCCAACTGACCACATTCGACACAACCCCAAATAACTGCATTTGCCTCAAAAGGTTGAAGGCCTTGTCACAATTTTTTTTGCACCATTGATATTTTAGAAAATACATTCAACCAGTCTTTGGTGACATCACATAATTTTATTGAATTTATAAATAAGATAAAGACTTGGAGATGGATACATACTTTCCATGGAAAAGAAGCACATGAACTATTGTGGCAGTCAATGCAGCAAATCCCACTCCATATGTCATAGCAAAAAAGGTACTTAAATGTAATGTGCATTCAGCCAATATGCCAATGGTGTCATCACATACATTACAAACACAAATCTAACAGCTATGTTCGCATGGCAAACCAAGGACTCGCAAGTGGGCTTCCCAAGTAAGAAGAAATTGTTGACCAGTCTATTCCAATGACACCTATACCAAGTTGCACATATTTAGGAAATATCCAGCAGATTCATGACAGGGATGTGATCATTGGAAACAAATAGTCAGGCACAACATAATAAGCAAAACTGCATGTAAGAACTAATAAAAAGAATTAATTTCTTGTAAGGCCTCCCTCGGGTCTTTTCTCCTTTTCATGAATAGCTCTACAATCACAAAAATTGAAAATTGAAACAAAATGAATTTACTTGAAATCCATGTTATCACTAACTCCAGTTTGGTGTATTAACTAATATTATTTTTATAGCAAATGAAAGACCAAGGTTCAGAAGAAGTGTGTGTGCATGGTATACAATATAAGTTCCTATTGTATCTCGGTCCAACTGCAACAAGGAAAATAAAGAAAAGAAGTATACCATTGGATTGCCTAGGAATCTCTATCAAAGTTGAACAAGTAGAGAAAGCACCAGATGGGCACAAGAGCAGACTAAAATGGCACAAAAAAAGTTGGTCAAAAACATCACAATCAATAAAGAGACGTGTCATCTAGTGTCATTCTTGAAATTTAAGGCCATGGTGATTTGTGAGATTTATATTTGACAAACACATTTGAGGTCTACTTCGCCTTAAATGAAATGTGATGCCAAGGTCTCTTGCAGATTGGGTCTCCCATGGGTTGGATGATGCGACCTCAGAAGACCAGTTCCAATCATAAGCAACGCCTATCTAAAATCTAGATTAGTATGAAATCACATACTGAATATATATTGTATATAAATGAATCCTGGTGAGAAGTAATAAAAAGGAGGTCAATATTTGAAAACCTAAAAAAAGTGATCTTCTTGAGGCATTTTGTCCAAAAATTTAAAAACTAAAGATTTATCCGTCTGGATGTTTTCTTAGGAGGCAAAGAATGCATGAGCAAGCAGCAGAGCATGAGAAAAAGAAAGCCTGGGAAAGGAGATTTAAAGAAAGCAAAAGAAAATATTTTGGATCTTTATCAAGAAAATCTCATAAAAGCGTTTTTTGAATGCTTGGAAGAAAAACAGATTGTATAAATGTGAGCAACATTAATTTGAAGAATAGTAAAGGCAGGTCTCAAAGTTGTCACTCGAGGTGAGAAGAGTTTGTTTCCTTTTTTCGTAGTATAGATATTTTCGTATGATAATAATAATTTATCGCTGGATTTCAGATATAACAGAGAATGGAAAATATGAAGATTTTTTTTTTTTTTTTTGTGGAATTGCAAAATATTGTGAAGCGGTATGTGGACTGGAAAATTTAGAGGTGGATTCAGAGATGGATAAATTGTTTTAAATTTGATATATTTGTGTACGACGGTTTATTTGCATGATAGATTTGATGGAAAGGAATCGTGAAGGAAGACGGGGAGGTAATGGCAGCGGAAATGTTTATGCGAGCCGCCGACCTAGAACGTCTGGATTCAAGGATGTTTCTGGTATGGCTTTATTATTGAAAGAAAAACTCAGATTAATAGATTAGTCGTGGTTTACGTTAATCAGAAAAACAAAAGAATTAGATTAAAAATTCGCTCAACACAATGTGCATGAAAAACTGTTAAAAATAGTTGGAAAAATTGAAAACGTCCAAACGGCCGTCAAGTTGTCAAATTTAAGACAATCGCAGAAACGTCCGCAAAGGCCTTTCCCATAGGGGAACGCCTTCGCGTAAATACCTATGGACAAAAAATTGTGAACAACATTACATATCATCTCTAAATACATAATATTAAATTACATATACCTCTTTAATATATTTTGGATCCACTAACTAAAATATTTATTCTCATTCACCCCCAAACGCTCTAATTTATTTATTTTATTAAATATTTTATTGATCTAAATTCAAAACTTCCTAATAACATATATGCCGAAAAGGAACTTTTAAAAAAATTATGCCGAAAAGAATCTTTAAAAAAAAATTAAAAATCCCTTACGTAATTTATTAAATTAAGAGCTTTAATCACAAGGGACGTGGTAAAGCTTCACAATCTAAATGCCCCACCTTTTTTTTGTATAGCTAGTTGACTTACACTCGTATTCCGGGAATAAAAATCCGCTTCAAATTGGGGAATTTAACTTTCTCAACAAAAATATTATATACGTAAATGATTTATTTTATTGTGCTCCATTTATTTTATATTATATGTAATGATTTATTATATTGCTTAAAATAGGGGAATAATGGTGACTTATGGAAGCAAATGCTTAAGTTTTACGAATTAAAAAATAATTAAGTGAAACCAATGGTGTTTGGACAATTCATAAAACATGTATAATTATAATTATTTTTTTCCTTTTAAGTATTGTTCTTTGGTCTCTCGATACAATAATATTATGTGAAAAGCATCATTTTAGGTTTGTTGTAAAATTTATGATTTGTGTGTTTTTATACATTTTAATGATATATAAAAGTGATGATTTGAGATGTTACTCATTTTAAAATTTGTTTTGGTTTGGAAAAATTAATTGAAAATTTGTAATATTTGGTCAAATAATAAGGTTTGAAGTCTATTTTTTAAAAATATTTTTCGACCTTGATATAATGGTGTACATAGATTGAAGATATATGTATAAGTCCGTAGAAAATTCAAAGAAGGTAACAACATTATTAATCATAGGTGTTTTGAGATTGATATCTCACAATATTTTTAGATAGATACATTTAAGATGTTTTTATAGTTTTAGTTTTTTAATTTTATTTTAGGGGCTTTCAAGTTTTGGGTTTTGCTTTTGGTTTCAATTTTAGATTTCTACTTTATTGTTTTGGATTTTGGGGAACTTTGTCTCAATCCATTTTTGTATTTTTTTAATGTTTTTGGGTTTGGGGTTTTGGATTTTAAGAGGTTTCAAGGTTTTCACGGTTGGGACTTTTTTAGCTATGAGTTTCTGTGGTTTTAATTTTTCATAATTTTGAAATTTTCACATTTCGGTCTTCCAAGATTTGGGGTTTCACTTTTCAAATGAACTTTATTTTATTAATGTAAATTTTTATATATTTGGGGTTACCTCATTGGGGCATTTATGGTTTCGAGTTTTAAGGATTTTAAATTTGAATCTTTCAATTTTGGGTTTTTAGGTTTTGTGTTTTGTTTTTGGGTTACATGTTTTAAGTTTCAAGGGTATTCTATATTAATCAAATTTTGTGTTTTAAGGTTTTATGTTTGATATTTTTGGATTTGAGGTTTTCTGTTTTGGCCTTTAGGGTTATGGGCTTCAAGTTTTTTTGAGGTTTTTAAATGTGAGGCTTTTGAGGTTCGATTTCAGGTTTTATCATTTTTCATGTTTTTGGGGTTTTTAGGTTTGGGATTGTTGTCATCAAAAATGTACGGATAACTAATCAACCCTTTCACCTACCACGAATGTCAAGATGGAATCCTACCGCTTAATCATAGGGAACTCAAACAAGAATTGAGCCATAAGGGTAGTTTAAGTGTTAATTCGAAAATTAATTGGGTGTAGGATCCTAATGAGATTAAGGGAATCCTCGAGTGAATCATTCAAGAAGTGAATAGAAATAAAGAAACAAATAAAAATGAAAAAGAAACAAACAACTATGAAGAGAATTTCAATCTACATTGGTATTAAACCTATCGAGTGGAGCCTATAGAAGAGGCAACCTCTTGAAACAATAAAAAGAGATCTAAAATACATGGTAATTGATTGAGGATATCATGACATATAAGAAAAATTCATTGAATGGTCTTAAAAAGAAGCTTTGTATGTAATGTGTAATTCAATTTAAATAAAGTGATCCTCTTGGAATAAATCTATATTTCATTTATCAAAAATATTTCAAATTATATAAGAAAGATGATATATTGATTTTATTCGATTATTCAAAATGAGAACATTAAATGTAATTAACCCAACGACACTTCCTTTAATGTTTGAAATATGTGGTTTATTCAAATATAATATTAGTACAACAATTAAAAATTAAATAAGGAAAACATAAACACTACACGGTTGGTCATTCCGACCAAACTCGTAATTATTCAACCAAAGAAAAGAGGAAATTATATTAAAGAGAACAAGTTCCAAAGAAGCGCTTATAATCAAGAGAAATTAAAAATCCATATGTAGTCACAAGAATTGCCGATGTTAGATGATTATATAAGATTTCACCAAATTCCATTCATTAACCAATAAAGAAAAAAAAATCCCAAGACACATAAATAATCTTACATTCAATTAATGTTAGAAAACACAAGACTCTCAAATAATCAATAAGAGTAAATTCCAATAAACCAAATATATTTATATATTTGATAAAATGGTTTCTCAATCATCTAAAGTGTCATTGGAAAACTTTCATACAAAAAAATAATCTCGTAGAATTGGAACAATGAAATAATTTTGGTGAAATGACAATAATTCTATAGGAACCTATATTATTCTCTATTCATTTCATGTCATCTAAGCCCTTTCATATTATTTTCCTTCAATTACTTAGTTTGTAATTGTTTTACTTTGAAAATAAATCCACTTATAATAAAGTTAGCATACTTTATATCATAGGGAATACTAAGAATAATAATAATATAGGTAAGAGCTTCATTAAAAGAACATATAAAACAACTTTACATAATGATGACATAAGATGGGAAGGGACCCAAAAATTGTTTAATCAAATGAAAACATACACACATAATAATATAAATTCTAAAATTTATACACTTTAGTCGATTAAATAATCATCTATGCTAAAAAAGAAACTATGATGTCAATTGTCATCCATTTAAATTTCCGTGATAATCATAATAGATGTCACTTACAATTTCAAAGAAAAAATTTATACCCTTCAAAATCATTCACATTAACCGAAATAATTAACACTTGAACATGTCACACAAAATCCAATAACCGAATATCAAAACTACCTCCAAAATATATGATGAAACATGATGTTACATCATATAATATAGTATTCAAGGGATAATTAATACCATAATTCCAATACACAAGGGAACCAAAACAACAAATATAATTTTATTAGTGTATGCAAGATCAAACATCAAAACCAAAAATTATGAAAACACAATAGCCAAGCCAATCAATCATATTTATCATGCATGAGATCTAAAAGGGAACATCAAGGTTTATCACACACTCTAAGTAATCATAAGGAGTCATTTCAGATTTTTCCCACATGATGATGCCAAGATATTATCTTAGACACTTAACAAAAGAGGACCTAACACTCTTATAAGAAGAGGGTGACGTGTTTAATTGAGTGTTAGGATGAAAATTATATGATATGTGTGTAGTAAAAGACATGATAAGAGTAGTAACATGATGCAATGATGTCTTGACACATTGATAAGGAAATATAGAACCACACACCGCATCTTTCCCGGCCGAAAAAACATGAAGATGGGAGTGAACTAAGGTATAGAGTAAGAATTCTCGTGAGTAGGTAGGTTAGTATTGGGATCACAAAGGTTAATGTTAGGTGCATTAACCTAGAGTGAATTATGCATGTGTGGTTCAACACAAGACCACTCAAGCATGTTAAGAACTTTCCACATTTTTGGTTCTTGGGCATCAAATTTAATTAACACACATGATCTCGTTAAAGCATATAATTGCATGTCCCACTTGGTGGCCAATATTAATTTTCAAATCTGACTAGTAAATAAATCTAAAAAATACTATAAAAATTTAAAAATTTCAAGTATGTTGTGGAGGCCCTACACTTTAGTATATTTAAGCTCTTAAAAATACATGTTTGGTCATTTTCTCAGTTATGGGAACTATTTTGTTGAAGGTACAAAATTGTAAAAAGTAGGACACGGTTATATGCATACCTTAGAAGGACCTACCTACTTGAAGCATATTAGATCCCCTTATTTTTCCCGAAGAACTACCCCTAGTGTATTGGGAGTAATAAACACCCCAACCATCTTGAGAACAAGAACCCCAAGAACTAATCCATCTTCTCAAACCGAACATACTAAAGAAAACACATTATTAAAGAGAACTAACATCACTAACAATTTAACAACTTAATGAGTGATATACTTGAAAATAGTGATATTATTTCATATCTCCAAATGAACTAATAAATCACTAACTAAAATATTGGGTTAATATTTACACATACATCATTATTCATCATAATACCCACATAAGGAAAAATAATGTCTATCATTTGACCTTCATCATGTCCAAAAATAATGGACCGAGATAGTTATCAATCTTAAAAATACTTTGAGCATTATGTGGTTAACTTAATCATTCAAATTCGTTACTATTTGAAAGAAATGATCCACTATCATCATTATTGTGAGTATTGTATACATGAAGATAATGTAAGTACGAGATAAAAATCCAATCTATAACTACTTGCAAAATACACAAAATACTACTTTGAACCATTCACCATCAATTTGGAAAATAAAATTTTAGAATATCATGTTGAATAATTACACCGAAGGCGTTTCTCTATTGGAATGAGCTCGAATGCTTCTATCATATTATGAAAAATTGATGGTGCAAAGGGAGGATACATGACATGCATTGAAATCTTACGCTTATACGCACCCCTCGCAGACCGTCATGTACCTCGAGAATCATGTTGCAAAGGTTACAGTGACACCTTGTACCTAGAGAATGGTGTTGTAAAGGTTATAGTGCACGTGGCACAAGTGCTCAGAAGAAAAAGAAACAAAATTACTACATGTAGACATTACGCCCGAATGAAGCGCCTCCTAATCCTCAATTTTATTCTTTTACATACAACAAAGAAAACAACAGCAAGTAGTAGTTTCCTCTCAAATATAATTGAACTCGATACGATACGTATACAAATACAGATCGAGATACGCCTACTGAGATACAGAGATCTGATATCACAGATCTGATAGATATCTGATACATGTGATACAGATATCATGATATACAGATACATATACATACATACATGAATACTGAGATACACATACAATACAGAATACAGAATCTATATATCATATACATATACAGAGATACAGATACGATATAGATTTGGATCAATCAATTTGTATATAGTAAAATGAGGAGATATTAGGGTTACATATTTATCTCCATGTGCACATCTGATTTAACCCATACCACGTCTAAAATCCCTCTCACTTGCAAGGCATTCAAAGGCCAATTTGGCAACTGCTCCAACCATCACCTTCACCTCATGGTTTTCTTCAATCTTCAAATTTGGATCCACGAGTTCATCCAAATTTCCTCTCCTAATCTTGTCTATGTCCATATTCACAAGGCTGATTTCACTTCTATTTTGGGTTATATCTACCGCTACCTTAGCAGAGATGATCTCCACTAAAACAACCCCAAAACTCATATATTAAATATCAAGAAAGAGAAATCTACACACGACTTGCCAATGCACTTATAACATACTTCCATCGAATGATTGTCATAAGTACAACACCCTCCATTCGAATCGCACTTAGTGCAATTTATGCTGACATTCCATGTTATATAGAGTCGGAACCCATCACAAATTAGATCCTAAATAGGGCATTTTTCTGCCTTCTGGACCGGAAGCATAACTCACTACTCACATTTAGTATCCAAACTCATAACATTTGGCATTGTCTGCACTCAACTATGGTTACATGGGAATGGAGACCAATCTCTGATTGTTTTAAGGACACAACCTTGCACCAGAGTTAAATTTTCATATCTATTCCTAATATGAAATTGAGGGTTAGACCATAATTGTGTTGTATCATTATTGGTGGATGGATTACATTTATCCCCATATAGATTCATGTCGATTAATGTCATGTAATGATCGAAATCCATCTCTAATTTGTTTGATGGCATGAGGAAATATATCTCTTACCACAGGAGCATCTATTTGCACAAAACTTGACATTACACTCGCAATGCAGCTTAACGGGTTTGAAAGGTCAAAGAGACATGTAAACAATTGTCAATTTTAAACCACATTTTTCTTTGGCCTTGAAGGCTTTCTGCTTGACCCTCTCATTTTTACGTGCACACACATGTCTCTATGTGGACACATGCATGTATAGATGTCTATGATAAAAAATATTAGCTAACACATGCAAATGTGCCTTTGTAGCCATGAAAGGAGTAACAATTAACACTCAAACATTGAAATGTATTTAAATAATTGGACTTGTGAGTTGAATTGAGATACTATTTGTGTATATATCAATGGTTCTATCATCCAAGTGCATCATATTTTAATGGGTTCGTTGTCTCATCAAATATTAATATAAGTTGAAATCATAATTATCATCATGAATATACAATTACATTATCGTTCTTAATGATAGTGATTTTACAAGATCAACAAGTTGTATATGTTGTATCATTTCTTGAATATAGTATTTAAATGGCTCGCTAAGATTTTCAAAGATATTTATGGCCAATATACCTAACCATTTCCATTTGGTCACATAATACATTTCAATATAAAAAATTAGTAAATTAGATTTCACTATCATAAATGAATAGTTCATGAATATTTTAGACTCTTATGAAATTAAAAGCTTAGGAATTGTTAATAATCTTATACAGAAATCACTTGTTAACAGGAACTAGAGAAACAAAATCCCTTTGTTAATTATTCTGCAGTGAGAGTGGCCTTTTCTTTTGTAGCCGATGTCATCGCAATGGATAACTTGCTTGTTCGTATGAGGTGGGTATTCCAGAATATTTTGTGCGCTAGGCGTGCTCTATACGAGAATCCCCTTTAGCATCGACCTTACTTTAGTAATGTCATACTCATACTTGATTTTCGCTGCCTTATAGAGCCATTTGAATCACCTTTCTTGGTGACTCGTCCTTCAAATTATCATCTATCATTTCATCCACCAAATTCTAGAAAAATTCATACTTCCTCGTGAAAATTATGTATGTTCGTTTAGGGATATACACGACCTTCTCCAAATAATATAAAGGGGGAACTGTTTCGCTCGCAGGTAGGATGTATCGTCATATCAATAAATTTTCTACAATAGGTTTTGAGTCATCCTCCACGTCAAAAAAACCACAAAGTTGGAGACAATCAGTACAAAACATGTGGTTGATAACCCAAGAGGATAAGGGAGGGAGGTGATTGATGTGCGTCTAAAAATGGTCAGACATAAATCATTTTTTATAATGATGCCATTATGAGTCCTTTTCCTATGAATTTGTGCACCCCTCTTTGCTAGAGATGAGACTTTCCATAACAAAGACTATATTTTGAAAACAATATTTGTTCAAAAGATGTGGCTCTGTCACACTCATTTGCAAATCTATCCCCCACCAAAATATGTTGTGATTTCCTATAATTAACAAAAAATGACATTACCACCGAATTCCTCTGTCTCATCTTCGATAGGAATTTTTCGTTGTATTTCTTGGCGAGGTCACCGAGATTACGGTGACTTAAATCATCCCCAACATGGAGCCACTCGCATTTGAAAAAGGGAACCGTTAGGGAACAAAACATTAGATTTAGTTTCTTTTATCTTTTTTTTATATAAATATGACTCTGACCTCCGCAATGAACAGGGAGACCAACCCCTTAAACAAATCCACTCCATAAACACACAAAAATATGCATTTCACAACATGGAACTGTTGGCGGAAAAAGATAGAGAGTAGATTGATTTATATGGACATTTTTTTCTTAGAATTAAATGTCGGATTTCATATCCAGGATGTCAAGATTTCAAATCCTAGCTTGCAAGTGGTTTCCACAAAAATTTTAAACCAAAAATAAACACAAGCTTGCAAGAATTTGCGAATAAGTAAGTAAAACATAAAATCCTTGACCTATCTATGCATTTAACCTCCATTTTAACAACTAAAGCAAAGAAAATGTCTCCTCTTTGTGTATTTCAACCTCTATCTTCACAATAACAACGTTCAAATCCTTGGAAATGATCAAATCCTTCAAAATATTGTCATTCTAAAATATTCACAATCGGCCATGTCAAGAGCTGAAACCTTTTGGGAAAGACTTTTCACTCATAAATTTACCCATAAACAAACAAACATTGCTAGATTTTCATAAAAATCTCCAAAACATTCAATCTGAATTTTATTTGTGCATTAAAACCTATATTCGACAATAAAAAGTTATTCCTTCATGCGTATTTAACTTTCATATTCACAACAAAAGTAAGGGAAAATTCACATCTGAAGCACCAATTACACACATGTAAGTAATACAAGCGAGATTGAAATAGTCCATGTGAAATCTCTACTATATAGTTGAGCTCATATACCGGATATTTCTTGGGGATGAATAATGTCATCCATGGAAAAGGTGTGGCCCATGCAGGTGATTAATTTCCCATGTCCAATAAAAATCCACAATAACCCACACCTGTCCCTTTTTTCGTCGGTGATTGTTGAATAACGATGTCATCACAATCATTGATGGGGAGAGCTTCACATGACATCGCCACCTCTGGATGCTACTTACACTCCATCTAAATGCTACGGATATAACTACAAACACATTTTTGCTTCGAAATATTTGTCTACCACTCCTTACATTCACATATATATCTTTATATTGTTTTACGCATTGTCTGAACAACACCCCTGGTCTCCTTCAAAGGATTTCCATATAGGTCATCATGTTGTTTGACGTTTGAGTTTCACATTGGTTCTACTTTTTATTTTCGTTGCCCCTTGCACTTCTCCACCCTCTAACCCCTTCATCTTCACCCCTCTTCCTCTCCCAATGTTTCTCTCCTTCCAATATGAATCCTTCAAAAGATCCCCTTCGGTGTTTCCATCATACATTTCATGTATGATTTCTAGTTATCAATATCCTTGAAACCAACCACCATAACCTCTTAACTAAGCATATAATGAATTGACAACAACCGTGAAATAATAATAAAATTACATCTAAAAAAGAAACACCAAGAAAACTTGATGTTGTAACGTATTTATAAAACCCATATATGCATTCAAAAGAATAAGAAACACCCATGTAATGGAGACAAAATACTAAATCAAACCACAAGAATAAGAAGATGTCGAAAAACCCAAAATATGCATCTCGTGCCTACACAATTTTATCTTGAAAGAAGTAATAAATCACATTAAAAGTGTTTCCTTTACTTACCATTCTCAACCCCCAAATACAATGTACTATAAAAGGAATATAGTGTATCAAAACAATAAAGTAAACCAACATGATCTTTCAAACTCCAATCATTATGCATGAAACTGCTTTACTTTAGATCAAACATTTAAAATATGAAAAAGGGTCTTATTCCAAATTGTTAAAGAGCTTCAAGAGTATTCAATCTATAGTGATGTCCAACAAAACTTTATATGAAAATACCAAAATGAGAAGCATATAACCTCTCATAACATGATAGAGATAAATAATTCATCCACTAGGGTTTTATTATTTTTGAGAAAATACTCACCGTAATGAAATAAGAAGTTAAGTCATGTGTATTTATGAAATACATTTGAAAGACCGTGATTCTTCTCATTAAACAAATGTTGGAGAAGATAAAATTGACATTGAATGGAACCCAAAAAAATTCATACACAACAACAAAAGTTATAGATTCAAATCAGATTTTGATAAAGGAGCTAAAATTGAATGCAAGAAAAATCAAATGGAGCTCCCAAGAGGTTCTAATCATCCCATACAAAACCTTTATCACAAAAATAATTTTCCATGATATCCCAAGCTTTCAAAAATAAAACCAAAAGGCTTGATCACTTAGTGTGCACTAGGGTTTTATTATTTTAGAGAAAAATACCCACCGTAATGAATTCTATCACTCACAATTTGAAAACCAAGAATTTTGTATGCCTTAAAGTAAACAAAACACCTTAAAATGATAACAAACAAGGCTTCAGATATTAATGCCATTTTTAGATTGATACGCAACCCTTTAACATAAAACATAACACATTGAAATTGTAAAATAAAATCAACTTCCATCTCTAAAAAATGTTTTTCACCTCAAAAATTGAATTGAGCTAAATAAAAGAATAAATACAAAAAGCATTATTTTTACATCTCATTTAACTTGAATTATCACTTCAAAATGACCATGATACTTTTGACATAGTTGTTGAGTTGTGACTACATTTAATGTTTTTTTGTGAAAAAAAAGTGGATGATCAAAGATAGCTCTATATCACCAAATAAAATGGCATTCAAAACCCAATTACATAGTTAACAAAGAAAGAAAGATCAAAACTAACGTAAATGATACAATAAACATCAAAACCCCAAATTCTTCAACATACTTTAAATCTTGAGGCACACACCTCATTAATTAATAACCATGCAAAAATAAATGACCACCCACCACAATAGGTGCCAAAAATTCCACTAAACAATACACTATCACCCATTTTAGCGGAGACTCCAATATTAGTAATGTTACAAAAAAAGGAATAACAACATAATCAGACATTTTTGTTGAATTCCCAATATAGCTATGGCTAGCTCAAAATAAAATAATGTCACCACTACCAAAATAGTCTCTAATGCTATGAAATTCCAAGGAAAGGTCAAGAGAAGATTATATTCGACCCAAATCTTTATATTAGATGGACTATTAACTACCAATGTAAGGTCAAGTCAAAATTAAAAGTCTTAACACTTATTATAGCTTAATGAGAGTTAATATAGCTTAAACAATTAACAAATTATACCATATAATAAAAATGGGGAGGTAATATAGCCTTAAAAATAATATTGTGGACACTCAAATTTGACAAATTGTATTTTGACGAAACTTGATTTGACAATGCACTCTTGTTGTGATAAATACCATCTCTCCACTCCTACTTAGCACTTTTTGAGGTCTCTTGTTTAATTTGTTTATCCTTGCACACTACTATTTCAAAAAACTTTGAGAATACAATGCACAAAATCCATAGAAAAACATCAGTTGACAAGCTCCAAACTTCATTTTGCATGTCATTTGTCTCTAATCATGGCCATATAGTTTTATTGATAATTTATATGCTAGACAAGATTATATCTAATCTGAGCTACTTGATAAGCAATTAATCACTCTGTACCTACTCATTATTATCCATATTATTGGTTTGAAATCATCAAAGGTGAACTATCTTGTATTTATCATGGAACTAATGGACGTCGTGAAAATCATTGCTATGATTTACAACAAAGAATCCAACAACTTGAGTGTAAGAGCTTTACTTCATTTGATATATGACCTTTTACTACACATTCGTAACTAGTTTGAAATCTCAATGAATTCTTAAAGTTAATCCATTTATGTCTTGTGAACATAATACAATATCAAATGATGTAAATTTTACAATAATATAAGAGCCACCTATTCAACAAGAGGATAAGAATGAAATACCTCCTTCGAAGAACCAATATTAGTAGAAGACTTACATCCTACTATTGTGCAAACTATCGTAGAAGTATTACCAATCAAGCATGGCCAATTGCACATGGCCTTTAGAGTGCATAGAGAATAGAAAGAAAAATCTCAAGGATCATACCTAGCTATCTATATGGATCCATTTTGAAAAATATGATAGCTAGGGAGATGATTGGGATTATGATAGAAGCTATGATGAATAAATTGATATAGCAAGTGATCCTTCAAAGGATATCTCTACTTCTTAACTACCAACTCGTATATATTCTAATTTAATTTTTTGATATTGGTCGCAATAATAATACGAGATGATTCTACACTAGTTACTAGTAAGGTGGCACCTATTATATGCGGATAGAATTACCAAAATACAACTACCGATGATGATATGTATATCTCTATAGGTATAGGCACATACAAAGCTAAATCCTAAATTTACTTTTAGAAATCCTTTTTTGGATATCTCTACTTCCCGAAAACAATCTATGATAGATCCTAAGGTCACATCTTTATCTATCGTTCTTGTTGATGATTCTTTCCTTATCCCTAATTATCCTAGGGATTTTCACGTTGATCAATCTAAACTTTGTTCTCATTTCAAACAACATTTTCCTATGATCAATAGACTCATGGCCAAAATTGGACTTTACTTACTAGATCTACAAGTATAATTTTTGTTGGCGAGAAAATTTGTCTTATGGACAAATTGGTGGGTTTCAAGCCAACGCTATGCAAAAAGGTGGATTTCAATGGTGGCCTTTCGACTAGAGATCCAATAGGGGCACTCCACTAACCCTATGGCAAAGCTAGGAATGTCTCACTGGAGAAGAAACTTTGTCTATTAAAGGGGAAGGGGAGTGGAAATGGAGGTAGGAGAAAACTAATGTTGTGAGTAGAATATCAGATGCCCACACACATTAATTAGAAATTTTGTTTACATGCATTTATAGTCAGAAGAAAAACAAATCCGCAGGAGAAGCTACAAGACCGAATGAAACTCATTGGTCGCAAAGTACCAATTAATTCCTCAATCAAAGAGGCAAAAATTCCTTCTTTTATTATTGAAGCTCGAGCAGAGTTTGTACATAGCTTGAGAATGGAAGAAATTCGAGGAAGAAGAGAAAATAGAAGAAGAATGGCGTTTTCTATCTTTTCCTAGGTACAAAGCACTCTGGTCTTTTTGAAATCAATCACCAACCCTTTGGAATGGCTCCGAGGGGCCATTATATCCTTTGCCAAAATGGTTACAACTTTACAAATCATTTATGCCTCTTCAAATTCCTCCATTGCAAAGAAAATGCTCATGGCGGGTTAAAAACTAGATCTTACAATGCAAACGTTACATTTGATTTGCCAGTTTGAATACAAACCATTTGATTTTCTCTTATAACTTTGAAATCGGGTCATCCACGTGGTAGGAAGAGATTGGAGCGGGTATGGGGAAAGCCCTTTGTGTTTTGTGATTTTTTAGAGATTTGGCAATTTGGAACAAATTGGCCCGCACCCCCGCTTTGACTTTTCAACTTAGGCACGTGGCACATTTTCATTGGAAATGGGGTCGCGGCCTTTTTCTCAACATTTTAACCTTTTTTGAAAAAGGCTCAAAAACATAAATTCCTCCACCGACCCGTTGCTTCGATTGAACTCTTGACATGTGGCATCCTCTGATTGGAAATGGGGTCACGACCCTTTTCTCAACATTTTAACCTTTTTTTGGAAAAAGGCTCAAAACACAAATTCCTCCGCCGACCCGCTCTTCCACTTTGACTTTTCAACAGTGGGCCCAAGACCTTGGTGGAGCTGCGGAGCATTCTAGAACTTTTACTTTGCTTTTGGAAATTTGGTTAAATTTCCAAAAGTGCCCCGATGGCCCGCTCGTCCACTTTGACTTTTCAACGGTGGGCTTAAGCTTTGACTTTTTCCCTGATAGCCTGATCGGGGCTACAGGTTACTTTTAACTTTTCACCTTTTTTACAAAGAGGCTCAAAATCTCAAATCCCCCAATGGCCCGCTCGTCCGCTTTGAATTTTCAACGGCAGGCTTTGCCTCTCCAATGACTCCGACCACGTGGTGATCTGGCGCTGATTTGGTAATGGCCCTTTCGCCCCACCTTCAAAATTGTGCCGTTGCGACACGTGGAGCCGTCCGTTGAGCCTTCCATACTTAGCCGATTTTACCTTCATTTTGTACCTGGGACACATGGAAAGCCTATGCTTAATTGAAGATTGTCCCTTGGACCCTGCCCCTGGAGTTGTGTCATTGCGACACGTGGCTACTTCCGCTGGATTTTGAAGTATGATTGAACCGCATCCAATCAGAGAGACCCATGTATTATTCGTTGGATGCTGATGCAAAATTTGATAGGGAAATAAATGCCCATCTTTCCCGACTGTGGGAAAAATACATAGAGGAAGAGAACTTCGTCATTTTGAGTCCAATTTTTGAATTTCCTTCGTGAGCCGAGGCGTGGAGGCAAAAAATGAATTGACGACCCAAGCCATAGAACAAGTGAACAATTTCAATCACAAAGGAGATTATAAAGAGGATATTTCATGCACAGACTGTGAGATGGAAAATTTCTCAAAACGAGCAAAACAAAGATTTAAACAGCACTAGGGCATGTATTTTGCTATTTCTTCTAACTTTCAACTTGGCTTAAATACTTTAGGAGGGCGAGAGCTCAAAATTTCAAATTTAACTTGGAAAACAAAAAGTGGTTTTCGATAGACAACAATTTTATAACACATGCTTCTACCTAGTACATTCATCTTATATCATCCACATGCACCACTATATGGCACCTTCAATACTTGGGGGCATATGTGGATCTCCCTTCCTTCTTTTCTAAGAATAGGTTTCCTTGCATGCCCATGCATACTTTAGTAAGGGTCACTTTTCTAATATGATTTCTACTCATGTTATGTCACACTTCTTCTATCACAATGTATTTCACACATAAACTGATTGTAATCTCTTCAAGACACAATATCCGATAAAAGATCTCAATTCAAAGTCTTCTACTTCATACACTATTCCTATATAGCTACTCTCAAGTCTTCTTTGACACACATCACTACTACAACACCACTTGCATTTGAATCACAATTGAGGCCTAAGCCTCCTTATTCCATGGAAGTTGTTCAACCTCTTTATGAGTTCTTGTTGGAGATTTTTCATGCTCTCCATACTTTTCATACACATTTATGCATTCTAATCAAATATAAAAACATTCAAATATTTGCAAAAATACCAAACCAAGACACAGTACATTTTATTTGAGTTGTTAGTAACTTACATTATCCATATTGTTTAGAAATTTGGTTTGACATATAACAAAATTCTCTCTTCTTTACACACATGCATTCACTCCGTATATTGAGTTGTATACAATGTAGGTAGACTAATACACATGTATAGAAACACACATTGTTCCTCACATTATACTCTTGGGAATATCACCTCCATCTCCTATAGGAGTTATTGTTCTGTTACAATACCTTTTCCATTTCCTCATTTATTCTCATTTACACACATTGTGTACTTTCTATTTTTTAGACTAACATGACTAACACATATTGCGTGTGTATCGTTGACATCTCTTGCTTCACATATCTCGCCTATGTTGGTTGTTATATCATCTCATCATGTTTTGAAATTCTTCTTTCATGCATACTTTCTTGTGTGTGTGCATTACTACATGTTTGATTTCATTCATTATGGCCTATGTACCTTGATTTTCTTGTGACACCGATGGTCTCCCATGTCTATTGCATCATGTCTATCTTCTTTTGCAATTTCTTTCTCTTGTTTGTAGGGTTTACACCTTTTCTATGACATTATTTTCCTACTTGTTACATTTGATTGTAATATTGTTGTAACTCTATACATTTAGATTATTTTTTCTATAAGTCATGTGTGGTTTTCTATCAATTTCTATCATTTCTTTTCTTACACGTCATGATTTTCACCATACGCAAAACACCTTCCTTTTTCAATTAGAGGTTTTTCTAGGTGGCTATTGCTTCAAGCACTCTACACTCTACTATAGTTTCTTATACATCTCCTTGATTAACACACATTTGTATATTTTGAGCCACATGCTCAACATGGTTTTGCACATGCCTCAAAAGAGGGGGCATCTATCTAGGCTCATTTCTACATTTGCAGTAGGCACAAACAAAATTATGGGTACACGAGACAGTACATATATGGCACAAGCACCCAAAAAGCGCAAACACAAAAATTATAAAATATTCACATGTTTAAAACCATACATTTGTTTCAAGACTATATGGTACATTCTTGACCTTCCTGCATTTTTTCCCAAGGGGAAGAAACATCAATTTTATCAACAATTTCATAATTTTAGCTTCATTCTCAATTTTTTGACACATTTTCATAATCAATTCGTATCATTACAAGGGGCATAAAATAATTCACTCCTCCATCTTGTCATTTCAATTTCTACTACATTTTTAGGGATCTTGGTAAAAGGTGACTTCTCTGGATGATTCCAAGAGTTCTAGAAGGAGTTAGGAGGCAATTGTGTGCAAGTGTTGTTTTTAAACTAATGCTAATGTAAACAAAGACTAACACCTAAATAGTCTTAATTAGCAAGAATTAAACAACATTATAAACACCATCATGATAAGAATTAATCAAGGGTTAGATGCTAACATTTATCAATACAAAACTATGAAATCAACTATGTTAAGCACCTAAATATCCTCTATTCTCTAACAACATATAAATGAAGGAACCTAGGTAGGTTCCATGGCTATCAAAAACAGTTGTCCTTAATGTTCCAAGAACCTAGGAATGGGGGCTAATCAAAGTTGGGCTACAAGACCCTTTTGACACCTCCCATATGACCCAAACACTTTAAGAAAGAGGCTTAACTCTTCAAGATGATGAACTCTCAAGAGGACAAAGTGCAAGCTCTTAGTCTCTTTGCTATATGCTTTGCATTTGCTCTCTTAAGGAGTTTAGGTGTAAGTAAAAAGGTAGGTGGAGGGCTCTTTATATAGCCCAAAGGATAAAGGATTCAACACATTCTCATGAATGTGGGATAAATGTAAAACATGATTAGGAATGGATAAGGTTGCTTTATTAAAGGTAACCTTACTTTAGAAGGGTTTAATACATGTTTAGCAAGTCATGGGAATTGGGGGTGTTTTAATTAATCAAAGGTGATTAACTAATAGGTAGGTGTAAGCTTATAGAAGCCAATTAGAAGAATATTAGTGTGATTTAGGCTATTGTGAGGGGATTAAATCAATTAAATATTGATTTACTAGTTAAATGAAGGGGAAGACTAATTAATTAATTAATCTAGATAGAGGAAGTGATTAATTAACGGAAGGTCGTTAATTAGGTTGTTAGTGGATAGGCGACTTAATCAATTAGCGTATTGTAATTGATTAACGACAACAAGAGGGAATATGAGCGCTTTTGACAATATGTCGTCGATTTGTGAGAAAGGGGATAATTAGCGCAATTTAAGTATTTAAATTGCTTGGGCATAATTATAGGTGTCTACATTTGCCCCTCTTTGGGGTGGTGTAAGTGATGCCACTTCAAAGATAGTAGATGGAAGAAATTTTTGAAGGGATAGAAGAAAAATTAGTAGGAGGGAGAGATGCCCCCTCGAGTGTCGATGGGGTGATAAAAGAAGCCGATCAATGATAAAAAAGGTGAGATATAGATAGAAGAATGGGAGGAGGCAGGATGCCCCGATGAGAGAGAAAATTAGGGGTGAAAGGGAAGTGAAGAAGAATAAATATAGACGAGAGGAGAAAAGAGCTTAGCCTTTCTACCCGCTATTTATTTGGAACAACTTTGATGTCATCATATTGCCATAGGAACTACATCATCGATCCTTATGAAAAATATAAGCGTACAACAAAAATATAATGACATGAAAAGCCATACTACGAACAATTGTCCATTGTTGAAAACACTAACTCCATGCAACATACAAAATGCAATGCAATACGAGAAAGTGAAAGATGCTTAACTCCATGCAACATACAAAATTCAATACAATATGAAAAAGTAAACAAGCTAAACTAACATAAAAACATAATGTAATGTTTTTATTATCAAGCTTCAGTTACGACCTATGTGAATTAATGACAAGGGTTGATGATGGTGCCCCAAGCAAGGATACATGCGAGGGGAATAACGGAGGACACTTGGGTCTGATGGAAAAAAATGTGCACTATGAAAAAGCATGCAAGGCAACTCATTGTGCCCCGTATGCATGAAGTAAGCATCCTAGCTTTTGTTGATGGAGGTAGATCAAGATGATCTCGCACGTTGCACGCATAACAAGTGGGAACTAAAGAGCAACATTTTGTAGGATGATTTTCAATTTTTAGAAGTTTTTTGAAACATATTTGAATGTTTTGATGATTTTTCTAACATATATGAATGTTTTTGATTGATTTTAAAAGTTTTATGAAACCATGTACAGGAAGACGAAGAAGCGTGGATGCCCCTAGCGATAGATGGTATGTACAAGGGCATAAGGCCACGTGCGTGCAAGAAAGACGAAGATGCCAAAATGCCCCAACGATTAGGTGGGAATATTCAAAGGAAAACTCTTCATAGGTAGAAGTGGGACCCAAGGCCATTATGGATAGGTTCAACATGATGGTGAATGTAAACCAATGAAGTGCTGGGAAGAAGCAAGGATGCCCCCAACGTAAGTTGGCCTAAAAGCACATGATAGAAAGGAAGGAGAAGATTATTTTTTGGAAGGGGAAAAAGGTGTCCGAAAACATGGCAAAAAGGTAATCTTATACACATGGATGTTCTGAACGAAGTAGAAGAATGATGTGAATGATATAAATGTAGCCTAAAATCCTCACGGCGAAGAAGTGATTAGCCAAAGGCATAAATCATGAGACGAGATATGGACTAGAGTAAGAGTCTGAACAAGGTCCAAAAAGACACTTGGTAACATACTAATCTTGTTTACTCATAGAGATCCAGTGTGTGCACGTGGAGTTTATTACCTCTTGAAGTGAAGATTTAATAGACAACAAGTGAAGAGACCCTAGCCAATGTGTAGGAATGATTTATTGTGAAAGGTGATTTTGTGAATGGATGGTGAAAGGATAGTCGTACATTGTTTCTGCCTGCTAGCCAGCGTCCATAGCCCCGACAGAGATGTATTTGATTCTAATCGCAACATTGCTCTACTGCCAGTCAAGCGTCCATAGCCCCGATAGAGATTATTGGAAATACCCCAAGAGAGAGTAATATATCAATTTGCTTTTGCTTTGTAGCTTTTAGCTTTTGATTTTTGATTGATTTTGATTCTTTTGCTTTCTGAAAACTTATTTCAGCTCTCTTGTTTGATAAGGGGTTAAGAACCATTGATGGCTTGATGGAAGGAGGTGGAAGTGATTGTGATGATGACATTGGATAGTGTCAACAAATACGCCCAAAAATTCTTCCCAACAAGTTTATTATATGTAGATAGTGATAGGATCTCTAAGAGGTCAGTCATTCTTTAATTTACCAAGGTGATAAAAGACCGGGTCAAACAGATACCATAGAGATAAATGTCACAAAATGCATGCAAATAAGCTAACCAAAATATCACCGAAGGGATGAAAATGGCAGGAAGACTTGCAAAAGAATAACAAGGAAGGGAAGAAAGAAACATCCATGTGTACACAATACTTGATTGCAATGTTTGATCTTTGTACCTTTAATTTTTGTTGTGTTTTCTCAATGTTTTTTTTTGTATGTTTGAATTGTTTTTTTTTTTACGCTTTTTAAGAGGTTGGGACTAACAAAGTCACTCATGTGGTAAGATCCAACAACAATGTTTGCGACTTCCTTAATAAGGGAGACTAGGCACATTTGTTTATTGAGAGTGATATTATCCCCGATCTCGATGATCGAGGTGAGTTCACACTCAACAAATGACTGTGATTTGTTTTGAAACATGGGTTTTGTATGTGGGAGTTTGAGTTCCCTATCCATAGGTTTATGCACTTTGTGCCATACTTGATGGTTATGTTGATGTGCGTTCTTGAATCGCGCTTGATTTACAACTTTGAGATTGTTCAAGTTGTTGGGGGATTTTGAGCTCTTGGAAGTTTTGACCTGAGCTTGATAATGAACCTGTTTGGGTTTCTTATAAGCTGACTTGTGACTTTTCTGACCTCGAGAAGGAGAAGAAAGTGAACATTTACGATTGATGATAGGAACGAGAGAAATGATGGTGGGCTTTCCCCGGTCATTGGTAGAAGGATGATGTGATTGATGAAAAGGATATGGTCCAAGGATTGAAGAAGATGGGCTACTGGGAGGTGAGCCATAGATAGAAGATGAAGGGCTACTAGGATGTGGCCCAAGAATAGAAGAAGAAGGGCTACTAGGATGTGACCCATAGATAGAAGACGAAGGGCTACTAGGATGTGGCCCAAGAATAGAAGAAGAAGGGCTACTAGGACGTGACCCATAGATGTAAGATGATGGACTACTAGGATGTGGCCCAAGAATAGAAGATGATGGACTACTCGAGGGTGATCCATACATAGAAGATAAGGGGCTAGTTAGACATGCCCCAAGAATAGAAGATAGTGGACTACTCGAAAATGTCCCACAAATAGCAGAGGGAGGGCTACTAGAAGGTGACCCACACCTAGATGAAGATGAAGGGCTACTTGGCGTTGACCCTATAAGAGATTGTGATTGAGGAATTATGATAGATAAAGAGTTATTGGGTGATGAGAAGATAGGCCATGGATCAATGCAAGACCAAGGAGTTTCATCACATAATGAAGAATGTGAAGATGGAAGAATAAGAGGAGGGTCAAGTTGCATGACCTGAGGCTCTTCCTCCATTTCTTGATAAAAGGAATCAACCTTTTCCTCACAATATGCAAATGCATCAAATTCTAAAGAGAATCCTTTCTCGTAATCTGCTAAAGGAATATCTTCATATGCCCCTATAAATGCCCTGATTGTTTCTTCATTCTGAAAGAGATCAATCGATATGATTTGTTGATCAACCACCAGGGGTTGATTGGAAGAAAGAGATCCAATTGGTGTGGAAGACTTAGAATATGTTTGATGATGATTGATAGAAGAAGATGATGTGGGGGACGAAGAAGATGTGTAGCTAGATGTCTCGGGAGTAGAAGAAGGTGGTGTGGACCTACCTATATGATGGTATATCATTTGTAAACTAGTAGGATTAAGTCCAAAGTTTGTAGATTGCGACGCATGGGTCGATTTAAATGTTTGACTCAAATAACTTTAAGTCACATGAATCTTTAAAGAAGGAATATTTATGGGGGTGATTGATGAAGAAGGTCCTGCGAAGAAGGGGAGGACCATGATTCAAGAATCGCATTGGATGAATAATAACAAGGGTCCTGCAAAGAAAGGAGGACCACGATTCAAGAATTGTATTAGATTTTTGATTGGATGGATTTGGAGTCGCATGTATCTTCAAAGGAAGAAGACGTCGTTGAGGTGACTGATAAAAGGGGTCCTACGAAGAGAGGGAGGACCACGACGTAGGAGTCGCATTAGATGAAGGATGAAGATGATTTGTGGTGACACAAATCTTTAGAGGAGGAGAACATTGTTTAGATGACTGATAATAGAGGTCCTACGAAGAAAGGGAGGACCGTGACGTAGGAGTCACATTAGATGACTTAGGAGTCGAATTAGATGAATCCGAATAGTAGTTTGGATCTGAATCCTCAGAAGAGTCAAAGGAAATATTTGGATTGGAATCCTCAGAAGAAGAGGAAATGTTTGGATTAGAATTAGAAGAAGAGTGGGGGAACTCCAATAATTTAGATCGATGTGTCCAAATCATACCACCGACTGTGAGATGAAGGTGGGGAACGAGTTACCCATATGGGCTCTCTAGCACAAAGAACCAAACAAGGTTTAGTTGTAATGGGAATCTATTGATTTGAATTTCTAAACCTAGGTTCCATATTTTTGTAAGTATGGGGAACCGCGCGATAGTCAGTCATTTTTGGTGCTATTCTAAGCACAAATGTCTAGATCTAGATAGTTTGATGGAACTCCTTCAAAGGGAAGGAAGTGACATGTCGATTTTGGTAGCATAAGGACAACTAGCTAGACATTTCGTAAGTGTAAAGATGCGTGTATGGTTTTCTCGAAGAAACTCTAAGGAAAATAGTCATTCGTGATGACGTAATCTCGATGAGATTGAAAGGGATTGTCCTAGAAAATACGTTTTACAATGAATAATCACAAGGAACAATCATGCAAGTGTGAAACACAAAGCCAATCAATAAGGAAACACTCCCTATGTAAAATGTGTGTAAAAATGATAGCCCGATGCAAAGATGATCAACACAATGTCAATATTTACGTCAAGCTCAACATGAACAAGGTGTAAATATTAACAAAGGGTAGACGTGACTCCCAATCAAAGGATACCACGATGTGTTCAACAACCAACAAGGCCAAAATGTTAAAGGGTGAGGATTACAAATGTAAGCCATGTAACCACACCAATTGGACACGTTAATCAAGCTTTACGAAGAAGCGAGATATTAGTGTCAAAGTGGTATCGAAATGACACAAACAAAGTAAGCGACACCTTTCAATATTTGGGACAATGTTTGAAATCAAACGAAGTCAAAGTATACTAAGGATGTGTTAAAATGTGCGTAGCATAACACCACAATGCGATACTTAGATCATGTTTACGAAAAACACGACATAAGTATCTTAATTGTGTCGAGACAATGCAAACAAGGTAACACGTCAAAGGGAGATCAAATGATGAATTAATCCAAACTATGATGATGATCTTGACGTGGGTATCAAGATCACAAAGGCTACTAATGATATAAATACACCTCCGCACACTTTAGATGTTTAACTTACCTAGCCGCAAACATGGATGGGCGTAAATGGACAAAAAAGTGGCAGAAGCAACCGATTGGTAACACAAAGGTAGTCACTCTCCTTCCTTCAAAAATCAAATTGTTAAAATAATGTGAAGGAAGTAAATTAAAAAAATGGGATGAAAAATGTTGGCTTCACTTCAGCAGAGTTTCGCCTCGCCCTAAGGCAAGTAAAAACTAAGTGAAAGTAACGCGTCACACGTTTCATAATAAAAAGATGGTTCACAACTCAACACTGTTTTAGAATGGTCAAAGTGGGCTCTTAGCCAGAGTATATTCTCCTAGGTGGTTCTCTCGTCCTAGGTATTACAAAGTTGTCTCGGCGAGTGCGATTTGCCCAAAAGTCACACTCGACTAGTTTGGGAGTATCTCGGCTTTACTTAACCCCCTTCAAGAACAAAGGTAGGCAACTAGTGCATCTACGTGTACTATTACTGGGGTCACCACATGGACAACTGTAACGCTATCTCACAAAGGAATCATTAGTCAAGTAGGTAGTGCGAGCACTTCCGCTTACGTCCACAAGGTTCCCTCTTGTGTGGACTACTTTGGGGTTCCTGGAACCACCCCCATTGTTGTAGCTTAAGGCGTTATGCCAAAGGGGTTATGTTCTAGTTGAGCGGAGAGGGACGTACCCTTTTCTGAAACCTACAATATAATGTTTTGAATGTGGTGTGTTTTTTTATTTTGCTTAATTAGATGTGGTTTGCTTGAACAATATTTGGCAACCTGCAAGAACACGTGTATTAGCAGTTGTTTTGAATTTTGTTTCATTTCCTTTGTTCTTTGACAAGTGTTTTGGTCCTAAATGATGATGATTAGTAATTGTCCATCAAAAGAGAAGGTGCCATTTCTGATTCTCCAGATCGTCCAAGGACGCAAGAGAAGAGCATACGTGATGTCTTCACAAATCTCAAAAGATAACCAAATGGAACAACACTTTAATTCAACAAATCCAAATTAACCAATTCTAAATTAAATACCCCTAACAATCTCAAAGTATCAAAAGGACCTAAGAATCATTTCTGATTCCCAAGATCACCCCAAAGGAACGCGAGGGAAGAGCATACACGATCTTAATCCTATAAGTAAACATGCAAAGTTTATTTAATCAAGTAAAAGCATGTAAAAACACCCTACAAAAATGAGTATGTGATTAGATAAAACCTGCAAGAATTAGAAAACCAAGAAAATCGAAAAATTCCAGAAATCCAATTTTTGCACTTTTTTAGCAGTTTTTAGTAATTTGCATTTTTGGAGGTCTCTGGGGCATTTTGGGAGTTTTTTGATAGAAGTTGGTATACCAAAGGTATCTAACTTTTAGAAGTTCCCTCGCAAAGTACACTCCATTATCTTTCCAACGCTTATTCAAACTTCAAAACGGGTTAACGAGTCAAAAGTTATGATCAAAATAAGGAGCACTAAAAAGTTGTAACAAAAACCGGATTAAACAAATATACCTGTGCCCCCTTTTATGTGTGTGTGCCACCAAAAAGATGTGTGCGCCACTCTGTGTGCTTCTGATTTACAGTGCACCTGCACCACCCAAGAGACGTATGTGCCACTCTAAAAAAAATAGATAGAAAGACAGACATAGAAATAACTGCGTTACCAGAAAAATGTGCCTGCGCCACTAAAACAACATGTGCGCCCTGGTTAGGGTGTGTGCGCCGATCTGACAGGTTTTAGTATGCAGTGAAGGTACAATACAAAACGACATGTGCGCCTGGGTTAGTGCACCTACGTGCGGGTTAGGGTATGTGCGCCAGGGTTAGTGCACATGCGTCGGGGTCGGCAGACAGGAATGACAGATTTGAATAGCATGCCTACGCCACTAGAGAGACGTGTGTGCCCCTAAAATCGTGGCTGCGCCCCGAAAATCATGCTTGCGCCCTAAAAATCGTGCATGCGCTTCAAAAATTGTGCCTACGCTCCAAAAATTGTGCCTATGCCAAACCTGTAACCTTGAGTACGGAAAAAACAAAGAAAACTTCACAATATCTCTAAATTTTGACAAGTTAGTTTAAAAATGGTAATGACCCATTAAAATTAAGGCTATAAACATGAAGTTACACATATTAAATGAGCAAAAATTCCAAAAAATGGACATTAACTACTACATGTGCATATCAAAAAGTTAGCCAAAATAATGAAACTTAAACTAAAATGCCATGGGACTAAGGGTCCCACTGGGCATGCCAAATGTGTGCAAGTGTTGTTTTTAAACTAATGCTAATGTAAACAAAGACTAACACCTAAATAGTCTTAATTAGCAAGAATTAAACAACATTATAAACACCATCATGATAACAATTTATCAAGGGTTAGATCTAACATTTATCAATACAAAACTATGAAATCAAATATGTTAAGCACCTAAATATCCTCTATTCTTTAACAACATATAAATGAAGGAACCTAGGTAGGTTCCATGGCTATCAAAAATAGTTGTCCTTAATGTTCCAAGAACCTAGGAATGGGGGCTAATCAAAGTTGGGCTACAAGACCCTTTTGACACCTCCCATATGACCCAAGCACTTTAAGAAAGAGGCTTAACTCTTCAAGATGATGAACTCTCAAGAGGACAAAGTGCAAGCTCTTAGTCTCTTTGCTATATGCTTTGCATTTTCTCTCTTAAGGAGTTTAGGTGTAAGTAAAAAGGTAGGTGGAGGGCTCTTTATATAGCCCAAAGGATAAAGGATTCAACACATTCTCATGAATGTGGGATAAAGGTAAAACATGATTAGGAATGGATAAGGTTGCTTTATTAAAGGTAACCTTACTTTAGAAGGGTTTAATACATGTTTAACAAGTCATGGGAATTGGGGGGTGTTTTAATTAACCAAAGGTGATTAACTAATAGGTAGGTGTAAGCTTATAGAAGCCAATTAGAAGAATATTAGTGCGATTTAGGCTATTGTGAGGGGATTAAATCAATTAAATATTTATTTACTAGTTAAATGAAGGGGAAGACTAATTAATTAATTAATCAAGATAGAGGAAGTGATTAATTAACGGAAGGTCGTTAATTAGGTTGTTAATTGGATAGGAGACTTAATCAATTAGTGTATTGTAATTTATTAACGACAACAAGAGGGAATATGAGCGCTTTTGACGATATGTCGTCAATTTGCGAAAGGGGATAATTAGCACAATTTAAGTATTTAAATTTCTTGGGCGTAATTATGGGTGTCTACAAAGAATCAAATAGGCATAAAAAAATCTATGGAAATACTCTACAAGGTTGGTAATTGTTTATTGGTGTATGTTGTTAAAACTTACTAATACTACATCAAGCAATAAAAGCTACATTTTTTCTAGTTCTATGTTTACGTTCCTTTATTCTCTCTCTCTCTATACTTTCCAACTTTGTAAGCATTGTGATCTTGCATAACTAAGAAGGAAGCTTGTCTTCTTGATTGATGAATCTACGAACCGTGTGTCTCTAGTTTGTTAGTCTTGTTGATTGCTTACATTTTTACGTTCTCATAATGAATTTCGACCTACTCTGGTTGATATATGTGAATTCTATAAGCCTACTCACAACATTAACCCTCCTTCACCTTATTTCTCTAACTCCCCTTTACCTCTCTTCACAAAAAAATCCTCCTTTGTACATTGTACAAGCACTTTTTCATAGGTCTAGTGGAGTATTCATGTGTGATCCTTGACCTAATAGCCATCCCACATATTTATTTAGTTTGCATTCAATAATGGGTGCCTCCCTATACACAAAAATGAGGGGCTTAGCCCATGAGCATTGGTGAAAAACATAATTTGCCTACCGACAAATTATTTCACCAATAGTTTTTCTACTCCGTTGGGGAAGATATGTCCTTTGTGGACCCTTAAAAGATCTTTGAAAATCCCAAAAAAATACATATTCAAAAAATCCACAAAATTTGAAAACTAAAAAATACCAAAAAAAATCTATTTGAATGTTCAAGAGCTTTGTTGTAAGTATATTGGAAAATATACATGTTTCCAAGTTGCATTGTTATCTAACACTCTGAGAAAAGTGGCAAAAATAGATACACCCAAGTTGATCGTGCAAGTGGCATAAGTGACTTGACAGTTGAAGAGCAACAAAAGTTGATTTCAAACTTCCCATTGTTCAAATAGCAAGGCAAACCGGTCAAGAGTACTTCCTAAATTTGATCCTAACTTTCCTCTTGAAGGTCACATTGTAAAATCAGTTGTAGAACCACTAGACCTCATTCTTATTGAAGAATAAATGGAAGAAGGATAAAGAATGAATGCACCTCTGCCATGGGGAAAAAATATTGGTCCATTGGCCTTGGATCCACCACTTCATGAACTTCCAAAAGGATCAAGAAAAACTTTCCCAAATTCTATGGAGATGGAAAGAAATGTCTAGATGATCACATTACAACTTTCATCATGTCATGTAGCATTCTCGAGTGGGGCATGAAGATTTCATTATCAACTATTTGTGGAATCATTGCAAAATGCCTCTCTGGATTTGGTTTTACTACTTACCACCACACTCAATTACTTGATTGGGTTATTATGAAAACCAAGTTATAGGTAATATTCAAGACTTGAAGATGATTGTGCTCTCCTTGCTCAACTTAATTAGATTAATAAAGAACCCCAAAGTCCATGAGATATTTTGTAGCAAAATTTAACAAGTTGATCAATAAGATTCCCAATGATGCTCGTCTTACTGCGGTTAATCAAAAAGGTCCTTCATGAATGCCCATGTGGCTAAAGTTAGTTTCATACTATAGAGATCTCAACTAAACAATTTGGACAACACTCAAGAACTATCCATTGGAGTGGAGGATGACCTTATCATGTCAGGGAAGATCAAGAATCATTTAATGAAGAATAAGGACCAAAGTTCTAAAGATGAAAGAGCTGATCCATTGCTACAAATATTGGCTAATGATTTTATTTCATTAAAGAAGGAAATTTCCCAACACACTTCATTCCAAAACTGGAACAAGAATTGGATTACGGGAGCACCCCGAAGGCTTGCCTTGGAAGCTCCACTAGTTAATGCAATATGTGGAACTAGTAAAGATGAAGAAAAAATTACTTGAATTAGAAACTAAAGAAGAAGAACAAGATGGATGTGCTAAGATTGGGTATTTTGAATACTCATCAGATGAGGAATTTGAAGAATCCACCGATAGATAATATTGTACAATGTTCACTTGATCACAAACAGAGAAAGAAACCTCTTTTATCGCTTCTTGAGATAAGCAATTGAATCCTCAAATGGAGACTCTGCGAAAAACAAAAACAAAAGGAGGATCATTATTATCTCTGCTTCATGGGATCGGTAAAGAAAAATCCCGAGACTACCCCACGATAATCCATCTGCCTCTTTGAGTAAGTCTCTTTCACCTCCTCTTGACAATTCAGTTTCAACTTCCATTAATCCTAAGAATGCAAATTCCACTCATGTAAAGGCTTTCATAGTTCCCAATGTGCTTACCACTTCTCCACCTTTTGACATCATTGATCATTACAAGAAATCCAAAATTCATATTTCTAAGTTTGAATACTTGAAGACTCATCCCAAGAAATTTGATAGACTTTTCCAATTCATCAGAGAAATTAGTTCAAGTTCATGTTCTAAAAATTCCACTACCAAAGAACTACCTCCCACTCCTCATACCACTCCTTATAACTTTATCACTTCCACACCCTCCACCTTTGGGAAAGTAGAACCTTTTTATCTAGCCTTGTTGGTCAATGGATATAAACTGAATAATTACAATATTGGCTCATGTGTTTCCGACAATGTCATACCGTAAAAGTTGATAAAGCTCTTGGTCTCTCTCTCTCTCATTCTTGCCACTAGCCATTTCTACTCCATGGAAACCAAAGAAGTACCTCTTATTGGTCAAGTCAAGGATGCTCAAGTAGCATTTGCAGATTTTCCTAACAAGAAGATCATGATGAAAATTATTTTAGCGGACATGCCAACCTCATATGGCATTTCTTGAATCAAGATTCTCTCGAGATGTTGGGGAGATATATAGATGGATTGGTTGCATGCCACCATTAAATCGGTCAATGGTAAAATGAAGAAGCTCCTTCGTACTTAGAAAAATTAAATACAACGTTCAAAGACCAGATGACCTAAGGGAAGATATCCTATTTTAAGATTCAAGGTATTACAAATTTTCATAGCTTTGGAAGAAGATGTCGAGCTACCCATGTTGATGGAAGAGTATCCAAGTATGACGAATCTAGTCGAAAGCTTTTGACACAATCAAAACTTGAAAGCATGTACTTCCCATTGGATGTGAGCATGAACACAATTTCTCTATTGGGTGGTGATGATGGTCATGAAAACATTGACTTATAGAAAATCAATCCTGAAGTGGTGAATAATGCGGGTCATGAATGCAAAATGATACCAAACAATTTATTGGCAGGTAAGCCCTATGTTTCCAATCATGTTCTTAAAACTCATCATGAAGATTTTTTCAATAAGTATGATTGTGAATACAAAGATTTCTCCTTCCCACCAGGAGAGAATGACTCTTGCAATGAGGAATGCATGAATGAAAAAATTCTTCAACTTATTGAAGTTGAATCTACTCAAGGAGAAGATGAATTCATCATGGAAATGAACTCCTTAGTTCATAGTGGTCGGGATTGGAAACATGATGATATTAATGTTTTAGCTCGACTTTGTGTTTATTCCCTTTTATGAAGTTGGAGGCCTTTTAAATGAATAAAAAATTGATGAGATGGTGCTTTATTCCATCGAGGTTGATTCCATTCAAGATGAAAACCTTCTCAAAAAGGAATGTATGAAGAAGGATGTGTTTAAATCTCTCAATGTTGACTCCACTCAAGAAAAGGATGCTCTCATCATGAAGCCGGGTTTTGAGGCTCAAAATGACCAAGATGGAGAAGGTGATGTTTTTCATTCTTCATATCTGACCTTGTACCCATTTTCATTTCAAGAGATTGAAGCACTATGCACATCAAATCATAGAAAGTAACACATCAAGATTGAGTCGGGCGTGTGTGAAAAGAAGACAATTTGGAAAAATTGGTAAACATGGAACATCAAGAGGCTTGTGATAATGTTGAAACTCCTAAAACATCTACTAAGAATTAACTCATGGAAACAATGGTCATGAATCATATGAAAAATGAAGAAAAATTCCTATCAAATATCATAAGCCTTGATGTGAAAATAACAAGCCTAGTAGGATCAAGACTCATTCTCGCAAAGGTGAAGAAAAACTAACAATTGGAATGAACTTGGAGATAAACAAGCATAAGGAATAAGAGTATCAAAGCGACAAAGGTAATGAGATGACTAAATGGATCCTCACTCACCAAAATAATCATGCAAAATTTCTCAAGAAGTTGAGAAAGGGGTCATATTTTATGGAGCCCGTCAATGGATTTGCAAAAGAAAGGCATTCGGTGATACCCGTGTATGAGTATGCATTCAATCAGATTTGGTGCTTCAACAAAAACGGGTTGTCCCCTACATGTAGAATAGGTGATTTAGGATGTTTTATCATGTTTTCCCTTTTTGTTGTGTGTTTTCCTTCCTATCTTGTGTTTCCTTTCCCTGTAGTGTGTTGGTTGTGTTTGTTTCTTGGTTGTGTTTGTAGCTTTTCTTGTTGTTTAGTGTAATGAATCTATAACCCAATGGAAAAAGCAAGTAGTTTACTAACCCATGAGATACCCGATGTTCTATATTGCACCTTATAGTCCAATGTCCCCAAGCTAGAGCCAGTTGTTGTCATGTAAAATAGATAGCATGAAAATTAAAAAAATTTAAGCATGACAACTAAGCCCCTAATTGAAAATTAGGCTTCCCAGTCACTGTGCATCCTTCCTCTAGCCAACCTTCCCTTAGTTAAACCTTCACTCCGACTCAGAGGAAATTCCTAACAAGGTTTTCATGTTTTTAGTGTGCATGGATGATTACCCATGGTGAGAAATGAATTTAGTAAGATTCAGTGAAATATAACTTCCCTAGAGACCTAAAAAGGCCATCTTTGGCCATTTTCACAACTAGTAAACACCCTTTGGGAATGTTTAGGTAAATTCTAAAGCATCTGAGGGTGATGTAAGAGAGAATCGAAGGTTTTTGAAGTAATTTAGGAAATAAAATCTCATTCAGAAGTAATTTGTGTAAGATCGGGTTTTTAGGTGCAAGGAATGAATGTTCTTTAGTAAAAGGATGACTTCTCTAGATGATTCCGGGAGTTCTAGAAGGAGCTAGGAGGAAATAAAATAGACATCGAAAAGATATGGAAATCATATAAAAGGTTGAAAATTATTTATTGTTGTTTTTTGTTAAGAGTTACCACTACTACATCACGAAATACAAGTTACATTTCTTCCATTTTTATGATTATCTTCCTCTATAATCTCTCTTTATTTACCAAATTTGTAAGCATGGTGATCTTGCATAACCAAGAAGGAATCTTGTGTCCTTGATTGGTGAATTTGTAGAATTGTGTGTCTTTAGTTTTTAGTCTTGTTGATTGCTTGCATTGTTGCGTTCTTGTAATTAAACGTGGACCTATTTTGGTTGATGTATGTGAATTTTGTAAGCCTACTCACAACATCAACCCTCATTCTCCTTATTTCTCCAACTTTCCTTTACCTCCATTCACAAATAAATCCTCCCTTGTACACTGTACAAGAACTTTTCCATAGGTCTAGTGGAGTATTCTTGTGTGATCCCTAGCCTAACGGCCACCTCACAACTTTAGTTAGTTTACATTTAATAATGAGAGCCTCCCTATACACAAGAAGGAGGTGCTTAGCTTTGTGATCGTTGGTGAAAACCAATAATTTGCATCGTAAAAAATTATTTCACCAACAAACATTTCATTGCATTTTGTATCGGTCAACCACTTGTACTTGAATTCCACTTGGTTGGTTACATCATGTAGCCAGGGCCCGTGGGGTGCCTAAACGTCGGTGAAACATGGCTCACATATATGGGAGTGCGAGTGCAAACCCAACTTGAGGTCGTGGTATGCGGAAGCATGGTGGGATGTTATGATCCTGGTGTGCGAATTCACTAATGCCTCAAGGTTTTGGTGTAGCGGTTCGTTACATCTGTTGGTTCCAAACTACTAGAATAACATTGGGGATATAATCTAGGATTACTCCCATTCTATAAATTGTGCATAATATTATGTCTTATAGACCATCTTTTGATTCATCGTATTCTTCCTCATTCACATTAACATTTGTGGCATATGCTATTTATTGCATGAGTCCTTCTTCATCATCCCTTTGATATTCCATAGCAATACCTTGACATTGTGTAGCTTCCCACAACCTCTAAGCGAGTTGCATAGTCAACATTAATTTGGCTAAATCCTTATTTCTAGCTCCCTATTTTTGGTGAGGTTGAATAACATTCCTCCAATGTGCCATTATATATCTTTTGAAACTCAATATCAAAAACCTATGCAATTTTATACCCAACAATTATATTGTTGGAAGATGCCTACAACAATTTCTACCCACTTTTTTAAAAATGGAAGTTATCGATGCTTGTTATGTAATCTTCACACCTTCTATCCAACAATCACCTATTGAAAATGTTTGCAATGACCTTAAATCCACAATTTGCATTGTGGAAATCCGTTAAAGCTTATTGTGTCACTCTCTCACCTTTCTACCCAAGAATTACCCATCGGAAAATGTTTGCCACAATTTTATACCCACATTTGCAAATAAAGAAAATTGTAAAGATACATCATGCCTCCACTTGCAAAGAAATAATTCCCGTCTATAATACCAATAATGTAGATGTAGTCGGGTGCTCAATGAAGAGCTACCACACAACCTTCAAAATATGCGTGAAAAACAAACCAAACATAGCTAAAATTGCGGACGGTAGGAAGATTGAATGAACACAAATTTGAAACACTTAATAGAAATAAGAATTCAAGTCATATAATCAAAAGAATACCACTTTTAGATTGATTTCCAATGATGCAATCAACACGTCATGTATAATCATTCTCATCCATGTCGATCACTTAATGTAATCTCATACTCAATGTTGAGCCTTAAGCTTGAATTCACACCATGCTCTTATAGACTAAAATTGAGCTCACCAAATTCTCAAAATCTAAGCTCCCTTCCTAAGGAAATTGAGATTCATTTATATAGGCATATAGACCGCCAATGCAAGACATTAAGAATAATAAACTTATGAAATTCAAACACAAAGTCCTAAAGGACCCATCAACAAAGCCAATACACAACTAGTCAAGCTTTAAACCGATGGTCATGAAACATTCAATTATCAATAATTCATGGCTTAAAATGAATTTTAGTAATTTGCACTCGTATAACAATACATAGCTTCGTATCATAAAATTTGTATTGCGTGGCTTAACTATCACTTTACAACTTCAAAAATAGGTTCTTAGTGTTACTGCATCTTCCATAGACTTGTGCGGCTATCCGCATATGCTTGAGAAACCAAACCAAACTTATATGGTTTGAACATGTTTGCACAACGTACATAAATGAATCTTAATGATTGCACAAATTGTGCAATAAACATGACATTGTGCACTATGCAAATGTTGTGCAATGGACTTGTGCACTCCAATGAATGCAACATAATACTCTATGACCCACCAACAATGTACTTATTCATAAGTGCGACCCACTAATAATGTAAAATGTAAAATAGAATGTAAACACAAACTGATTCCATTTGTTCAACTATTTTCGGGTGATGCATGATTACACCGTGAACTCGGATGCCGATACATCATAGGAACCCTTAACTATGTGGTGGATTTGACACGTGGAAGGCCATGAGAATGAAAATGCATGATGTGTTAGATAAATGGAGGGATCGAGAACGAGATAGTGTCATAGTTTCACACATAGGATGAAGATAACTATTTCATTTTTAGTGAATAAAAAAGTTAAAAACAAACCATTATCTTGCACGTATTTTTCACAATTGTAAATTCTTGCAATTTTTAATTTGTATCGTTGAATTTTGGCTATGAAAATGCATTTACCAATATAATTAGAGGATGAGGGATTTTTTTTTTTCCGAATGAAAGTGACCATCGCAATTGTAGTTATCTTATAAGGACTAATAAAATATATAATTATCATGACATACAAAATGTTAAATGCAAGGCTTAGGTACATATATGATGGTGTTAAATCGGTGAATTTATATTATACCTCTAAAAGATATATCTTGTTTAATTTAATAAGCCTATTACACATACCCTCAAAAGAAACATTTAGTGTTTTTCACAAATTTAATGAGAATGTGTCAAATTCATGAATGAATTACATATTTTCGAATATATAAGTTCTAATTCATAAAGTCACTCTAGAAGTATATAGATCTTCAAAATATTTTAGTTTAAAAATATTTTTTGCTTCTAATTTTTATGTAACACATATTTAAGTGGGCGGTAAGTTTGTTAGCAAGTATATTTCTTGTAATTACTAAACGTTCTAGATAAGACTTAAACTTGAGTGGATGTTATAACAACCACAAATCTTCATCAATGAAATGTGCGCTTAATAACCTGTTCAAATTAGTGAATTTAATATATGCTTTCGAAAGGAAAGAAAAACTCACTCTCAAATACAAGTTCAAATCTTGGATAGACTTCATGTTAAATTGACGAATTCACTCTATCTAGTTAAAATTGTTGACTTCACTTCATCCATTCAAAGAAATATCTAACCATTTTGACAAGTTAACTATGTGAAATGCATAGAGTGAGTACCTTTCAAGAATCTTTCAAAAGTGAGGTTCTCATTAATATATGTATCTTTCAAGAATCTTTCGAGGAGGAGATTCTTACTCTTCTTTAATAAATAATGCCATTTTAATTGTATTCTTCGAAATTTCAACGTGAGAATTTAAACATTTAAAACTTAATAAACACGAGTACCTTTCACAATTCTTTAAAGAGGAGATTCTTACTCTTTCTCGATAAATAATGTCATTTTAATTGTACTCTTTAAAATCTAACATCATAAGTTAAACATTAAATATCAAAATTTGAGCAAAACACATTCACAAATGAGAACACTCACATTTCCACATATGACATCGTCCATTATGATGTGGAGTTGTGCTTTCCAAACAAAAAGGGACCCAATCATTCATACACTTGCAGTAGAAGGCAAATTAAAGAGCCATGGCCGGTGTATTTCAAATTAATGTGAAAAGAAAAGAAAAGAAAAGAAATACCTCTTACAAAATCGAAAAGCTAGCTAATAATGGAACAATCCTATTAAAAAAAACAAACAAAAACCACAACTGTCCATTACAAAAAAGAAAAAGTCATCCTCAACGAATAATTACCTCAAATATAATAATGGAAGATAAAACTCTGAAAGATTTGCAGTACTTGAAAGCAGACGCGTGGCAGCAGGAGAATTTCCCTGAACTCGACATTCAAATTCAAATTCAAACTTAAATGAAATTAAATCCCGAACGAACTCTAAATTAAAGAATACAGAATATTCCGTGGGGTCAGGAGCCCTCCGGAAAGGGTTTTCTAAGCATTTGATGCTAGATTACATGTGGCCTTAGCGTTTTATGCTAAGGAAAGCATTTTTTTTTAATTCGCCAGGGAAAACGAAAAAATAACAGGTAAACGATTTGAGATTCTGCAGACGCAGCCATTGAATTTAACGGTCTGAGTATAAGCACAAGCAAAAGCATATCCCGAGTATGTGCTGAAGCGAAAAATGGCACGTTGTTGTTGCATTGTTTCGATTAGGGTTAGAACTTGGCTCTTCCTCAGGCTCTGCAACGAAGAGTTTCTCATAAATTTTGTCAAATTTGGATACATTTCGACCAATTTTAGATAAATTTGGTACCAGTATGATGTGCATGGTGGAGATGGGGTCTGTTGCGCCCGTTGCGATGGCGGAGACGGAGAATTTGGCGAAAGAAGACGGTAATTTAGTGCGGGTGAAGTTTCTGTGCAGTTTTGGCGGCTCGATTCTTCCCAGACCCTCGGATGGCAAGCTCCGCTATGCAGGCGGCGATACGCGGATCGTTTCTGTTGCCAGGGGCGTCAATTACCGTGAATTGATGGCGAAATTGAGGGAGCTTTATGAAGAAGAAACCCTAAGTCTGAAATATCAGCAGCCTGATGATGATCTTGATGCGCTAGTTTCTGTTCTGTCGGACGAGGATGTCTGTAATATGATGGACGAGTATGACAGGTTGGAGGTCGGTGATGGAGTCTGTAGCAGGCTTCGGCTGTTTCTGTTTGCGGCTGGCGATCAGCAGCAGCAAAATTTAATGTCGAATGGCGGGAGTGATGATAGGGATGCCGAGCAGAGGTATGTTCAGGCGTTGAATACTGTGGTTGAAATAAGTAGACAACAATCTGAAAATAATAATAATAGTATCTATAATAATAACAATCATGACAATATCAATAGTAGTAGTAATAATTCATCGGTAGTTGGGAATGGGAGTGAAGCTGGGATTGCACAGCACGTGTCTCTGGCGTTGCCTGTGTCTCTGATGAAACCCTTCCTCAAGGGCGGAGGATCTGCTGCATCATCGCCGCCTTCTTCGCCGTCTCATCATCATCCTCATCATCATAAGCAGGTCTCTGCTTCTGATCAGTATTATCAAAGACAGATCAGTCATCAGCACCATCTGTATGCGCATAACAGTAATTTAGTGCAGCAAGAACAATTTTGTGATATACAAGGGCAGTCCCACCCGTATATGTCCTATTCTGATGTGCAAGGGCAGGAGTATGTGCCAACGGGCCAATCTGAATTGAACAGGGGCAATCTGAATTGAACAGGCATAATCAATATGGAAATCATCCTCATATCCCCTGGCGGGACACCTTCCAGAATATTCAGGGGTCCGACTTACCGCTGAAGGTGCAGCCTGAGGTAAGTAGTCGTCCTCATCATCATCTTCATCATCACCATCATCATGAGAGCGAATTACATCAGGAAGTTGCCGCGGTGCCTGGAGTTGAAATTCCTTCAAAAGGAAAAATCGATGTCGATGCCCATCATCTGCATTCATCCCATCGAGTTCCATCCTATCATGAAATCCCAGGAGCATCTGTGGTTGAGTTTCCTTTGCAAGGGCAATCTGAGGTTGACAGTTATCATCAACATTTGCCCAGTCCCCATGAATTGCAGCAGAATATGGGTGTTGAGGTTCCCTTTAAATTCCAACCTGAAGGAGGATCTCGCCAGCAGCATTTTCCTCTCTTGCAATCTGATGCTGGCAGTCATCTTCAGCGTGTTTTAACTAATTCTACACCCACACGGCGGGAAATATCTGGGTTGCCTGGGGTTGAATATCCTCAGAAAGGGCAGTCCAATATTGGCAGTGGAATTCATTCTGGATTTGTGAACGGCAGAGAGTATAAACAGAGTCTGGCAGATACATATGTGACACATATTGAATCCCATGGCAACTCGCAGCAATCAGAGCAGCTTCATGTTAATGTTCAATCTGAAGTTGCGGTTAGTGCATTTAGCCGTGGTATGGTTGATGGGAGACTTCATAATATTCAATCACACCAGTGTGATTTGCATTGCCCAACTTGTTCTTGGCAGCATGAAATGCCACTTACATACCACCAGGCTGCTCAAAACAGTTCTGACGAGATTCACCATGCCCAAGAACATAATTCCAATGACCATCTCTGTGAATTTGCCTGGTCAAATTCGGGGCAAAAAGGAGCTTTGTGCATCTTATGGGTAAACAATTAGAGCAATTTCAACACATACAGAATGATAATTTAGTGCAGAAAGGGACCTTTGTGCATCCTATGGGTAGACAATCAGAGAAATTCCAACACATGCAGAATAATACTTTGATGCAAAAGGGCACCTTTGTGCATCCTGTGGGCAGGCAATCAGAGCAATTTCAGCACATACAGAATGATAATAAATTGCCCCAAGGGGCATTCAATACTTGTGAATATGTGTACAGAGATCACCATGCACTTATCCACTCAAACTTGCTGCAGAATAATGCATTTCTGCATTCTATGGCTGGGCAAGTAGAGCATCAACTTTCACAGAATGATATTGAAATTGAGGGATCTTGGAATGCCTCATATTATGCCTCAGGCCCACAAATTTCTCATGACTTCGGCTGTACATCTCATTCAGCCAATATTTTGGATTTTCATTTGGCTTCTACACCTGCTGTGCATGAGGTAAATTCTAGCAATAATCATGAGAGGTATTTGCAAAACCAATATAATGTGCAGGTTCCTTGGGCTTGTGATGAATATGCAAACCAAGTAAATTACTTGGCAACCAGTTGAGGGGAAATCTAGCACCCTTAAATTCTCACCCAAGTTCCAATATATTAGGTGAGAACCATGTCACTTGGCCTTGCCAGCCTCATTTTGCAGAGGAAGATGATAGATTTGAAGCACCAAATCCGAGTCACCTGCAGAAAACATTTGAAGGCAATTCTCCCTCACAACGGCAATATGCCTTAGTACAATCAAGGCAGAACATATCTGAGGTTTTGGTTCCACACTCATACTCGGAACAATCACTGCCTTATTCAGATCAATATGGGAAAGATGAGATAAGTTATCAGAATGTTAAAGATTATGGCCAGTATTGCCCTGTCATTGTCGTGTCCGAGGATCTGTCCTTACAAGTTTTAAATGTGGGACGGGGATCAAAGCATGCTCTCCGCACAGAAGCCTGATCAACTAATCACTTTTCAGGATGGGAAAGAAAAAGCAAAGGATAGGGTTTTGCATGGAATGAGTGATCAAGTGGAAATATTGATAGATGGACAGGCAAATGGCGCGCATTCACAGGGGGAAAGTATGCAGAATAGCTTTGAACAAAACAACCTCTGGGGCCATTATCATGGTTTGCATCCAGATGATGTTTACCACATTAAAGAAGTTGACAATTTCCTTGAGCATGCCAGTTCTGATCATTATGAAACTCGGATTCACCAACTGCTTCCTGCAGAGTTTGGAGCTGGGCATGGAAAATTTGTTGACGTGAATGGCAAAGAGTGTATTTTGAGGAAACAAAGGCTTTTGAGTTGGAAAATACTTCTCATAGCAAGCTTAAACCTACAATGATTGAAAGTCATTTGGATGATACCTTTGGGATTCATTTACAGGCAAATAATGGGCAAGGGATCGGGCTTGTCATAGGTGGAGAAGATGAGAGTGCAGATTCTGTCCTTGGTAAAAGATATGAACAAGATATTGAAAGGCCAGAGGATGATTATATATTACATGGAATGAATACTTTGAATGTATCAAATTTTCCTGATTCCAATTCCAAGCTAAGTGATGTTTTTGAAAAGAATACAATCATCTCTGACAGCAATAGTAACCACTTTATGGGTTCACATTTCACAAGGAAGATTGAGGACCTTAAGTTCCTCACTATAGAACCTGTCAAGGGGCAGACAAGTTATCAGAGTGAAATTGGTATCACATGTGTATCTGATGCTTTTGCAACAGAGAACAACCAAATTCTTTCGAGCAGTGCTTTTCCCATGCTATAACTTCTGTGGTAGCTCTTGTATCTGATCAACCTACCGTGTCACGATCCTCTGTAAATTTCCCACCTGCATCATCGTCATCACCCCAAAGAAGCAATGAAGTAGCGTGTACTACTCTTCCAATATATGATCAAAGTCCAGCAAATAGCACCAATGTGGCTTTGCCAGAAAACTTGTGGTCAGAAACTGAAAAAGGAAGAAAACCTAGCGAGTTTGATAAAAATGCCATCTTGGAAAATAAAGGAATGATGCCTATTACAGAAAAGATGGCGGTGGAGCACAATTCAGCTGTTCGGAGGTACCCAAGCAAGACCAAGATGTAGATAACCAGATGCACGAGAACCACTTGAAAAGTAACACAAATGTAATATGTTGGAGTACATCCAGACCCATGGATTCAACTTTGCATGGTCCAAGCATCCCATGTTCATCCATAGTCTCTGCATCTCAAATATTAGGTAAGCGACATTCTGCTGGAGATGAAAAAGAAGTGGTAACAGGAATGGCTTATAAGGAAGTAAAAGATGAAGATGTGTTTCCTACTTCAGACATGGAAGAAAACATACCACAACAAGAAGTTACTGAGGTATGCATGGACATGAATTTTTGTTTCTAAATTAAATATCTTGTTGTATTAACTCCCTATGACCTCCTCTTCAATATTCACAAATAATTTTTAACAATATTAACCTTATTACAGAATAACTCTTTGGAATTAATTGAAGGCGCCCACTCTGGTTCGGTGGACAAGGCAAGGAAAGCTTCGGCAGAAGCTGAGGCACAGGCACTGGCCAAAGGTTTGCAGGTATAAACTATTTAGTTTGATAAACATTTGTGTATCAAGAAACATGCTAATGTTCTCTTGTACACGAATTAAGTACATGTTTGTCCTTGGTTCATATGTGGAATCACATTTCAATTTATTTCATTCAGCCAGTCCTTTGTGTTGCATCTTTTCAGATGATAAGAAATGTCGACTTGGAAGAAATACGGGAGCTTGGCTCTGGCACATATGGAACAGTTTATCATGGAAAATGGAAGGGATCGGATGTTGCTATTAAGCGGATCAAAGCCAGCTGTTTTGAAGGAAGGCCATCAGAGCAAGAACGTCTGGTAGATATTTTTCCTTGTTCTTTTCAAAGTTACATTTGACGATTTCTGTTTGAAAAAGTAGCTCTATGTGCCTTTGGAGATTATTTATTTTGATTCAATTAATGGAAGAAACAATGATGTGCATATATCTTATTAAAGATGATTTAGTATGAAATCAAACAGTGTTTGGTAGCCCCCTCGGGGATAGGCTAACCGGTCCGGGGACATGTTGTTAAGGTGTGCTCGCACCAAGTATTCATGGTTTGAATTCCCTGATTTCTCTGTTCCGTGGGGAGTGGGGCATCTACATGGAACTGGGTTATAGTTGCTGTCACAGGATTCGCTGAACTTGAAGGGAAAAATTCAACTTCTGGCAATTTTTTTGTAGGCAAAAAAATCGTTAAAAATCGAAGATAATTTTGTACAGGTTTTTTTTTTTTTGCTTAAAACCCTAAAATCATGAAATTTTGGGTCAGCTCAAGTTGGCTAGGGGTTCAGACTTCAGATTTGTATTTCTGAGCTGGGAAAGTACCCTAAATGGAGTGTTTTCAAGTGCAACTGTCAAAATCTATTTGTGTGCTTCTGTATGCCGCTGTCAAACCCATGTTGCAGATCGCATGTCACATGAGGAGCTTGGATGGTACACCTTAAGGTAAAATGGGGCAGCATCAGAAACGTCACCAATTAAAGGTTGTCAGAAACACTAATCTGAAATTACCATAATAACTTTGGAGCACCGATTCATGTTGTGTCTTTATTTCCTTATAAACTCGTGTCTATCCAGTGACATTGCTCATTGTCTTCAGTGTAGATCTTTTGATGCTGAAGTCTATTTCACATAATTTAATCAACCACTAGACAACCTCACATACGATAAAGGAGCTACCATAAAAGCTGCCCTCCTTTGATTGCTCAAGATATGGCCGATCTACAAATTATCAGTTGTTATTGGAAGCCACTGCATAAATTTGTTAACATTAACATTTATGCCACTCTATATGCTTTTGGACCAAGTTATTAAAGTGCTTTGAGTGGGATTGTTGTTAAGAGTGACTTAGTTTTAGAGACAAATTACTGTCATATTTGAGCTGCAACATGACTCTCTCTCTCTCTCTATCTGTTTTATTTCTTATTCAGATCACAGACTTCTGGAAAGAGGCTTCTATTCTAGGTAATCTGCACCATCCTAATGTTATATCATTCTATGGTGTTGTTCGTGATGGACCTGGTGCTACTCTAGCAACTGTTACAGAATTTATGGTGAATGGGTCCCTCAAACAAGTCTTACGCAAGAAGGACAGGTAAGCCTTTTTAAGGAGAATCTAATTGTTGACAACTAAGAAGAAAGTCTGTTTTGATTTTGATTGAGATGAAGCTTTTTTTGGAGAGAATCTAGTAGTTGACAACTAAGAAGATTGAGATGAAAATTTTGAGTGACTGGAATTTTAATATTGTCTGTTCTTTGGTGTATATTTTTCATGATGGCTTGTGATTATGCTTAAAGTTAAAATACAGTAAAATCTTGCAGAACCATTGATCGACGCAAAAGGTTTATTTTAGCTATGGATGCTTCATTTGGCATGGAATATTTGCATGAAAAGAACGTAGTCCACTTCGATCTGAAGTGTGAGAATCTTCTGGTTAATATGAGAGATCCACATCGACCAGTTTGTAAGGTATATTGCATTCTGAGGGTTGCTTGTTAATTTTATTTCCATTCTGTATAACAATTGGTTCAGCATGACTAAAATATTACTTATAGGCATCTAGGCGAACAATCTAGGGTAATCTATCAAACATCACTGAATATTGTATATGCTGTTTTATCACCTGTTTAGGCATCTGAGCAAATATTTTAGTTGTTAATGCTGTATATTGAACTTTGCTGGATATTGTATATGGCAATATGCTGTTTTGACACTTGTTTAAGAAATTTAGATTGGAAATTCAAACTGTAATAAGCGCTTCAAATTTTCTTTGCTAATATATTTATTTATATTTAGTTGAAATAATAATTAAGGTTGCTCAATATTTCTCCTTATGCATATTTTTGTTTTCAGATTGGTGATATGGGCTTGTCAAAGGTAAAACACCAAACTTTAGTTTCTGGTGGTGTTCGAGGAACATTGCCATGGATGGCACCAGAACTTCTTAGCGGGAGAAGTGGTGTAAGCGACAAAGTATGTCACCCTTTAAACACTCTTGGAGTCCTTATTTCATTTTACTATCTTAATGTTTAGAGGATTAGATACTTTCTTCTCTAATTTTTTTTGTTTCTGCATTTTCTGCAGATTGATGTTTATTCTTTTGGAATAGTCATGTGGGAACTTCTTACTGGAGATGAGCCTTATGCAAACATGCACTGTGGGTCAATTATAGGTATGTTTAGATTGCATATGAATTTCCATTAAGCAATGATTCATATATCTTAATGTGCAATTGTAGCTTCAACATATTGGTGTTTTCAAACAAGAAAACACATTATCTTGTTTAATTTTAATGTATTGATAGTTGTGGCCTCTAGCATGTTGTTCATGGTGGGGAATATGTGTTTACTATTTTGAACATTTTTCTTGTTGGTATTATAATGCTAAATTCAGGGTCTATCTAATTAAAGCATTAAACAATTGTGTAAAGATGAAATAAGATCAAATTATAGTAAATAACAACAAGCATAAAGATCCTAAATCATGTCTAAATAATAACGGCAATTTGCAATAGCGTAGGTGAGCTAAACAAAGAAAGTAAAAATTAGGGTTAGAGAGGATTGCACTAATTTCTGTTTTAGATGGAGTGACAGTGATATGAGAGTGTGCAAGAAGAATTTGTCAAGCTGTCCTAAAAATTTGGAAGTGTGATTTTGAGTGCAGGATAAAGTTGCCTATTTTGGATGAAGTTGCCCGGTGGCTTTGTTCAAGATGAGCGGATTTGTCCTTCGCTAATTTTTGACCGGATCTTGCCTCTGGCTCTGTGTTCCTTTGTGTCTGTAGCTTCGCCTTCTGTGGTTGAAATTATGTAATCACAGTTATATAGTTGACTAGGGCTTCTTCTTCTTTTTTTCTTGGGGACCTAAAAAGGGGTTAATCCAATTGGAATGAGTGGCACTGCCATGTCTACGTAGCAATACTCCAAAGGGGTATCAAACCCTCGTAGTTCCCCACCCAATGTATGTGTGCAAGATGTATATTGCAATGTGTTTGACAATGAAAACCTTAATAGAAACCCCAACACTTGACAATGATCTTTGGTGTGTGAGGTGTAGCTTTGTAAATTGGCCTAGGATATTTTTGTAGGATGTGTGTAGGCTTAGAGCTAGTTGATATACTTAAAAGACTGATATAGCAATTGGGTGCTTTGTTGTGATCTCCTAGGTAGCCCAAAGATGTGAGAGGTGAGGCCCTTAGAATGGGTTATGTGAATGTGCTTTTATAGGTGATTGTTGTGACAAGATTTCCCATTCAAAACGATACTAGGCTGATTGGGGTAACTTGTGAAATTCAAAATGTGACCATTAAAACTTTGGAGGACGAAGTCATTAGCTCGAGACAAAGTTGCTTGAATAACTTCATCTGTCATGGCCGACTTGGTCTCGGTGAAGTGCACAATGCAAATTGTTAGTTGGAGATGGTGGCCAGATGTCTGAAGATGTGTTCTATATTTTGAGAATGAGCTTTTGACTAGTCAATGACAGATAACAAGTGTGACCTAGTGGCGGTAATGCAAATTGAGCAAGGTGTGTGTAGGAACTAATCAATTATATTGCAGAATGATTTATGGGTTGAGATGAATGCTGAGGATTGATTGTCAAATGTCATAGTTCCAGATTTAGGTATCTACATTTGCCCCCATTTTAATCTAGTAATTGAAAATTGTTTGATTAAAATAAAATGACATGAAATGCAAACCTCCCATAAGGACAAGGCATATGCGAGACGAGAATTTGTGTGTTCCCTTCTTTGTGTGTATAACCATATATGTGTATCTTTTTGCCACATGCAAAAATGTGTATTAAAGTCCAAAAGATACTTATACAAAATCAATAAATAATGTGAACTGAAAAGAAAAAAAAACATGAAACGTGTACACCTATTAGCCCTCGGTGTTGTACGTGAGGAAGGGTAAACTGAACATAAATAAAACAATAACAATTGAGCCTGTTATGTGAAGCCATTTCTAACAATTGGGCCTGCTATGTGAAGCCATTTCCATAACAATTGAGCCTGCTAAGTGGAGCTCTCTCTTGTAATTTTGTTTGCTAATTGAAGCCATGTAGATGCCATGATGTAATAGTTGTGTAGATGCCATGATGTAAAAGCCATGTAAATGTTGTGATGTAATAACTATGTGCATATCATCATATGGTGTCATTTGAAGCATTATATTTGCTATCTTTATGAATGTGTTAGAAAACCCCGTAATATGCCCCCCTTTGAGACCCTCCTTTGAGATAAGGGATGCTGCAAAGAATAACTTAGCTCAAAAGAGAAAATGTTAGTCATGTAAATCCGGAGTAACAATATGATCAATGATATAAACTAAATTAGTGTATCAATTAAAACAGTACAATGTGTTTAAGTCGTAAGATAAAAGCAATTGTTTAGCACAAGTATTTGTAGCATTCGTGACATAAAGTTGTCAAATATCCAACAATGTGTAACAAGTCATGAAAGTGGTTGCAATAGATGTAGCATTCAAGTTCAAGCAATATGTAGAAGTCGTAAGATCAAAGCGGTGTAAGCTCAGTAATGTCTATGTATCATATAAAGACTGAAACATAAATGCACAAGATAGCATAACAATGATAGGACGGGTAATATCATAACAACACACGGCTCAACGCCCAATGGATCCATAGTGACTTAAGACATGACATGATGCAACATGACATGATAGGCGCATCATAAAGAGACATGACTGACAAGATGTGACAAACTTGACTAGTGTTAGTAGCGTTAGTTGTTAGTTCATATGTGCAAAAACAAGCATGCAACAATCAATGATATAAAGGTAAGTGTGTAGTAAGAAGGAAAGAAGGAATCAATGTGCATGGAGCAATGTGTAACAAGCAATGTCATAATTATGAAATCTAGCAATCAATCCCTGCAGAGCAATGTGTAATAAGCAATATAGTAATGAATGTGCATGGAGCAAGAACAAGCACACAACAATCAGTGATATAAAGCCAACTGTGCAGTAAGCAGCAAGAAGAATGAATGCGTAGCAAGCAATGTCATAATTGTGAAGTCTAGCAATCATTGTGCATAGAGCAATGTGTAACAAGCAATATAGCAATTAATGTGCATGGAACAATTTGTAACAAGAAATGATCTAGATTGTAGTGTGTAACCATCCAAACTGTCATACTGTCATAAGCAATGTGTAATAACTAGCGCTCTATCAATCAAAATGTTAAAACCTAATGTGTAAGAAACGATTTCAATAAGCCATAGTTGTAGTGTAAATCAACTGTAGGGCCTAGAGCCAGAAATATAATCAAGCGTGTCAAGCAAGTGTGTCCATAATCCATATGTGTCAATCAATGTGTACAATAGGCAGTGTGTATAAAAGCAATGTCATAAGTATGTAGTGACAATGTGTATCTAGTGGCAATAACTCAAGTAAGTAAGCAATATGTCATAAGATTTTGATCCTGACAAAGATGTAACGAGCAACATGTCGTAGGATGTTTGTTCCATTCTAAGGATATAACAAGTGATGTATTGTAGGAAGGAGGGGTAGTATGCCCCCAATGTGAAATGATCATAAAGCAAACAAGCAATGGAAATCACACATAGACATCCGTGGTATATGAACAAGAAGAGCATAGAGCATACAAGTGTACCAAACAAACACAACATAGAACACACAAGTATACGAAAAAAACACGGTATGCAACATACAAGCACAAAACAAACACAATAGATAGCATATAATTGCACGGAGCAAACACAACAAATAGCATACAATTGTGTGGAGCATTATGAGCAAATAGTATCGCAACTCAAACAAGTGTCTAAAGCAAGAAAGGTAGATGGTATCATATAGTAATCACAAAAGTGCACAGAGCAGTTAATGTCTATACATATCATATAACAATCAAGGAATACAACACGTGATAACGCAGAGTAGTTAGATCAAACAATGTCATGCAGTAATCACAGAATACAACACACAAATGAACAAAGCAATCAAGTCAATCAATGTCATACAATAAGGAATACAACACACAAGTGCATGAAGTAGTTAAGTCAATCAATGTTAGGAAGTAATCACCGGTGAAAGCAAGCGGTGTATTATGAGCAATCAACGGTGGAAGCGGGCTAGTTAGTGTAAGCAGTCAATGGTGTAAGCAAGCAATGTAACGTGAAATCAACGGTGTAAGCAAGTAGTGTCATGTGAGCAATCAACGAATGTAAACAAGTAGTGTCGTATAAGTAATCAACAATGTAAACAAATAATGTCGTGTAAGCAATCAATGGTGTAAACAAGTAGTAGGGTGTAAGCAAACAACAATAGCCAAAATGGGAGTTCGGGGTCAATAATAGCGAACCAAGTAAGAACAATAAATGCAAGCATTGATCACGATCGCGTTAGTGACTAAAAGTAAGCAATGTAATTATTATGTAAAAAGTAAAACATGATATATCACAATGCATAAGTAGTAAAGTAGTATGGTACACATAATGGACTAGTGTAGAGAGATGTGATCGTGATAAACTCGGTTGTATAGATGTCCCTGGTGTAGGTATGCCCCCAATGTGGTAGGCATCCCTAGGATAGAAGGTTGTAAAGCCATGGGATGTTAAAGATGTGATCAAAGTAAGCTCAAGATGCAAAATGCCTCCTGGTGTGGATCTGCGCTTGAGGTGGTAATGTGTATAGTGTCCATGGGTTTGAATTGTTTAGTGTGTTCTATGAAGTGCGAGTCCTAAGGTAGTGCACTTTGTGCTAAATCTGAATGATCAAGAGGCTCAGGTTAGGCAAGGACCTAACAGGTGTCATGTAGGTTCTGATTTTGTATTTTCGTAATATTGTATTGCTTTTTGTGTTTTTGGAATAATAGGCGTGAAATGTAAATTGAGAATGTCTGCATCGTCGAGTAACAACCTAGTTAAGAACTAGGGTATGTGAAACAATCGATAGAAGTGATATAATGTGTGTGTGTAAAGTGCTATGTGTGCAAGTTGTTTAAAGCCAACTGACCAATGATCTTGTCGATGGGATATTCTTTATCGGGTTGTGGAACATGTGTGGGATCATCCTTAATGGTGTATGTGAATCTATGCTTGGGTCACTACTAGTCGTAGCAATCATAGGCTCTCGGTATAAGTGAGAGCGCACCAATGTCTTGTGAAGGTCATGCTTGTATGGCTAGTGTCAAACTACTATGTGTTGCGCACAACTAAGTATCGTAGATTGTGTCGGAGGAGATATAAGAGTCTCACCATGCTCATGTGAATGGTCTATCAATGTGGTATGTCCCATTTGTTAAATCATTCCATCACGAGAAACTTGAAGAGTCTCATTGTTGAAAGGGAATGTAAGATTATCAAAATCGGGACCAAATGTGGCCCCTATTGCTTTTAGCCCAAAATGGCCAAGGCAAGCATCATCTTGAGCTAATCAAACTCAACACGAAATGTAACAAATTTTTGGGCCAAGTGTCACTATCAACTAAATCATTTGCATGTTGTCTTAGTAAATGCTTCTACATCATGCCCAAAGGTCTTAAGCAAGAGCTAAACTACACGCAATAACTTCATGAAAATAGATAGCTTCGACTTTGTGAAATGTGTCCTTGTATAGAAGGGCTGATGATTAATAGTTTTGAATAGGTTGATTTCTTCTTTTTAGGAGCATTTGAAACAATAGTCGTAGGTTGTGGATGCTTACATTTTAAGAATTTCCTTTTGCGGTGGGCTTACTTAAGGTGCAATTTTGATAGGTTTTTGGACATTGTGCGTGACACTAGATAAAGAAGAGGGTTGCGAAGTTTGATATCTGTCATCCATTGGTTGTGCGATATATTTTGTCTCTTGTGCATGATTTAGGTTGAAATTAACAAAAGCCAAGACCAAAGGTTTTTGTCCACTGCTCCTAGACTTGTGGAAGGGATATGGGGCTTAAACTATTACCCAATATGTGGCTTTTATTGGGGAACCCATTTTTGTACATGTTGTGTCGTGTCATCAATTTAATCTATGGGAATGTGGCCATGATGGGTAAGTATTGGGAATTTGGGACTGCGGAATAGTGCTATGATTTAATAACAAACAAAATCATGCACACAGGATCTAAACAATTCCCCAAAATCTATAGCAATGGAAGTATAAACTAGAATAATCCAAATCAAGACAAAGTACACACACATAACACAACATGTACCGTGGTTCACCCAATGTGGGCTACGTCCACCAAAGATAGAGATCTCATATATATAATATAACAAGAGTACAAACCAACTCTTCAATACAAGAGTACAATGCATCTCTCCAAGAGTATCTCCTCTCCTCCAGATCTCTAAACGGATCTCCATGAGTGCACTACAACCGTGCCTCCAAACACCACCAACAGATCTCACATAACCAGGAACTACTGCATCTCTGAACTGCTACCAAGTTCTCTGTGGATTTGCAAACAAGACCTCTCACATGGGTCTACCATATGTGCAACTATGACTATGCACCAAGAAGTAAGTTTGTCTCTCCATCACTGCATAACCTGTGCAAACATGAAGACAACCTCCTCTATAATATCTAGATCTACATGGATCAACAATACAATATGATCTCATGGATCTACAATACAAGATCTCACAACAACTTGTGGATCTAACAATATAAGACTAGATCTACATAGATCTATAATACAAGATCTCACCAACATGTGGATCTACAAGAAGAAACTCTATGTGCTTTGCATACTATGCAAGCCATTACAATGAGACAATAACTATATAAAGGAAATACAGTAGAAGATGTTACCCTCTTCTCACCATTCAGATGTACCTGCTATTTCCTTCTGTCCAGCTCCTCTCCATGGAGACTCTGTCTTCATGTAACATGTTCTTTCTTTCTCTTCTTCTTCTTCATCCTCTCAATCTAGGAGAATCAAGGATCTAATTCAATCCTTCTTTAATTCTATTTCTAAACCTAGCTTTCATGTTTATATAGGCGTATATAAACTTAGGGCATTAGCCATGCAATTATAATCAATAGATACACTTTAATGCTAAAAATAGATTTAATTCCCGAGAGTTAAATATAAACTTTCACGCCACGAGTAACGGCAGATTACCACGACCGATGGCGGTTCTTATGCTGACCGACGACGGTTAATATCTTTGACCGCCCGGCGGTTACACCCCAACCGATGCGATTCTTATCGAACTAGTAACATGTAAAACATGCTATCTTTGAAGCAATTCAGCTCCACAACCTAACAATCTCCCACTTGGAGATAAATTGTTGAATCTTTGTACCTGTACCTATACATGTACATCACCATCCTCTACACACCGTGAAGACCATCTATTCTTTCCTTCAACAATTCTCTCAAAAAATAAAACCAGGAAGATCAAACCATCTTCTAAAATGAAGATAACAAACCCATGACTTACCATAGACCTGCACGAAGCTAATATTGATTTGTGATAACCGAGCTATCCATACATCAAGCTCCCACTGAATCATAACACCAAGCCTCTCATGCAACCAAGCCATCATGACTAACACACTTGCAAGAGCTCCCACTCAAACTGAAGTATTGAGCTTCAACTGTAACCATAGCCATACCTGTAAAACCAACCATGTTCTCCATCCATCTATCCATGTCTTCATGCAACCACCAATGCAACTGTCCAAAGACAAGTCAAACTGGAATATGCGAAAGCAAAACAAGATCCGGGTAAAAATAACCCTGAATGAGTTCTACATGCAACAGTGGGTGATCAATCCACAAACACCTGCATAACTCAAAGAAATCCAAACACTGCAATTTGCAAATCCAACCTTGCATAAACAACTAGCATGTCCAAGACATTCATCTGTAGATAACATACCTATCAAGGAGTAACATAGTAATCAAGAGGAAATACAAACATCCCTACTCATGCTCAAGGCAATCGAATCTGTGCTCATAGGCATCCATGTGTAAATCAAAACATTTGCATCATCATAGACTCACAAAATTGGATCTATCCACATGTATAAATTCACCTATACATCCATCCATATCATCGGGCTCTCCAGAAGCGCCAAGTCTCTCACCAACTAACTTCAAAGCAATATATGAATCCTGTGCTCATCAATGTCAATAACAAACAACCATGTTAAACCATGCAACTAATACCAAGTGCAAATACCAACAAACATGTCATCAACATACTTTGCACAAACCAAACCAAGATGAAAGTAAAACAAGGGCACCATCTAAAAATGGTAAATAAGCATTGCTATCAAACCTGTGACCAAACCGACACCGGTTTCCCCTAATCGACACCGGTCACTTCTTGACCGACCATGGTTATCAGATGATTGACCACGGTTAATCCTAACCGACACCGGTCTCTGTAATAGTCAGATTTTCTCCTTTAACCCTTAAAACTCTGAAAAATTGCTCTATCATCTTCACCTAGCTGAATCTAACCATCAATTGTAATCCCATAGGGATATCCAGGCACCACAAAATAAACTAGAAGTGACATCACAAAGCAATAAACTCAATATACTTGCGATCCATGACTTCCCTCTAAAACCAACTAGTGCCTCTGCCACTCACGAAAAGTAGCAATCTCCTCTCACTCTGCATGTGCATCATGTATCGAATCTACTGATGCCAATAACCTCTCGATTTAAAAATCACGATAAATCGGCCAATAATCACGATTAATCTTTCAATAAATCGCGATTTCTTCAACGCTGATAAATCGTGATTTCCCAACGATAAATACCCTAGGAAATCGTGGAAAATCGCCTGAAAAATCGTGGAAAATCGTGTAGATTAGGTATAAATGTGAAAAACGCGAAATCTGACTCGTTTTTTCTCCTGCGTGGCTTGTTTTTCCTCCTGCGACTCGTTTCGTGCCTGTTTTCCAGCAATCCGTGGTGGTTTCGTGGCATTTCGTGGTGTTTTCCATGGTGGTTTAGTGGCATTTCCTGCCATTTCGTGCCAGTTCGTGGCCCTAGCCCTACTCCAGGTACACGTATATTTCTTTTTCATTTTTTTAAAGATTTTAAATAGTATACATTTAATAAAACGAATTTTCAGATTCATTCATTTTGTATACATTTAATATATTGTTGTTATACCAGTAATATATTAAATGTATACAAAACGAAAATAAAATAACAATAAATTCGTAATATTAATAATTTAATATATTTAGTTATAACTTATAATAGTAAAACCGTAAACTTTGTTATAATTAATTACTATATATTACCTTTATAATTATAATAATGTTATAATTAAATTATTGTTATATTACTGTTATAATTATAATAGACTAATAGTAATATAATTATATAACAGTAAAACAAATTAATATATTTAGTTATGTATTAAACGTTTACTCTGTAATATTAATATATTTAGTTATATATTAATTATATTGTATTTTTAATTCGTTTTACGAATATATACTATTATATTATTGTTTTTACATTTAATTTAAGTATATTTTATGAATTTAAATGTTTTTAAAAGTAGCGATAAAGTTGCCGATTAATGCCGTTTTTGCCAATTCCCGATTTTCGATTCAAAATTTGGCCTACTCGATTAATCCTTATTTATGATTTTTTGAACAATGCCAATAACCATGGCTTACTCCCATTGAACACAAATCCCCGCACTGCCTCTAACACCAAGCTCAAAAGCTAATATGTCAGTGAGAAATAAAACCGGATGAAAGAAAATATAAAATGATTCCCTTCTTATCAAAGAATACTCCTACATCACAAAAGTTTGGACTTCTTGTGAAGTAGATGAATCAACTTCTTGTGAAGTAGATGAATCAACTTCTTTTCATCATGTGTACTCAAAATCTTTCATTACTTGCAATTGTGTCTAACCATGACTTTTCATTGAGGATCTCATCCTTAGACTAGATATCCTTATCCTCAAGATTCCACACAATCGGGAAATAAAAGTCAAACAACACCAAAAACATGATGTAAATCATGCACACTATCCAAACATAATATCAATTACTCCAAATGAAAGAAATAAAACATGAACCATATAGAGATACCTGACCCAAAGTCTCATTGGACTAACCAAGCCAACTCCGTCCTCTTTCTGATCCAAACATTGAAGTGATCAACACTGTTTCTGCTTGTACACACTGTGCAAGAAACATGATCCTCCAAAACAAGACACTGAACCATCCATGCCCTCTTCTACTGTAAGAAACCATGTGCAAACTTGTTGTCACAAAGACCAACTAGGTTCACGACCAGTACAAGAGGTTACCCTCTCGTGGATCGATGTCGGTTCCCGACCGACGTCGCTGCTTTGTTGGAACTAACAAAACGCCACAAATTGGTAGGTCGCCAAACCAGGTGCACACTCCGATCGAAGCCGATAGTTGTGTTGAGCTAGTCATTTCAAGAAGTACCCAAATCTTGCACAAAAACTTAACAGCAATAATACATGCAATAAAACTGCACCAAGATGAAATACATCACCTTACCAACACCAAGATACTCAACCGCATCTTCCAGCTCCCACTTGAGATTTAATCTCTTCCTGCGATCTTATCATCAGGAAAAACAAACGCTGCTCTCATACATCTGTCAAGTAAAAACAATAACAATATATTGAAGCAAAACCTTGCTCTGAAATAACCAAGCTAACCAAGCTCTGATACCAGTTGTTGGGAATTGGGACTGCGAGAATAGTGCTATGATTTAATAACAAACAAAATCATGCACATAGGATCTAAACAATTCCCCAAAATCTATAGCAGTGGAAGTATAAACTAGAATAATCCAAATCAAGACAAAGTACACACATAACACAACATGTACCGTGGTTCACCCAATGTGGGCTACGTCCACCAAAGATAGAGATCTCATATATATAATACAACAAGAGTACAAACCAACTCTTCAATACAAGAGTACAATGCATCTCTCCAAGAGTATCTCCTCTCCTCCAGATCTCTAAACGGATCTCCATGAGTGCACTACAACTGTGCCTCCAAACACCACTAGCAGATCTCACATAACCAGGAACTACTTGTATCTGCCAGAGTTCTACTACAAGTTCTCTCGTGGATCTGCAAACAAGACCTCTCACATGGGTCTACCATATGTGCAACTATGATTGTGCACCAAGAAGTAAGTTTGTCTCTCCATCACTGCATAACCATGCAAACATGAAGACAACCTCCTCTACAATATCTAGATCTACATGGATCAACAATACAATATGATCTCATGGATCTATAATACAAGATCTCACAACAACTTATGGATCTAACAATATAAGACTAGATCTACATAGATCTATAATACAAGATCTCACCAACATGTGGATCTACAAGAAGAAACTCTATGTGCTTTGCATACTATGCAAGCCATTACAATGAGACAATAACTATACAAAGGAAATACATAGTAGATGTTACCCTCTTCTCACCATTCAGATGTACCTCTACTTATTTCCTTATGTCCAGCTCCTCTCCATGGAGACTTTGTCTTCATGTAACCTGTTCTTTCTTTCTCTTCTTCTTCTTCATCCTCTCAATCTAGGAGAATCAAGGATCTAATTCAATCCTTCTCTTAATTCTACTTCTAAACCCTAGCTTTCATGCTTATATAGGCGTATATAAACTTAGGGCACTTAGCCATGCAATTACAATCAATAGATATACTTTAATGCTAAAAATAGATCTAATTCTTGAGAGTTAAATATAAACTTTCACGCACAGGTAATCGGCGCACCGATTACCTTGATTGATGGCGGTTCTTATCTTTGATGGCGGTTCTTATGTTGACACGGTTAATATGCTGATCGTACGGTTACACTCGACGACGTTTTCCATCGAACTAGTAACATGTAAAACATGTTATCTTTGAAGCAATTCAGCTCCACAACCTAACGATAAGTATTGCAATCCATTATTGTAAAGCATAACAATTGTTTATATTGTCCATTAATCCGATGATAATCACAAAAATAGTTTGCTTTATTGTCATCATGATTTATATGTAGAGTGAAAGTGTATAGGAAGTAATGTGATAAGGCCCCACAGTCGAGTAAATGTGATTAGATACGAGTCTATGAATCGTCTTGTAGATACCAAATGTAGGGGTAGGGGATTCTTCTCTTTGTTATTTAGATTCAATGTGTGCGCATATGTGACTATCTCGTGATGGGTCTATTGAAAGACTTTTGCTTATTCATCATGAGTTGATATAGTTTACTTTGAATTGTGAGGCCATTTGGGCCACTTGGGTCTTAATCTCATGAATGGTGCATTTTAAAGATTGACATCCACAATATGTAACAATATTAAGAACTTTAGGTGTTAGTGGGTTATCGAAGTTCATGGTGATCTATGATCGGTTTTGTGATAAGAGAGCAAATTGTGCTTGGATGGCTTGGAGTTGTTGGAGGTAACAATAGGAATAGGAGTATGGGCGATTTTCTAAGGATGTTGAGGAACTAGAGTTATTTGAATGTGATTTACTTTAGTACCATCTAACTGGGCACTACAATGTGTTGGATTTAGCTTGCTTGGATGGCATATGAAAATAACATCAAAGTGTGCTCCAAAAGGAATTAGGGTTTTGAAAAACCCCCAAGAAGATCAAAATCAGCCCTATAACTAACAAGGAGGTGTTTATATCTGAAACCGTAAGGGCAAAATAGAAAACTGTAGGTTGCATGTAAATTAAATAAGTGGGTTCACCAAAATGTAATGTTAAATTTGGGGTTTATCTAATTAAATCATTAAACAATTGTGTAAAGATGAAATAAGATTAGAACAATAAATAATAAGCATACAGATCCTAAATCATGTCCAAATAATAATGGCTAATTGCATAGTGTAGGTGAGCTAAACAAGGAAAGTACAAGCTAAGGTTAGAGAGGATTGCTCCAATTTCGGACTGAGATGGTGTGACAATGATATGAGAGTGTGTAGGAAGAATGTGTAGAGCGCCATCAAGCTATCATGAAAATTTGGAAGTGTGATTTTTGTGCAGGACGAAGTTGTTTGTTGTGGACAAAGTCGCATGAGTGTCTTTGTCCATGATGGATGGATTTGTCCTTTGTAGATTTTGATTGGATCTTACCTCTGACACTATGTTCCTATGTGTTTATAGCTTCAACTTATGTGGTTGAAATTTACAATCACAGTTGTGCAGTTGATACAAGTCTTCTTCTTCTTTTCTTGGGGACCTAAAACGGGGTAGTCCAATTGGGTCAAGTGGTCCCCACCACACCTACATAGCAATACTTTGAAGAGGCATCAAACCCTCATATTTTCCCACTTGATGTATGTGTGCAAGATGTATATCAATGTGGTTGGTAATGAAGACCCTAATGGGACCTTCAACACTTTGCAATGATCTTTGGTCTGTGAGATGTAGCTTTGCAAATTGGCGTAGGGCAGCCTAGTTGGATCTGTACAGACTAAGAGCTGGCTGATGTGCTTGAGAGACTGCTTTAGCAATCGGGTGTTTTGTTTTGATCTCCTAGGTAGAAAGCCCTTAGAATGAGTTATGTGAATGTACTTATATAAGTGACTGAACTGTGACAAGATTTCTTGCTCAAATGACACTAGGCTGACTGGGTTAACTTTTGAAATTGAAAATATGATCATTAGAGCTTTGGAGGACGAAGTCATCGGCTCAAAACGAAGCCGTCTGAGTGACTATATCTGTCATGGCTGACATCGGCCTGGTGAAGTGTACAATACAAACTGTCATTTGGAGATGGTGGCTAGGTGTCTGAAGATGTGTTCTATATCCTGAGAATGAGCTTTTGATTAGTCAATGACGGATAACAAGTGTGACCTAGTGGCCGGTAGTGCTAAATGAGCAAGGTATGTGTAGGAAATAATCAATTAAGTGCATAATGATTTATGGGCTGAGATAAATGCCAAGGATTAATTGCCAAGTGCCATAGGTCGAGATTTAGGTATCGACAAGTATTTGAATAGATATTTTATTTGTTATCATTTTACACTATTGGCACTGTCAATGGGTTGGATTTTCATTTTTATATACAAATACTAATCTAACGACACCAATCTGAGGGGTCTGTTTTTGTATTGATACCATAAACTATGCTTTGTTTCCAAACTATTCCCTTCACACAAAAGTTTGTCTATATTATTGCTTTGTTTGCAAATTGTTGGCCATGCAATTAGAAGCAAATACCATTGTTTTAACATTATAGTAAAAGAAAAAGCAATGGTCTTGTAGTCTTATGTTTGAGAATTGGTGGGTTTCCAAATATATTTTTCTTCTCTATAGTAAAATTAAACATACAAATTAACATAGTGCTTCAAAAGTTAATGCTCAGATTTGTAACTTGGACAAATGCACCTGTGTTCCAAGCATAACACTGGATCTCTGCCCAGTGCGGGACTGCAACTTTGCAGAGAACCTCGGAGGTAACTGGATTTGTCCCTAACCTAGTGCCTAAGCTACCCTAAACTACTCTAAGCCACCCTAATGTACTTGCAAAACGAGAGAGCTTTGAAAGGGAAATAAGATAAAAGAAAACAAGACGGTGATGAATATTATATTCCCTCATCTCAGACACAACCAACAGGTCCAATGTTATACAAAGCTTTGATGAGCACAACTGATTAGTAATTGTCAAAGAGTCAGCTCCATCCCGTGGAGTAACAGGACAAGGTTTGAGGGCTGATCTACTGCCTCAGATAATCCTGTCAAAACTGCACTGTCAAGTCACTCGACTTGCATTTACAATCAGCAGGCTCGAAGGAATGCCTTACACAAGCTAGCGAGCTTTTGCGATCAACTATACAACTGTAGATTTCTATGTAAAGTGAATACTTACGGATGGATTGGACTCCTAGACTCTAAAGCAGGAGAGTAAACTAAAAGACCAATAATTTCACACTCAAAGCTGAAGCTCTTTATAGAATCAGAAGAAGAGAGAAGTGAGGAAGTGCATTGAATGTAGTTATTTGTGGTTTGAATATCATTGATATGCTCCCAAGTCCCAACTACTGCTGACTTTGAACAACCACATTTGTGGCGATTTGTCTCCTTGACTGCTTGTAGCTTTGTCTTGTCAGCTTTTGTTTTGAAAAGAAAGCTCTGTATAAGATCTGAAGGAGATCTGCATGCCTCTATTCTTCTCTTTGTACCACTTGTCATCTGATTCGGTGCAACGCTTTGTTTTTGAGTAACACGCCACCAATCATCCCTTGTTTCAGCTTCCCAATGTCTTTCATCTGGTGACTGAGCTCCTGCCCACATGCAGAACTTTTGTGGGGTCCATATTTAGCTTGGCAATTTTTAGTTGGTCTTCCTCCATTGGATTGTAGATAGATCCAATGGTGGTCATGCTTTGATTGCCTGTGGCAATTGGTCTTGGATAGGCATCACTTGCTGTTAGATTAAGGATATATCTACAGCAGGAAAGCTCCTAACTTTTGAAGGCCAAGATTATTGGAAGCTTCGAAAGGCTGCGGAGTACACTTTGAAGCTTTGAATGAGCCACAAAAAGGAAACACGAGCTAATAGTAGAAGGCATTAGCATTTCTGGCATTTATGGCGACTCACAGGGGTGCTTAGCTTGCTAAATGTAGAATCCAACTGCCTATCCATTGGGCAAAAAGTCATAAAAATTCTCCAAAGAACCCTTCCTCTTCGTCCACTGTTCTTCTAGATAGGTATCCAACATGCTCTCAAGAGTCAAATGACTCAAGTAGATCAAGTGAGAAAATGTTTTGAACCTTTCTCCTGAATATACTTGGTTAATATCATGTGAAAACTTGTGTCGAGGAGGTTAATCTCAGAGAAGAGAAGCTCATTGAAGGGTTTCTATTAATCCCATCGAGCTATTAATTTCTGCAGCTATGTTCTTTCCTGCACCGTACTCAAAACTTATTTACAAAATTCAAAACATGTACAAAGCCAAATGGACCATGTAGGGTGATGCAAGAGTAACTTATTTTGCAGAAAAGGAAATCCTAAGCTAATTAATATAAAATCTGTTAATAGCTAAACAAAGCTATTGATAAGGAACAAGAAACAAGAAGAAGTTTTTACTTTTTGTGCTACTTCTCCTCCTTTATTAGGTGCCTTTGCAGAAATGCAGTTCATGGCATCTTGGGCTGGGTTCTCTGCGTATTTCCTCCTGCTCCGAAGTGAGCAGGAGTGGTGGCTTCTTCTAACTAGCCTTTAAGAGAGTTACCTTTTTGCTTTGATCAGCTCCTCAAGCAGCGAGGTGTCTTGTTTTCATCATCGAGGGCAAGCTGAGGCTAACGTACAGCTTCTTCTTCTTTAACAAGTTTCTCCATGCTCTCAGAACCACCTTATCGAAAGGCAGGTTCTATAAGCTTGAGGAGGGCAGGAGGGGCCATTGTATCCAGTGGAGTCTCCTTGGGATATGGAATGCTTCAAAGCTAAATAGACTAAGTTCTCACCAAAATCGCAGCTATAGTCATGCTTCACGAAAGATTTGCGTAAGAGCATGTCTTAAACAAATAATGGTCCTGCTAGGCATGTCAAAACTGTTAATGCTTGAAACTTATAACTTGGACAAATGCACCCGCGTTCCAAGCATGACATTGGATCTCTTAGTGTGGGACTGCGACTCCGGAGACAACTGGTTTTGTTCCTAACCTAGTTCCTAAGCTACCCTAAGCTACTGTAATCCACTTGCAGAAAGGGAAATAAAATAAAATCAAAAAGGCGGTGATGCACTGGATTAGAACATAAAATGTTTGCAATATTGTATTCACTCATCTCAGACCCAACCACCAGGTCAAATGTAATAGAAAGCTTTGATGAGTGCAATTGATTAGTAACTGCCAGAGGGTGAGCTCCCAGGTCAGGATCAGAGGGTTGAACTACCGCCACAGATAATCCTATCAAACTGCACTATCAAGTCACTCAACTCGTATTTACAACCAGTAGGTTCAAAGAGATGCATTATACAACTGTAGGTTCCTACCTAAAGTGAATACTTATAGATAGATGGAGCTCCTAGACTCGAAATTAGGAGAGTAAACTAAAAGACTCAATAATTTTACACTAAGAGTTGAAGCTCTTTATAGAATCATAAGAAGAGAGAAGGGAGGGAAGAGCGTTGGATGCCTGTCAATATGCTCCCAGGTGCTGCAAGATTCAAATGTTCACTTTGGCAATGATTTATCTGCTAACTGCCCATAGCTTTGCCCTGTCAGATTTTGTTTTGAAAAGAATGCTCTTTGAATAAGATCTGCAGGAGATCTTCATTAATGCCTCAAGCCTTCTCTTTGTACTGCTTGTCAGTTGATTCAGTGCAAAACTGTCTTGAGTAACATGTCACCAATCATCCCTTGTTTTAGCTTCCTGATCTCTTTCTTCTGCTGACTGACCTCTTCCATCTGCTCAACTTTCCATGGGGTCCATCTATAGCTTGGTGGTCTTCGGTTCGTCTTGCACCATTGGATCGTAGACAGATCCAAAAGTGGTTGTACTTTGATCGGCTGTGGTGATTGGTCTTGGGATAGACTTCGTGTGCTGTTTGTTTAAGTTCAGAAAAAGCGTTGGAAAGCTCTCATCTTTTGAAGGCCAAGATTACTGGAAGCTTTGGAAGGCTGCAGGACGGACTTTGAAGATTTTAATGAGCCGCAGCAAGGAAGCACAAGTTAATGCTTAAAGGCATTAGCAACGCATACATTCTGAATGACTAATTTCTGAAAACAAAAAAATCTAATTTTGTAATGGATACATTCAAAGAGGCTCTTCTATTAACGAAACATTTACATAAATGGAAAGCATATTAAATAATTGAACAGCAAGGGCCTCATGGATACAACACTTATCTGTTTAAGTATGACAGGTACAGGCCAGAATTCAGGAAATTGCGTCCCCTCCAAACCATTGCCTGTTTTCTCTATCCCCCTTGGTCAGTTCAAGGTTGGTTCTCATAGACTCCGTTGTGAGACGGATCACCACCTTGATCGTTTGGACAGGATTTGCCAGTTGTGTAGTCTCCAGGAGACCGAGACGGAAACACACTTCATCTTTTGGTGCCCCATTTACTACGAGATCAGAGGGAGGTTCCATTGTTTATTTAGGAGGATGTAGGATCTTTCTGACTTCTTCAGGTTTGAGGATCAGAGGTGCCTGGCTTTATACTTACAGGAGGCTTTGAAGCTTCATGAGCACACTCTTCAGCCACATCCTAGACCAGATTCTACCCAGCGGATCACTTCCTTTTTCACAGTGTTACCTTCGGAGAGAGGCACTAAGTGCCCTTGTGAGACCGACCCTGCTTCTTCCTCCAGATTGGTTCGGCCCAAGGAAACCATCCATGGTTCCTCGAGCCATCACAGGCATGCCCGTACTAGGTCTGGCCTCAAGAGACAAACTAGATCCACTAGGCATCAGAGGGATAGTACTGTGTCTAGACAACGTCATAGTAGGCAGACTCTCTCTTTGGTGGGTCAGCATTCTATCCTCAGCTTTTTCCAATCGGCCTCGGATGTTAGGAGAGATGGATCTACCATTCCTTGATGGGCTTTCCTCTTTTCTTCTCCTTGGTTGTCTTTCCCCCTTTCTTCCTCTCACTTGTATTTCCACCCCCATTCTGGGTGCGTGTGATTTCTCCTTCCGGTTGGCCACCTCTTCTGGCTTTTGTACTTGTCTTTCTCGGGAACTCTTTGGTTTTCTGCTTTGTATCGGTGCTCGCTGTTTTCTGCAGTCCCTTTGACCTACTTTTGTGGTCATTTGTTGGACATTAATATATTTATCTTATCTTATCTTATCTATATGCATGTCACCCTTAGGATGGGGTAAGGTATGGCAATTGAAACAAGTATATCAGAGTTCTGATACTTAGAATACCATAACTCAATTTAGTGCTTCTCTCTCTTGCTCTTGATCAACTGGAAATAAACCAAAAGGGTTATCATATGAGCATTAGACTCAAGATTTTCCTTCAAAGGAGCGCTCCTGCTGCAGTAATAAGCAACCTTTGGTAGTAGTAATCAGACTAGGGGAAGTATAAATATTGATCTACTTATAACACTAACCAAACCAATGGAAGTAGAAATATTGGGCTTCTTGATGACAATTACCATCACTTCTTGTTCTAACCAAAATATTTTAATTGATTGCAGCCCAAAATGGTACAAAATCAGTGTAATGAAGATCGAATATTGTCCTTCTATGCTTCAAAGTGGGATACAAAAATTAGTGTAACACAAATGAAAGATTGGAACACTTAATCTTGTACCTTTGTTACTTCATATGAAGTTAAAAAGCTCTTTTCACTTTTGAAATCAGTATTTAGCTCCTTAAACACTGTTTGGATCCTTTTTATATTTGACAGGTCCTCAATTTTTCTCAACTCCAAAATTTAGATTGGATTTATATAAACTTTATAGAACAAGGAATAAATTTAAATCCTTTGACTTCTTTCTCGGCGGCAATAACAAATCACTAGTCAAATGTGATTCGGTAGATTGTTCCTTTGATGGCAGTGTTAATGCCTCCAAGAAATAAACAAATGACAGTATTCAGCTTATATTTACTGTATTTGCAACTGAAGAACCCTGGACTGCATTAGGATTCAGTTGGATTGGGTGAAAATTCAGAGAGATATAGTCCATAAGCACATTAGCACTCTTGTAGGATGTCCTCCCTTGCACCATTGAAATGTTCTATCGTAGTCACTTTTCCAGTAGCCAAAGGCCCCCTGTTTTTGTTAGTTGTTCTTTTAATTCATTATACTTTCTCTTAACATGCTGAAACTTGAAATTATGTTGCTCTACTGAATCTTAATTTTGCAATTGAGTTTTATTTTGGTCCTTTACAAGTTTAAGTACTGAAAAGGAGTCGCCATGTTTTTTCTAATTCTTGGTTCTGACTGTAATGCTGAACCATAAGCTCCTAATGAGAGCTTCAAATTCTATGGTAGCTGAACCAATGTTAAACTATAAAGACAATGTTTCACGTGTTATATTTCTGATTGCTTCCCTTCATTAAGTTTGGCTTGAATTCATGTTCGAGTCCCCAACAAGGTTTAGTTGATTAATCCCTTGTGGGAGATATTCTCATAACAAGTTACAGGGTCGTTTCCCAACGAGTGTCCATGATTGGTAGAAACTACTGAATCCGCTTGAATTGGATAAATTCATGCTGAATGGTAGTGGGGCCTGGGCACAACCAGGTCCTTCAACACCATAGCGTGTCAGTGGTTTGCATGTTGAATGATTATGATGTAAAAACACAAGTGCATTGAAGATAAATATCATAGGACAGAGCAATGTACAAATTATAACTTTGTTGAACATAACATAAAAAATTCAATTGATTCATTTTCACTCTATCTACCCTGTCAAGCCAATCAAGTGTCACAACTCACAAGGATAGAATGTGACTAATTTTTCTTCATACCAACTGGTTACATGTTATCTTTTTTAGATTTGATTTGTGTGTGTTTTCAACTTCTAACTCACCAAACAGCTAACTCTTTGAACTGGCATTCTATTGTTGAGAGGGAAGTTTCTTGCTACTAATAGGTAACTTTTCTTTTAATAAGTTGTTTTTATCCTTAGGATGAATGTTTTAATGCTTGAGTTGGAAATCCTCTTGATATATTGCCATTTTTCTTTTGTCTTATTTGTACCATTCTTCAGATGTTGCTTCTTTACTTAGTCATTTGGTATTGGTTATCTTACCTTTTTTTTTTTTATTTCTAGTCTTCTAGATTGATAATAACACTCACCAATGTTAAGGAGTTTGCTCTAGGTTACATTTAAACTTTTTAACAGCCATTCTTCATTAGAGAATTGAGTCTCCTTGTATACAACTAAAAATTTTGCTCTTGGTTTCCTTTATTAGCAGCTTTTGATGAAACTTCTTTGCATTCACAATGCTTCTTTTCTCCAAAATGGACAATTTTTTAAGGATATCATTTAGGATGGGTTGTGTTGCAAATTTTGTTACATTCAAGTCATGTTTCAAATTCATTGTTATTGAAGGAGTTTCAAATAAACATAAATTAGGTAATTTTGAGAGCTTCCTTCTAATAAACCCTAAAGTAGTGAATACATTATGAAGAAAAGGGTGATCTAAGTGGATCTTCTAGGGGTAGTTCTATGATACCGCCAAGTCCTTGTTCTTAGCTTGCATGGTAATGACGATTCGAGTTCATAGTTTCGGTACTCTAGAATCACATCCTAAGGTTTATGGCACCTCCAAGATCTCTAATCCATCTCCACCGGATGCCACGCACATTCCTAGAATAGTACAACACAATGGGCGAGATAGGACGTGGTGCCATCCATGCTTGCATCAAACCTTACGCGTTTTCCAATGATGGATTTCCTAGGGAACTAGACACTTACACACACAATGCCGAGGCCAATTCACACCACGTAGTACCACAAGGTGCCAACAACATTGCTGACCCCATTCCTTTAGGGGTGAAGCCCCAAAATGAATCAAGAGGTGAATTTTCCGACTCTTAAATTTTGACGTCGATCAGTTCAATTGACCAAGGCAAAGATTCATGAATGGAAGTTCAAACGCTATGACTTCAATAACAATTCTTTATGCCCTCACACACAAATATATATATACTCAAATGTAGCATTAGATAGCAAGCAAATAGTAGAAGATAAGCAACCGTACATATCCCTTAAGAGTATGATGTGTACAAAATGCACAAATTAAATATATTTTTCATCCCAGTTCTTCCTTCTCTTCTTCTTCCCTTCTCATGCTTTGTACTTCTTTGGAAACCTTAGGGTTTCCCGCTTCACTTCGTTTTTGGTCTTTGGCCTCTTCTCTTGCTTTGCACTTCTTTCGGAAACCTTTTGGTTTCCCACTTTGTATGGACACATTTGTACTCTGCAGTCCCTTTGACCTACTTTGTGGTCATTCGTTGGACATTAATATAATTATCTTATCTAAACTCCTTGTATGTGAAAGTGGATTGCAGATTAAGAATATCCATGTATGATCGATCTTTGGATGCTTAGGAACATGGTGAACTTGCGCAAGGGTGTATATTAAAATGTAGACTTGTGAGAAACCCCGTATCAATGCTATCGGGGCATCCATTTGTGCGGTGAGAGAGATTGAATTTGCATTTGAGAACTCCATGGAATAGGAGTGGGATTAAGAAATCATGTACACTCTAGCCTGCCGCGAAAGAACTTTTGGATCTTCTTGCCTATGCAAAAGACATGTTGCTGCAACTATGTTTATGGGGTTGCAAAGGTTTGACCACCGAAGGTGTGGATTCACATAGTTGTTGATGCACATTGCCCTATTGGAAAGACAATGCGCTATGCTGATATCGGTGTGTGCATTGAGGTGGAACAAGGTGTGTTATCGTCAAGTGCATTATTGATATTAATATCATAGTTAACATGTTTCAAAAGTTCGGATAGTTCGAGAGGGGAAAAAGGTTTGGAAGTTCAAAATTTTTCAATAGGTTCGGTTCGGTTCGGTTTAGAAAATTTACAAATATATATATATATATATATATATAAAATACTATACATATATGATGATATTTGAAAAGAAAAACCAATTACACATAATAATAAACAAATATATTATCTACAGAGTTTTTCCTTTATGTGCTTAGGTATTAGTGTTTCTTGTTTTGTTTTTGTTTTGTGTTGAAGTTCTTTTAATTTAAACGCTTTAATTTTTAATTAAATAATAATAATAATGTTTGACTGAACTTGTTTGGTAAGTTTGGTTAGACCAAAAAGTACGGTTTGAACAAAATTTTCACTAAGTTTGTAAGAACATGGTAACTATGACTAAAATATTGATAATTATAGTAGTGATTGATTGAAAAGTTAACTCTTCTCCAATTGTTAAGGTCCATCCACTTTGCCATTTAGTTTCACGAATGGCTAGTTCTTTGCAAAGGAAAATAAAAAAATAAGAGGATGTACAATTGTTGCTTTGTCCACAGAGGTCATAAGGATTAAGATCTCAATAATGTCCGTGACAATGTTCAAAATGGTTGCGTGCAGCTGGGGGCGAAACATGCGCCATTCTTGGGGTTCCCATTGTGCGAGAATGTTGTGGCAGTGTTCGCTCAATTCCTTTAGCACCGGCGAATAGGTACTTGGATTGGGATGTTTGGGATAGAGTTGAAAACATGCGGTGGGTGTTAGGAAATCTATGGTTAGTGCTCCATATGGGTGAATAATAATTACAAGAGTAATTATTATCTTGGAAGAGTAAGTTAGTAAATGTGTTAGTAAATAATAATTACATTGGTAATTATTATTAAGGTGAATGTAATATTAGTAATAGGTTAGTAATTTGTTATTAGTTGTATAAAACAACAATAACAAATATATAATTAAAGAAGTAAGCTAGTATATTGTTATTAGTTATATAAAACAACAATAAAAATATTATATTTGGGGATGTGAGTTTCAACAAACTCACGTAGGAGGTTTGAATGGTTATAGCCACCTCTTACGTTTTAGGAAGGCTATTTCCTATATATATGGATGTAAGAATTGTGAAAGCTTAACCAGAGAATATTGAATATCATTCATGGTTATTTTGTTTTTGTCTCTCTGATCTCTCTATTAAATCTACTGCATACTCTTCATCTGGTATTAGAGCAGGTCCAACAAAAGGATTTATTCATCTGGTTTCTTGCTACCATTTTTTTGTGTGCTTCTGATTGAGTGCCCAACCTTGAGAAGAAAGGAGGTGTGGTCTACCATAGCAGGAAAGAGACTACAATAGAGCTTTGCAATGAAGAATCGACCTAAATTAGGCGTGTCGGCATTTTGATCATCTCTCTATATGCATTCATATCTGATTTTGTCGAAATTTGGCTCAGAATCCATGTCATCGCATTTTTTACAGTGATCGCCAACAATTTTGATAATCGTCAATGATTTTGTTACAATTGCCAATGATTCTGGACATGAAATGCAATTGCCAACGATTTTGCTAAATCGCTAACAATTCCACATAAATCTCCAACGATTCTCTGCACCACTGGAAAGATCTTGAAATCAGCTTTTCGACGCATTTTACGGTTTGTAAAACAGATTTTGGTTCTCAAGTTATCGTCAAAACATCGAAGTGGTTTTTTTCCCGTCGATTCGTGAGCTTCATCATGTAGATCAACAATATTTGCATCATGAGCCTCAAAGATAAATCAAGATGATTTAACAACATGACACCGGAGGTGAAGGCATCGGAGGTAGGAGGTCAATCAACGACCTCTCGTTAATCGCTAATGACGAGGCCGGATATCAACTGTCTTTGACATTTTTGTGGTGTGAGTATTTGCTTTCAATTTTGTGGTGTGCTTTCCGTTGTGTTTAGTGTTCTAGTTTTAGTATGCTTCAGTTTGCAGTGTTCTTGTTTTCAATAAGTGGAAATTTCACATTGAGGGGGGAACATGATTCAATGTTCCATTTCCTTTATGTTAGCATTTTTATGTGTATGAGCAACAAAATTCAACAGATTTTCCTATGTTATTCCCTGCAGTGAGATGTGATGAGGGATGATAATAGTACTTGGCACATCATGATGTGGTTGTAGGTAAACCACTTGAAAACCTTCATTTTTGGTTTGTGGTAAACCACTTTGTAAAACCACCACTTTTGGTTGGTAAACCATATGCAAAACCATCACTTTTTGGTTTGTGGTACTCCACTTTGTAAAACCACCATTCTCAATTCATGGTCAACCGTATGTAAAACCATCTGTTGGGTTTGTGATCATCCTGTGAAAATCACCTATTCATGAAAGCGGTGCAAGTACAAAGATAGGTTTTCCCATGTTCGCACTAAGGGGGGAATGTTAGGAAATCTATGGTTAGTGCTCCATATGGGTGAATAATAATTACAAGAGTAATTATTATCTTGGAAGAGTAAGTTAGTAAATGTGTTAGTAAATAATAATTACATTGGTAATTAATATTAAGGTGAGTGTAATGTTAGTAATTTGTTATTAGTTGTATAAAACAACAATAACAAATATATAATTAAGGAAGTAAGTTAGTATATTGTTATTAGTTGTTATATAAAGCAACAATAAAAATATTATATTTGGGGATGTGAGTTTCAACAAACTCACATAGGAGGTTTGAATGGTTATAGCCACCTCCTATATTTTAGGAAGGCTATTTCCTATATATATGGATGTAAGAATTGTGAAAGCTTAACTAGAGAATATTGAATATCATTCATGGTTATTTTGTTTTTGTCTCTCTCATCTCTCTATTAAACCTACTACATACTCTTTAGGTGGTGCAAAGTAGAGCACGATATGGAAGCATCATTGGCACTTACATGTGAAGAGAAGTGTGAAAAACTCTCTTCCTATGTTGGATTTGGTGTAACCCAAACCAATGTTTCATAGTCTCATCCCACCCAAAAGAGAATTTATAATGCCTAGGCCATCTTTTCCCAAACCTTGGCCATTGTAACCCATTTGCTTAAGCAACTTGGACACAATGCCTACAATGTATTTCTCAAAATTTTCAAATGAGTCAATTGTGATTTGTGAATACTAGGAATGACAAAACATTACTGTGTTTCATTCGTCATGGTCTACACATGACATGTTGCGCTTGAATATTTTAGGGCGCAAGTGTTTTGTGTAGTAGCTTGCAACCTTTACCATTTTACATGAAGTCGTGCAAGTTCTTCCTTAGTAGCTAGCTTTTGCTATGACATGTTGCAGTTGAATGTTCTGTGGCGCTAGTGTCTTGTTTACTAGCATGCAACTTGTAAAATTTTATATGAATTTGTGCAAGTTCTTCCTAGAACTAGATTTTGTTGCAACTTCTGCATTACTTGCTTACATCTTTGTAATGTCCCTTTTTTGGGGGAACTAAGGAAACGACCCAAGGCTGAAGATAAACAACACTTTTCAGATTTTTAGTGAGCTGTTAGTGACTAAAATAACTGTATAAAAACCCTTTATTGTTGCCAGCCAAGACCCTTCTAGGGCAGCGATCTGTTTTGGGGTTTCACACCCACTTTTATGCGTTCAAACGCCTTTAAATCATCTTCACTTGAATTTCTAAAATTATGATATATCCTCAACAATCATATAATGCAAGAAATCTGATTTTTAATGCCCTAGATATGGAGATATGAATTTCAACAAACCCTTGTCTGCAACGTTATTTTAAAAATTCATAACTCAACTTAGGAAGCACCAAAAATCATGAAACTTAAGATATTGGCTTTATAAATTATGGAGAACAAGCTAGTAATTCCAAATTTGCCAAATGCACATCACACATACCACATTTCCACTCCAAGGTAGGTCGCTCCACTCTAAATAAATATAATATTGCACTAAAAACACCACACATGCAAGAGAAAGATCCTTTATTGCTTTTCCAACCAACTTGCACAATCAAAACCTCATGAAGGGTTTTCGTCCTTCACAAGTTTCCCAACCAAGGGTTTTCGTCCTTGAAGAGATCCTCAACCCAAGGGGTTTCGTCCTTGAGAGAGGGAGTAAAAGGGCTACACTAGCCAACTTTCACCAAAATAAGAATAATCTCCAAAACATGTCCTAAACTAATGCCAACAACCTCTATTTATAATAAGAGGGTGACACAAGTCTTGGGGCTCTCAAATGAGGTCGACCACAATTAGACTTGCTTTATTATTTTCTTTTTACTTTTTGGAGCCTACATGCTCACCAATATCTTTTTATTTCTAATTTATTGTTGGGTGCTAAGCTCACCAACAAATAGAATGCAATTAAAGAAATAAATATGAAATTAAGCACATGATGACATTGTTGACTTCCTCTAGCTTGCTCGCTCGCTTGGACCCATGAGAAAAAAATGGATCAAGGTCTTCAAATGGAATTATCTCGAAAAGGGACATGACAGTCCTCCCCTCTCGAAATTGCTTGTCCCCAAGCAATTGCAAGTACCCGGATCCCAAATAAATCTCAGCTGCTCCTTTGTACTTGCACAAGAAACAAACTTATTCAAGAAAAATGATCTTCCATCCATCCTCCTTCATGCCTTGTAGGCATGATGATCAGCTTCCTCTTGTGCCTATCTTCTTGTGTCCTCTCTGTTTGGCTGATATGCATCCATACTATCATTGACACAACTGTAACTCATCAATTCCCCTTTAGGAAGGGAATATATGATGACTGAAATGAAATATAGGAGAGTTGGTAAAGAAAATCAGTCATGCATCTTTTGACTTCCTCTCCATATGTTTCCATGATGTTGCTTGCCCAACTTGAGTTTGCAAACTCAGCCATGAACTGCCTTTCCTGGACTATTGGTAAGGGGTAGAGTTCAATTCCCCTTTGCTTAACCTTGTCAACTTTCACCATCATGATCAGCAACTTAAATCCTTCCACTTTAGATTTATTTGGTGGCTGAATTTGTGCATGCCCAGCTGCAATTATGTTCTTTCCATGAGCTGATATATGAAAAGGAGAATAATAATGAAATTCCCCTTGCTTTGCTACCATGAATTCCTCCAAAAACTGAATCCAATGTATCCCAAAAATAAGTTCTATCCCAGCTGAAACAAAGAATTCAATGCAAGGTTCATACCTATCCATAGTGAGAGCTATCCCCTTAGTTATGGTGGTCATGAAGCCATCCGTACTCAGCCCCATCCTTCTTGCAAAATCCCCTTCCATGAAATTATGTATGGTAGCTACTTGGTCACGAAGTAGACTCTTCACCCGGAATGGTTGATAAGTAGGTATGTCATGTACCCACACAAGAATGTTGCCCTTTCTCCTTATCCTCCTTACCTTTTTCTCATACATGGAACCATCGGTCAGCCCCTTATTGATAGAAAAATCAGACTTGTGATCCTTCTTTTGGTGGTCCCCATGCAACAATGTCATAGAAAAAGAGGGCTGCAAGGAGTATCCATTAGTCTTACCCTTCCCAAGAGTGATTTTTGACATTTTCCTTATACCGACACAAACCAAGATGACTTTACCCCAAGTACCAATTTTGAAATGGGTGATTCCCATAACAACACCCATACTTTTGTCCTGATGATATCTCACTAATGGTGTCATTAGAATACATAACAAGCATGAGACATCCTTCCTAACCAGCTGTGCGTGATGGCAACATACATGAAATGACAATTTGGCCAACAAGAGAGATGAAATACTCACATACCATGGACTGCCCGTGATGTCCTTATGATTCAGAACTTCTGAGTTTGGATCAACACTCTTCATTTGCATGATCTCTTCACTGAATAGGGTCTTTTCTTCCTTGCATTCCTTCCAAATGTGTTGGTGCTTGTCTTGGGTAACTTTTGGCTTCTTTTTAAGGCTGTGAACTCCATCCAAAGACCACCTCTTGACTGCTGTTTGGAACAGTCCAGCCACCTCATCTTGTCCTTTATGGAGAGTTTCTTCCAATCTTCTTGACCATAAAAGACTTGTTGAGGTACCATCAATACAAACATCATTGTGGCCCCAATTTCTTCCCCAAACACAAGTATATAAGACGGATTACAAACCAAATGGAAGGAAGAAGTAGTTACCTTTGCACGCATACTGTGGACCTTGGGAAGAGGGTTACCTCTTATCACTCCAATCTCAGTCCATGTGCATAAAGTGACCGTTGTCTTGATGCATGCATAACTTGGGGTTGCCTAAAAAGGTGTAAGTACCCCTTACTACTCAATGTGCTCCTCATTTTGCCCACATTTGTATCAAATTGATTACGATGATTAGCTCCATGTGATGGTGAACTAGGGAGCAATAAATCTGAGATGTATTTGTTCCTTGGACTTTCAACAAAGCTTTCATCCCCTTTTGCCTTTGTTTCTACAGTAATTGGTGCTTTCCCCTGTTGCACAACCTCCATACCTTGTTCACATGCGCTTGGGATGTCTTTGTGGCTCCTACCCAAGTCTAATTCTTCATCATTTAGCTCTTTATTGACTGCTGTTATAAACAGACCAGCAAGCTGACTGTTATCATTTCCATTTGGGAAATGGGTTCCAACCATTCCTTTTGCTTCCCCTTCTTGCTCTTCACCCTTCCTTTCAATCTTGGATTCATCACATGCTAAAATATCATCAATATTATCTAAACAATGATCATTGATTACCTCATAATGTTGACTCTCCGGGACAACAATGGGTGTTAGCGTCATGGCCTTAGATCTCTTGACCACCGAATCTTCTTCCTCAATGACTCCATCTTCTATTGTCATATGAGAATTGCTTGAGCTATTCACTTCATCCTCTTGTTCCTCAAGCTTCCCTTCATCCTTTCGCTCATGCTCCCAAGTTCCCTTAGTATTTTTCAACATGCAACCATTAGAATTCAAGGGAAAATTATTGACAATTAAAAATTCTTTACCTTCCCTTTCTCTTGGTTCTTGCTTGGCCATTTCTTCCTCTTCTTGTGCTTTCTTAGGGCTGTAAGAAAAATCAATCAAGGGTTCACCTTTGGCCATGGCGGTGGGTGCTTCTAGGGCTCCCAAAGGCTGATCCTTCACCCCAAACAACTGCTGCGATGGTTCTTCCTCTTTTGTCACCTTGGAAGGGTGGCTATAAAAGGAAGTTGCCTCTTCGATCTTCATCATGATTTCTCCATCTTGTAGCTGATCCGTTACATGCTCTTCGACTTGCTTCTTCACATTGGAGGGTTTTCTTCCCTCTATGGATGAGACCTTTTTGCCAAGGTCCTTTGATGGGGTTCGGGCATTATGCCTTGTGCCAATTCCCACTCTATGATTTTCTATTTCCACAAAATCCTCAAAGGAAAGGGCATCACACACCATCTCCGGAAGAGCTCTATATGTTGTTGCCAAGCTGTCACTCCTTGAAACCCTTTCTTCCTTGAGTGAACCACCTCCTTGCATATTTTGGATGGCTAGGACAAGCCTATTCAGTGCATCCACCATTCCTTCTTGGTTCTTCATGATCCTCTCTAATTTTTCCATGCTTCACAGGCTGGGAGGATGATGCTTTGATAGATTGATACCACTTGTAATGTCCCTTTTTGGGGGAACTCAGGAAATGACCCAAAGCTGAAGATAAACAACACTTTTCAGATTTTTAGTGAGCTGTTAGTGACTGAAATAAATGTATAAAAATCCTTAACTGCTGCCAGCCAACACCCTTCTAGGGCAGCGACTTGTTTTGGGGTTTCACACCCACTTTTATGCCTTCAAACCCCTTCAAATCAGCTTCACTTGAATTTCTAAAATTATGATATATCCTCAACAATCATATAATGCAAGAAATCTGATTTTTAATGCCCTAGATATGGAGATATGAATTTCAACAAACCCTTGTTTGCAGTGTTATTTTAAAAATTCATAACTCAACTTAGCACCAAAAATCATGAAACTTAAGATATTGACTTTATAAATTATGGAGAACAAGCTAGTAATTTTAAATTTGCCAAAATGCACATGACACATACCACATTTCCACTCCAAGGTAGGTCGCTCCACTATAAATAAATATAATATTGCACTAAAAACACCACAAATGCAAGAGAAAGATCCTTTATTGTTTTTCCAACCAGCTTGCACAATCAAAACCTCATGAAGGGTTTTTGTCCTTCACAAGTTTTCCAACCAAGGGTTTTCGTCCTTGGAAGAGATCCTCAACCCAAGGGGTTTCATCCTTGAGAGAGAGAGTAAAGGGCTACACTAGCCAACTTTCACCAAAATAAGAATAATCTCCAAAACATGTCCTAAACTAATGCCAACAACCTCTATTTATAATAAGAGGGTGGCGCCAAGTCTTGGGGCTCTCAAATGAGGCCGACCACAATTAGACTTGCTTTATTATTTTCTTTTTACTTTTTGGAGCCTACATGCTCACCAATATCTTTTTATTTCTAATTTATTGTTGGGTACTAGGCTCACCAACAAATACAATGCCAATTAAAGAAATAAACATGAAATTAAGCACATGATGACATTGTTGACTTCCTCTAGCTTGTTTGCTTGGACCCATGAGGAAGAAAAATGGATCAAGGTCTTCAAATGGAATTATCTCGAAAAAGGGACATGACAATCTCTCCTCGGTTTGAATTAGACAATCAAGGACGGTCTACGAGATGAACACTTTGTGCCATAAGGTTTGGAAACTTTCCCATGGCAAGGTTTAGAGTTTCCTTGTTTGAATGGGCCACAACTCGCAACTGTTGATTCTAGATTTGGAGTTGTTGAATCTCCTAGAACAAGTGTTGGTTCAAGTTCGGGGACTTTGAGAGTGTTGCCTCAACTTGGTGACTATTCGGCTTCTTGCTTGCTTTTTCCATGACTACAATACAAAAGATGAACATGAGGATTTTGTTGGAAGTCAGCAATGAGTGTTGGATCAAGCAAGAACTTGCTTTGATACCAATTTCTTGAATTGGTAAAGAAACCACCCAATAGAATGGCATAGAATCTACTTTGATACTAATTCCCTCAATTGGTGTGAAAACTAGTCGAGCTTGGGAGATTATTTTTCTTTGATATTAATTCACCGAATTGGTGTATAGACCAAACAAAGTTTGGCATGAGGAGATGAACCTAGTTCTAATACCAATGATCTCGTGTCGAGCCTAGGGAGTTGCATAGAGGACAATCCGGAAAATAAGAGATGGGTCCGGGTTTAGCTAACTTGCAAATTCTATTTAACATGCAATGCAAATGAAAGAATCATTGGCGAAGCACCATTACATATCCAATAAAGGAAAATAATAGAAAGATATAGATCTTCTATTTGTCTTCTAGATCGCACGGAAATGCCCGGGATTCCCGTACCAGCTTGGAAATGTACTGGTACTAATACGGGGTATGGTACACTATGGGTGCGTTTCCAGCCGTACACTGTCCAAAACAAACTTGCCAAAGACAACATTCTTTCCTTTTTTGGCAATTCTTTCCTTTTTGGATTTTTGGTGAAAAAATCACGAGGACAAAAAATTGTTTTGCCATTTTTGGAAAGGGTCCGAGAAGATGTAGCAGCAAAAACTTGCATGTGCCATAACTTTCATTCCGTGAATTTGTTTCAGTGTGCGTTTTCTCTAAAAGTGTATATTTTCTCCAGCTCCACGCATTGATGGCAATATTTTTCTTATTTTCATAAAATCCATTTTTGCACCTTTTTGGACCAAGCAACTTCTTGCAATCTTCGAAAGAATCATGAGCTTTGATCGCTTGTAGACAAATTAGTAATTAAAAATACTTGGATAGCTTTCCAAAACTTGGAGAGTATTCTCCCGTGCTCGGACTAATTGTCCCACTCCCGCCAGCTTGGATCCATATTTTTCTTGCTTAGTTATGATGTTTTGGGAAATATGTCAAACAATGCTATTGTGCTGAGTGGATCAAGGAAGGTCACCATGAACAATCAAAACTCCTTGAATCTTATCATAGTCACTAAGATAAATAATTGTGATAGAGAAATAATAAATTTCAATAAGTATGCAATGCATGAGAATTAAATTTCAATAAGTATGCAAATGCTTCTTTAAATTTCTAATATATATATATATATATATATATATATATATATATATATATATATATATAAAACGTACCCAAAAACGTACCGTACCCAAGATTTTAAAAAATTTGCCGTATCAGCGTACCGTACCCATACTCGTAACCATACCCGTACCCGTATCCGTGCAGTCTAGTTTGTCTTGAATAGGATATTCTACAGAGAGCACAATGTTGGGCTTAGAAACCAAGACTGTTTTATTCCCATGACTGAATCCTGAAAAGGATTGTGTCATATCGAGAATGTATACAATATTTTACAATCAGTTCAAGAATGTATGGTTAAGGAGACTATTCAAATTACAACCGGTTTGTCTCCTTTAACATTGTCTTGGCTAGGAAGATGAAGTGTTGCATATAGTGGGACCCTGATGATGAGGTGGCTTGTCATGTAGCATTGAAGGAGCTCGGATTGCTGAAGGTGTGAGTTGCAGGTTGTGCAAAGTTCACTAGTTGCAGAGCCACTGAAGAGTTGAGCTGAAAATCTCACCCAAGAACTTGTGAATCATTTGAACTCTTCCGAGAATGGCGCAAACTCCTCCCCGAGGGTGCTTATGCTTAGGTCATTCTCTTGGATCATTAAGTTTGTAAGACCAATACATTATTTCCCTGCATAATATGCAAGGCACAAACTGAAGAGTGCATAAGCTGCGAAATCCTCATTGGGAAGGTACAAACCTAATCCAAAGGTGTTTTCTGAGAGAACACCAAACTTGTGGAGTGTAGATGTCGAGGTTTGGTTTTTTGAGGCTTGGCACTATGAACAAAGCTTCATGTGACTGAATGATACCAAGCTATGATGCATGAGTTCTCTGCCCCCCCTCCCGTACCCCCTTGGATATGTACCCTCTACGGATACGTACTAGGTACGGTACTGATATGTCTTGGATACGTCCGGGTATGTCCCCACAGGGTTGGGCAGTGGGGGGCTCTAATTTGTTTTTAATTTTGACTTGGTCAATGACCAACGAACCCCAACTCATAAATTAATAAAATAATAAACCCATAACTCCTGAAAAAGCTATAAAAAGGTTACTAATAGTGGAGCTAGTGCGCGTGGCATGCAAGAATTTGATTTTGAGGAAAATCTAGATGATACATTCTAGATTTGTTTGTATTCATGTTGACATGATATTCGTATATCATATGTATGGCAGCCACATTATCAATGAAATGTAAAATCTTGAATGTTTTGAACATTGATCTTACTATATTTTTCAGGTTTTGTATTTCTTATGGACTAAAAATGAGTAAAATGAGTGTGTGTGTGTGTGTGTGTGTGTGTGTATATATTTTTGCACAGACGTATCCAAGACATATCTTACCCAAGGGTTTTTAAAATGGACATATCTGTGTATCGAACCCGAACCCGAACCCGAACTCGTATCCTGGGAACATAGATACCAAGACTACCATGATGAGGGTGTAGTCTCAAGTCATACCTCCTGTGCTTGGATCAGGTTCCACATTAACCATTTCAAAACTTCATGTCTGTCAAATGGGAGTGTGAAGAACACACTTTTGGAGTGCTAAGCAGAATTTTGTCAAAATTTCTTTTCGACAGATTTTGGTCGGTAGAGTTTTCTTGGCACATGTAGATGCTCCTGAATGTTTGATGTTTCATGTCAGGGATTAACATGGAAGAGAGTAGTTGATATCTACCATTTCATTGCTAGGTATGGGAAACTAGAGAGGGAAGGACTAGGGAAAATCTGTTATCTGTGCTAAATATGGCATTGATTAAATCATTAAACCACAGTAGCAAGAGACCTCCAAATTGGGAAAAAGCCATTTTTCTGGGTCGTATGTATAAAACATTTGTTTTTTAAAAGAGAGTGACAAGAGAGTGAATTACCATTTACTCACTCTCTCTCTAGCCACCCTAGATTGAATATTCTATATGAAGTTTGTTCTGCATGCTTTGGGATATTTAGTTGAAAAAAATTCTATATGTTTTTTTCCCTCGTTTTGACTTGAATTTTTGCTCCAACGTATTTCAATGTCCCAATTTTTCATTGTATAATCAGTAAATTAATAATTGAGGAAAGAATAAGTTTCCTATTACTGTCCATCCAACTTTGATTTTAATATGACAATGAAGCCATTTAGGATAGATGCCACTGAAGTTTATTCACAATCTCAATTTCAGAATCTGTGACAAGTGAATATCAGTCATGGTTCTCTAAATACAAATTGTTTGAATTGTGAATGTTACACACTCACACACAGACGTTAACTGTCTTTATGGATTTCTAAAGGATTATCTCTTTATAATTTTTGTAACGTGTTGTAATTTACCTTAGTTTTTGTCTGTGACAAACTGTCTTATATCTTGTCTTTATAAATTTGTGATGTCTTTCCATCCTTCAAAATATTGCAGGGGTATTATGAAAAATACATTACGGCCACCTGTCCCAGACTGGTGTGAACCTGCTTGGAGATCCTTGATGGAAAGATGTTGGTCCGCAAATCCAGAAGAAAGACCGCCTTTTGCAGAGATTTCCAAGGAATTGCGGGCAGTTGCTGCATCAATGAATTTAAAATGAGTGAGTCAGCTTTGTTACCGTGTCTTGATATCAGTGTCATTAGTCACATTTATCTTAATGTGTATGATCTGTTGGGAAAATCCGTAATCAAGGCTCACAGATGGAAGGGAATTTTCAGTGAGTGAAGTAATTGTGGGGGCCTCCTATGAAATAAATTTTCGGCTCTGTAAGATGTTCATATATTTGAGAACCTTTTAAACATATTGAAGCAGTATATACATATTGGTTGTTCTGGACTGCTGCTATATCTGTGCTATATAGTACCAGTTTAGTATGAATATATTGCGTGGCATTAGGTGGTGAGCAGTGGAAAACATGTATGAATGTCAACAACTTGCTCATTGTTTTCCTAACCAGCGTGTCTTTACAAATTATGGATGCCATTTCACTTGATAGTTGCAGCATAAGTTAAGGGCAAGTCCCTGGTTATCAACTTGCTGCAATAATACTCACACATTTGCTGGTGATTATCTGGTATGAAATACAAACTTGTGTTTTTGGTTGTAATGGTTGGTGGCAGATTGAAAGAAGAAACAATTCAGGGTCATAATATGGTACCGTGCATTTAATTTATTGCACACTATGGAGATTTAACTCCCAAGCTTAATGGTATGCCTGGGAACGACATGATGAATCTTTGTATTTTTGGTCTCTAATACTAATGTATATCCAGAAGTATCAGTGTAAAAAGGCATGTGATTGCCTATGTATTATATTCAGATAATGAAAATAAAATGTGTAGTAGTTTGTAGAGTGAGACTATCTGCACCGACAGACTTAAGGGGTTGTGTCCAAGCATGCTTTGATTTCATGATCGAGGAGAAATTCACCATCAAACATGTTTATCATCCTATTCAATTTTTGACTTAAATAAGCATTGAATTATTCTATACTGTGTGAATTTCATGTAGATAAAATGTAATAGTAAGAGGTATTGAAAACCTGTTCAGGGTTTACTGCAGTTTTATTACTCCTGTTTGAGTAAACATAAAAATATTCTATTTCTTTGAATTCCATTGTTGTGTTCAATAGAAAGTATGCTGTTGTCTCAACCCTTTCTATTGGTGAACATAGCATTGACTGTCGCAGCATTACTTATAGTACTTAACAGATTCAAGGGAATATATGGAAAACATGGCATTTCACAGAATAATGCAATTGCAACATTGGCATGCTTACATTATCAACTCAGGTAATGTTCGACATTTGCAAGTAATTATTGTAGGATGGTGCTATATATTACCTTCATAAAAAACAGGAGAATAAAAATCGTTATTTGCAATGTAGTGTGATTGGGAAAGCTATCTAGTCCAGAACATGTCTTCAGGGATTCATATTCATTACTAGTTTTCCTGGATACATATTCATTATTAGTTTTCTGGGATTCATATTTGTTATTATGTTGCCTCCTTATAGTTTTATATCAGGGTCTTACCTTTATTGTATTTCAAGTTACTGCTTTAATCATTCTCATAACTCGGACAGTTTTATTTTTCCTTGTTCCTTAGAAATAGTCTTGTTGAATCCTCTTGTCCTTGATTGCCCTGCAGTTATTTTTCTCCTCTTTTAATATATCAAAATGTTTAGAGTCAGAAGACACTCATCAAGTTTTGGAGCATATGCCTTTTTAGAAAGATAAACATGTAAGAAGCTTTGGATCTTTCCTCATTCTGATCTCTTTATCACATGAAATCTCATATGTTTTGAAATTCTATTAGTTTATTATTATTATTATTTTTTATTGTGGCAGAAAAATACAAGATTGCTAGGTTTAATTCTTCCGTCAATGGAGACTTGACATTTGTCTTTAATCTCTTTGAAATTGTTGTGAATCGACAAGTAGCACTTGAGAAATGATTTTATCAAAGGGACTCTAAACTATTCCATTACAGAATATTGAAACCAGTCAGTCCGAAACATACAAGAACATAACAAGTTACATTTTCAGCGAAGAACTTTGGGATCTCTCTGATTCTGGGTTTACTAGAATAGACTATTCATCAGGAGATTTCTAACAAGTGTCTACCTGAAAAATGACACAAACTGCAAGAGGTCTTGCCTTGGCCCTTATTGATTGATTGAGGACTCAACTGCTCGGAGAGAACCTACTACAGCTAGATGGGAGAGCACTAACCAGAAGAAAGCTGGAATTGTCTGTAAGGGAGAAATTGTTTCAGAAGCAAGCTGGAATGGACTAGCCTTCTAGGTGTTTGGTGAATGTAAAGTAATGGTTATTATGCCACATGAAAGTATTCCAATGTAGTTGGATTCTTTTGATTGTTGGGCAGATTATTGATTTATAGAGTTGAATAAGGTACAATGTGTTTATTCTTGATGTGATATTCCTTTATTTATGTAGGAATGTTGTATGAAATTATTTTATTCGGATAAAAATTGATTTCTATAAAATAACAGCTATACCTTTAATCAAAATTCCAAATGTTAAAAAGAACTCCTAATGTGAAGTAATATTCCATAACCAAACCTTGTAACTGTGGGTAATTACTAGCAATTTATATTAAGAATTCAACAAATGACACACATTACCTGCTCTCCCATCAAGACTTATCCCTTAGAGTGGCACCACACCTTCCACAGGGGTTCCTAGAAAGCTGGAATCATGGTGATTGATTGTGTACATAAATTCCCTCACTCAATGGTTGAGCGCACAGTTTAGGCAGGCTCACCTCATTCCAGCAAGAAGCAATAATACTTCACAGAAGCCTGGTTCTCTCTGTCCCCATGCTTTCATTTATGATTTATTATCCAACATGGGATCACAGGGTTTGATGAATTTTTTGCCCATTTCAAGTTTAGATTTGAACATAATTGATCAATCAATCAATGGATAGCAACAAGCTGGGCAGTCATCCACTCTTAAGAATTTAATGTATGACCTGCAAAATGCAATTTTGTTGTTGCTTCAAAGACGGAAGAAGATGGGATAATTCATTGAGGTCACACCAGACAGAATGTTGTAAGTGCGGCAGGCGTCCTACTGAATAGGATTGTTTGTTTTTGTCAGTGAATTCTACTATGGGTCACTCAGGACATATAGTCTATCTACATAAAAAAATTGACGTGGTTTCAATGAACCCTCCTTTACGACTAGAAGGTTGAGTTGCTTTTAAGTATTTTAATTCCTTCTCTGTTTACTTCACAAGTATCCTTTAGTTTTTTTATTGCAGTTGCTTCTATATAAAAGAAACTGGTATCCAGCCACAATATACATCCACAAAGACGACACAATTTTTAATAAGTAGATTTGTAGTAAAATTGGCAGAATAAATACATGGCTTTTATTCCACTAAATTTAACTAAATCCGTTTTCATACAATTCCAAATGACCTTTGGAATGCATACAATCACATTCTACTTTCGCTTTATATTGTAACTCACAGACAATAAGGATATTTAATAATTACTTCAGTGCACCTTAACTGTAATGAGATTTTTTTTTGGGAACAATCTAATGACACTTTAAATGCAAGAAAAAAGACTACATGCGACATTCCCCATGAGCATTTTATTCTTTAGAATGCAATACGTTTGTAAGTAAAGCTTTATTGATTTTTTCGTTGTATGTGTTGGTGGTTGAAAATGTCCGCCCATGAAGTTTGTTTCACTTTCAATGCAATAGGGAATTTGCTTCTGAAGTGTGGGACTCACAGATTGAAGCAAACGTCCAAAGAGAGTTGGTTCACATCTAATTTATATTCTTAATGCTATCACTAACTGTCCTAATCTAACAACTTGAGGGAAAAGAGATGAGCAAAATGAAAGAAACGACAGGTGATGTACCAAGAATGAAATAGGGATCTTCTTCCCCATGTTTGAGGCAAATACAAAATATTAAATGGATGTAAATATAGTGGACACACAAAATTAGAATATAATAGAAGTTAAGGATGATCTACAAAAGCTTTGAAAAGATAAGGAAAGAGAAGGGCAAATATAAGCCACAACAACTTTGTTATTTCTCAAATATACACAATTTTATTATATTGTAAAATGAGGCTTTGGATGCATTACAATTATTAACTTAGAGACTTAAATCCCATACATAGATGAAGATAATTCAAGTGAATCCCGAGAGAAGAAGAAGACCTTGGAATATAGAGCAAAATTTGCTCTTTATAGAATATGGAGGGAAGATACCCTCAAGTGTAGTCACATGGGCCATGAATGAAGAATGGTGGGTTGTCTATTGTTGTAGAGAATCTCGAGTTTGAAGTGACACAAAGATTTGATCTTGTAAGGCTATTAGATATTCGACAATGAACAGTAGGAGATGTGGATGAGGTCGACGGCTATCGAATTTAGAAGGTGGCCCAAAGCATCTTATTATAAAAGCTTGCAAGGTAGTACCATTGCGTGTGGCAAATCCAACATTCAACTCTATAACCACTCCATTTCATGAGGGTGAGCTCCATGATCATCAAGGTGTCCTTGTGGTTTGACGGTAGCTCGCTCATAAATACTAACAAACAATGATAGTTGGAAGTGATATGCGACATGGAAGATGAGGGCAAATGATCTCAAGCGCATTTGGCGGTGAGAAATATAGGAAAGGGAATGCCAAAGCCAAATAATGCCAAAGTTGCTGGGATGTCGGGACGTGAAGGAGATTCTATGGGTTCTTTATCAAGCCAAAGGACAATATAGGAAGGGCTTGGAATGCCACGTGGGTTGACAATGATGTGAGATAAGGAAATGAGGACATCCCACTTGAGCACACTCCATGATCTCGAATCAAAATGGTGTCATTATGCCAAGAAATTCAAACATTTGATTGAAGGATCTCTTATCAAAGAATCTCTTCACTATCTGTTGATGCTCTCTCGAGCTTTTCATTGACTTTCCATTTAGTTTTCTCAGAGATTAATCAATTGCGTCATTCATACTATTCTTGCATCATGATATTGTAGAGCTCCACTTGATAAGCAAGCTCTTACATTGGGAGTTCTAGAGAAAGTGGAAGTATATTTTCCATTCTATATACTAGCATGAAGGGAGAATTATCGATTGAATTCTTTGGAGTCATTATGTCAATGCACAAGGCTAGGTTTTCCTTGGTATGCCAATACCTTTATCTTTGCTTAATTGTCCACTTCAAGATCCTAATCGAGTTCTTGTTTGTAGACTTTGTGAGTCTGTTTCCTTGCATATAGTAGTTGAAGTTTTGAGGTATATACCATGCCTAAGAGCAACTTCGAGATCTTAGTTCCCATAAATGCTTTAACATTATCAAAGATTATTGTGTGGGACATTGAGCCCGATGATTCCTTTGTGAAGTTGATGATGACTCCTTCATGAGCTTCTTTTAGTCCCACGCTTTGGTCCACATAGTGAAGTAGTCGGTAGCAGCTTAGGATCCATATGTGGTTGGCATTGGAAGGCAAATCGATCACAATTGATTGGAAAGGGAGGGGAATATCTTATTTATGCTAGTGAAAAATAGGCATTCATAGTGTTTCTTTACCCATTTGCAACTATTTGAGAACAATGTAAGCTACTAATAACCAACCCTCGCGATCTTTGTAACTGTCATCCGCAAAGTTAAGTGACCACTAGAGAATCCTCGAGGAAACTCTCTCAACATTTTTTTACATATTTGGGCTCAATCTTAGCATGATGTCGTTTGAGTTCTTTCTAAACATGATCTTGCCATCAACTCTTATGGAATGACTTGAAATCAAAATGTTTTGTTTTGGTTCTATCCAGGCCATTGGGATATTTCCCAATTTTTAGGTATCTTGTCAACTTTTGGACCTAGTTGGAAACTTCATTTCCTTCATTCAGAGGCTAGCCATCATGGACACATACAACTTCCCATGAGTTATCCAAGTCTTCAAACAAGTGTTGGTAGAGAGCCTTGTCTCTTACTAACTTGGTGAACTTTATGTCAACATTGAATTCTATGATTTTGGTGATCCAACCAACTCTTTTCTCATTGATTTCTCCCCCATTATGCAGTATCTGATGCTTGAGCGATGATAAAAATCAAGACTTTGTTGTTGGACAGAAGGTGTTTGAAAACTTTTAAAGCTTTGAGGACTCGAAAATGGTTGTTTTTCAACGAAGCTATACTTGACTTCAAACTCCTTAAGCATCCGACTCATAAAAGTGATGGGTTGCTCAAGTTCCTATTGATTCTTCTTAGTGAGGACTGAAATTGTGTTGTGTTGACCCCTAAAGGCATAAGGAATTGAATCTTTCTTGAAATTCAAGTTTGCTAATACCGGGGCTTGAGAAATAGCTTGCTTAATTTGCTCAAAACTCTCTTTTCCTTCCCAAACCCATTTGAAGTCCACATCCTTCTTCAACACAAGTGTGATTCATTTGACTATGCTTACAAGGTTTGATATGAAATTTCTAACAAAATTGATCTTTCCCATGGAAAATTGTAATACCTTTTTGTGAGACGACAAAGACAACGCAGGGGATGATAGATACTCTATTCGGATCTATGGCAAGACCTACCTTTGACAAGATGTGACCCAAAATATTTCTTTCATGTACCATGAAATATACTTCTTGGGATTAAGAGAAATCACAAACTTTGCATCTTTTGAAAATATTTTCCAGTGATCTAAACGATCTTCCCACTTCTTTTCGATGATATCATCTAAGTAAAACTAAGATGATGTCATTGATGATGCCCTCAAAGGCCATATCCATTTTCTTTTGAAATGCGGATGCAACACTAGATAATCTAAAGGACATCCTTTTATATACAAATGTCTTTACTTAATGGTGAAGGCAATTTTGTATTGTTCCTCTTCCTTAACCAAAACTTTGTTGTACCTAAAAACCATCAATAAGTGAGAACCTTTCGACTTTGGACATTGTTGAAGCATTTGATCCAAGGAGTACAAGGGTAGTGATACTTGAGAGAGGCTTTATTGAGGTCTCTAAAATCTATGCATATGTGTATCTCTTTATTTTTCTTACTTATCGAACTAGATTGACCACCCAACTATAATGCTCGATCAAGTTGGTCAACTCCTTTCTCATCAAGGCTCAATTTTGTGATTGATTGTCATTTGTTTTTGTCTCATTGGTTTAACATCAAGTATAAGCTTTATGATATGTTGGGTGATATTTTAATCATATCCTTCAAGGTAATTATAAGTCAACACAAAAATATCACCATTATCTTTGCATTTTTAAAAAAAGTGTCTTATTGGTCTAACCTACATACCATTCCCACTTTGAGATGCTTGTCGTGGTCTATCTTGATTTCTTGATAATCTTCATCTTTGATTTGTCATGTTCCTTTTCTCTCCCCTATGTTGATCATTAGGGTTAAACATTCTTCAAAGATCACTAGTCCCTTTAAAACTTGTTTTTCTTTAGCTAAATTATCTAGTTATCACAAACTTTTTCCAATTTGGGTTGCGAACTCTCATGAGAATTCAACCTCGTGTTGAATGAAGGTGGTGATTTGGGTGTCATTTTCAAGGACTTGCGATTGGAAATCATTGTTAAGGACCAAAGGTATGACTAGGAGCTTCACTTATTGAACCTGCCTTTAAGAGTTCTTTGGGTGGGTCAAAAAGCACTAATGACTGCCATCCTATCAACCTCTATATTATTTTTTCAGGGGAACCCCTAGATGTTAAATGCGTTGAATCCTTTAATGAGATCCCATACATTGTGTTTGTAGGCCTTTATAAAGGGATGTTTGGTGAGGCATTGTGTTCTTATTTTCTTGAACCACTTCGGCATCTCTATACACTTACGTTAGCATGATACTCACTTTTTAGCATTTTGGAGACCTTGGATCAAAGCTTCATACTACGAAACATTTGACCATGTAGTTAAATTACAACATATGCGAGTAGTGTTGCATTTTCCATTCATGTAGAGATTATAACCACTCTTGCACTAGCACCCATATTGTATTTTGATCCCTAGAAGAACATTTTCCATATATCATGGTTTGAGTTTCCCTTATCCTGTTGTGGATTTATGGTGGTATCTTCTTGGATACACTATATACCCTTGTCATGTACTTCAAGAGCATCATAGGGATCAAATTCCAATTTTTCCTAAACCCATTGGTATAATTGCTCATCAAGGATTCTTTCATGGGTCTCATTAATGCAGAAACATTCCTCTTTTTCTTTATCTTGAATGGCATAATTTTCTTCCGTAGGCATTGAGTCAAAGACTTCCACATGAAATTGGGCAATAGGTTCATTTTTATAGTCACCTTAGTGCCATATATGGTCATTAGAAGCATGTAAGACCAATCGAGTTGATATGTATCATCCTATTTGGTGGTAAAATATCTTGAAATTAGATTAAAAACATAGGAGGAAGGTTGATGTTTGCTATCTCTTGTGCCACTGTTATACTTTGGAAAACATGTAAGGTCATGCTTAGATCTTTGATGACGCCAACCTGTTTTGACAAAAGTGCCATCAAGTTGAATAAATCCTTTGTTCATAGGGGTGTAATTGATGTTTAGGGCATCGACTACTTGTTCAAGCATCACAAAGGCACTCATGGAAGAATCAATCATACAATTATGGACAAGACACTAACAAACAATCAATGAAAGATAAAAGGGGAGGCTTCTTTAGTACATTATTTAGTTATACTTGATTGATATAGATTGGGAGCTTCTAAAATGACCTTCTTCTTGAGCTTGGAGGTGCAAACTACTTACTTTAAAGTTTCTTGTAGGAGATTCATATGCTAAGGCATGACAAGGGCATCCCACATCTTGGAATTCATGTTGATCTTCTTAATTTGATCTACAACATTCAAAAGGTTGAGCTAGGGTATTTGTTGGTTGTACATGTCCCAATCTCACTTTGAATTTTTGATCGAGTGATCAAAATATTTCAACATCCACCCATTTGCAAGGATTTTCTTTGTTGGTGGCATAACCGCTTTATTTGAAACTTCTCTTTTCAATGACAGCCTCGATGAATTGGGAGGAGTGATAGGGAGCGTCACATTTGGAACAAGTTGCTCTAACATGTTTTTTGTACTTGTGTGTTGTAGTTTGAATGAACTTGAGCCACAATGTGCTCACTCCATTGCTATTTACTACAGAGAAGTCAATTTCTAGCCAACAAGTTAGATTTCCTTTAGGTGGAGGTGTTGGCGACACGAGTTGCCTCGGTTTGTTGGATCTATTGTGTTGTGAAGCTTTGTACCATCAATGGTTTGTTTATGTTTCCATAGGCACAAGTCTTTGAATCATGTGGAAACCCACAAAGGTAACACGAGTTCATTTATTTATTAATGTTGTTATGAACAAGGATAAGAGAATTGTTTAGATTAGATACATTAGGGAATTTTCATTACAACAACTTAGCAAAGACTATTTGGCCCCAACTTTGCATTCTATGTCATTGATAAGTTGGGTTATAAGGTTGGTATGATGTGAGAGTTGGTTGGGCTTTGTTGTGTGTTTTATGGTGGTAAGCTCATGTGTAATATTCTTGTACATGGATACGAAGTTCATCCACCTCAATAGAGGAGGTATTGTGGACAACTTGGACATTTTAGGTATAGGAGTTGGTTGCATGCGCTATAATGGAGCTAACATTAGGTATTTCAAGAAATAGAGGCATATGAGGGCTTGGGCTAACATTCTTGCTTTTATAATGTTGTTTTCAACTTGAATTGATATATAATACACATTAAGAAATACATCTTCTTTAAAGGAGCCCTATTTTTGGGAGGAGTGCATCTTGGCTCCTAAGGCTCCATTGTAAGCGTTTGTAAGTCATCTTCAACATACATCATGAAACATGAGGAAGAGGCTCCATCGTGGAATTTCCTAAAGAGTTGGTGGAGAATGACTAGGATTACTTAGAACAATTAGGGTTATACACAATTTTAATGGGCTCGGCCATTACACAGTCTTCCATTAGTTGATACATTCAACGTGGACAAAAATTGTAAGATTTATTTACTCTCAAAAGGTTTTTTTCATTTCTCTATTCGGGGATCGGGAGGATTGCTAAAGAGCTCTAACGAATGGACCCTAGTTTTGGGGTAATGTGGGGTTGTTCATCACTCGATGGTTTCCAGATTTTGACCCAAATTCTCTCTCAGTGACTAAAATACCTATATGGGTTCGACTTCCCAACTTGCCTCTACATCTCTATCTTTCTCTCAACACGATAGGTGATGCTTTGGGCACCTTCATCAAGCATGATGAGAAGATATTTAAAGTAGGGTTGTGTACTTTTGCTCGCATTTGTGTGGAGGTAGATCTTAGTAGGGGTTTACCAAATAAATTGATACTCAAATGGGGTAGATCTCAACACATTCAGGTGTTGGATTATGAAAATACATCTTTCCAATGCCGCACATGTAGACTCCCAAGACATCTACAAGCTACATGTCCCTAGAATAGAGTTCATCTACTTAGGAAAAAAGGGAAAAAATGAAGCCCAAAAGATGGAGTTTTCCGTAACTAGAAGTAGATTCTCAAGATGTGATCAAGATGTAGGCAACCAACATTCCACAAAATTGGAAAAGACTTATCCTAGTGCATCTTCCCATCGGGAAGAGGCTAGTGCCCCTGAAAAGTTTGACAAAGGAGAGGAGCATGTTGCCTCATCGAGGATGACTCTAAGGGAATCTTGGTTAGGAGGGTTGAAGAGGAAGCATGTATTAGAGTATTCAGACTCAGATAATGAGTTAGTGACTTAGTCAAATCTTGAATAATTGATCTCGTACTCTTATCATGGTAATAAGGATTCATATTTGTAGATAGTCATGAAGGATCCATCTCAAGGGGGGTCACATGAAGTGAAAGGAAAAAATGGCAAAAAGGGAAAGATTGATGCTGATTTGGGGTGTTAGCCCATATTTTTAGGTCTTTCCAATAACTTTTTGTGATCTATTGTATGTTTCTAGTTGGATCAAGTTGTTTTGATCCGGTTCGAAATTTTTGTTAGCGATATTTCTTGGTTTATATTTTTCTATGTACACTATTTTGGGATCCTTTTAAAACCCTAACCATTCACCTAATAAAAAAATGCAATGTTGCCCATGGATTGAATCATGATTGCAACATAAGAATTTAGAGCCTCAAGGAAATAAAGGAAGGCTATATGAAGTCAAGAATGTAATCGAGGTGATATTTTATTCCAACTTTTTGGAATCTATAGTTTAAATTAAGGAGTGCTTCCATATGAGCTCTTTGATGGTAGTTAATTGCTCCATGAGAGACTAATTGTCATGTTTCTCTTGGAATTGCTTGCACATTCTCTCTAGTTCATCCCAATCGTGCATTGAGTTAGGGGTGGGCTTCTATACTAGTCAAGGGCTTTTCCTTTGAGTGAAGTAGCAAATAATCTTTCAACTACATCATCTTGAATGACATGGTGAAATGATCATAGATTGACAATGTCTTGGATTTGGTCAATGGGAGTGACGCATTTTCACCAAAAGTATGGAAGAGTTTTGAGAGCATATATGTGGATATCATTCCATGTAGCGGCTTACGATCGGAGGGCAACCTCCATCGAAAATAACAAAGGATGGTTTTTTTTGTGTAGCCATGAGGATTATAAGATGAAGTATAAGAGGTCTAATTGGTGGAGTGAATGGAGTTATGTGACGGGGGGAAAATTGCATTTTGAACATGTATGCTTGTTGTTTGGGAAAAGTTGCAAGAACTCAAAATGTACTTTTTAGCATTGCTTTGTGTCTCTATTCTTCTCATGTGTTAATGCCACCAAATCTTCTAAAAAAGTATAGTGGAGTCCCTAAGGGCTTACATATGGCTTTATAATTAGAAAGGCTAAGAAACATACCCAAAACTTAGCTATAATATTTAAAAATATAGATTCTTAGAAATGGGAATAATACGAACTTTGTATAACAAGAATAATTTGTCCCATCCGACGTGCCAAAATTGTTGGTGGTTGAAAATGTCCATGTATAAAGTTTATTTCACTTTCAACACAACACATGGAATTGTTTCTCAAGTGTGAGACTTGTGGCTTGAAACAAACCTCTAGAGAGATTTGATTCTCATCTAATTCCCACTCCTAATGTTATCACTAACAATCCTAATCTAACAATTGCGAAGGGAAAAGAGACGAGAAATAAAATAAAAGATTGGTGATACACCGAAAGTGAAGTAGGGATCTTCTTCTCTCGTGTGTTTGAGGCTAATGTAATACATTGAATGGATATAAGGATAGTCCACAAACACAATTTCACAACATAATAGTAGATAAGAACAATCTACAAGATATTTGAAAAGACAAGAAGGAAAAAAGCACATATAAACCACAACTTTTCTATTGCTCAAGTGTACATGAGGCCATGTATGCATTAAAATCAATAATATAAAGGCTATAACACCATACATAAAAGATGGAAATGCAAATGCATTCGAGAGAAGAAAAAGAACTCAAAATGCAAAGCATTAAGATTTTCTCTTTATAGAAAATGGAGAAAGGAGGTCCGGAAGCCAAGTCACAAGGGCCATGGATGAAGAATGATAGGTTGTCCCTTTTATAGAGAACATGGAGTCCGAAGCGACAAAAAGATATGATCTTGAAGGCAATCAAATATTTTAATAGTGAACAATTGATATGGAGGGGACAAATGACCGTTAGGTCTGCATGGTTGCCCAAAGTATCTTGGATCATAAAAGTTTGCATTCAACTCTCCAACCACTCCAAAACATGAGGGTGAGCTTCATGATCATTGTGGCGTTCTTATGGCTTGATGATATCTTGGCTCATAAATATGAACTAACAACAATAGTTGAAGGTGATCCATAATATGAAAGACATGAGAAAATGATCTTAGGAACATGGTGGTGAGAAGAAAGTGATGCCAATTGAAGGAGACTCTACGGGAAATGAGGGATGACATAAGAGAATTGCCAAAAATGAAGGGAGGGAAACATGCACCGATGACATTATTAACACTCTATAATCTAAATCTAAGGAATTTTGTCACAGAGCATGGCTCATGACACGTGGAAAGAACAAAAATACCACGAGATACATAATCCATCAAAATAAGAGACATGTTGAAAGAGTCTTAAACGTTGAATGCACAAAGCTACCAAAATGACTTGAAAGGGGAAATTCGGTTAAGAGTATGGTCTTTAATCTTGTTACGCCAATAGACGTTATATTAAAACCAAGATTTTATTGCACTATTCACATCGATGGCTCACTTTTATCGCTGGGCATTGTAAGACCATGGTGATAATCATGCATCGTTGATCACATGTGTCACTTTGTGTGGGGTGATTTTCATGCAGATTTGTGATTTGACTTAAAAGAGGTCGTTGGCGTATTATACTATTATCTAATGTGCATTTAAATGAGTTTGTTTATTTCTTTAAATTAGTTAGTCTACTTGATTTTGATGGGCTAAAAGGTATAAGAAGAATTTTTTGTGCTATACTCTACCTAAACATTTTATTTGGAAATTAATTTTTATCTTCCCATTTATTAAAACATTGGATTTTTTTCTTATGTATGTTATGTTGGTTTTAACTTCACGTAACTTATTTCTTGTATCCATGAGTTGAATTGAGCTATTTCATGATTTTTTCTGCATATTTGTTGTAAGGGGTAGGTTATTAAAGAGGTTTAGATTTTCTTTTGGTTTGTGTTAAGCATTTGTTGATATGCTATTGTGCTTTTTAGAATTCTTGGTGTATAGATGTACTATTTTTTCAAATTTTTAGTAGGATGACATAAAATATCTCGAGTTCATACTTTGAGTGCCAAATCAATTACCTTTGCAAGGTCTTAGTGTTGGATTTGGATAGTTCTAGTGAGGGAGTTGAGTGCTACAACTTTGAAAGATCGATGGTGACTTGAATGGTTTTCCAATTTTAGCTTGTGGTCCCATGTAATTTTTCTTTGGGCCTGACACTATGTTTGGACCACCTTGTTCAAGTGTGAGGATGAGATTGTGGGCCTCGTATTAAATGTCATACATTATCCATGACACAGTTTTAGGTTATGAGCTGTCTTTTAGGCTTGTTAAATCAACATATTTGGTGGAAACTGTACCTATTGGCATGTATATTTGGTTGGGTTTATTCAATTTTTTTGTTGTAAAATTTTGGGGGTATATTGATCCATATTCAAGTAAATTTGTAAGTATGCCTTCCTATATGTGGGATTTTGTTTTTCCGACTTTAATATGAAATGTACTTGAATCATGTAAGGCTTAAGCCACTCAAACTATGCAACTTTTATAATTCTACTCATAACAAATGCATTACCAAGATTGCATGTTTACAATGATGCAATGCCTTCTTTTCTCAATGCATAGACTAAACCCGATGGTATAACACCTCATATCACACCACCAAAATGACTCCGTTTGAAGCAGTCTATGGCCAACCACCACCACCTCTACTCCCTTATACTCCATTCAAAGAGAGTAGCCACTTGACCCATTGTTGTTGGTGCTCAGAGGTAAAACATCGAAGGAATGTTTCCAAACATTTGTTAACAATTTCAGTTTGACTTGATAGTCAAATTCGAAGTGTAGTGGTTATGATTTGATCTAACGTTATTTGTAATTTTACTATTTTCTTCAGAAAAATATAATTGTTGATCATGTGGTCTTTTGGCACCCCTCCAAAGTTGGATTGGAGACAAATACGAGAATAACCCTTAAGAGAGAAAGGAGGCATTGAATATTTGCACGAATATGTGGATCCTCTAATGTTTACAAAGACTTCAAGAGTGGCAATATTCTCCTAGACAAAAAATACCATGCCTAAGTTTTTGGAACAAGGATATGTTGCCCCATAGTAAGTGGCATCTCACATTTCTTTAGTGTTATGAGTAAATTAGAAGTGTTTCTCAAACAAATATAGATATACGTGTCTACTAAATTCCGGTTGTCAAAATGCTTGAAACTATGAAGCTTTATTTTTCATATGGTCCCAAGAATATTGACGATAAAGTGGGATCACAAAATTCCATTAATAGTCTCCATTGGGTATGGTCCCAAGAACCTTGTCAAGTCTTGGTTTACTATTTTTCAAATTATACAAAGATGTTCTAGTATTTTAGATGGAATTATAAATGTATTAATTTCTTTAATTAGAGACTTTCCCATTAACTATCAGTGCTTACATCTATTATTTGACATTATGTACATTGCATGTTGATAGGCATTAGCAAAACACTTACCTACAAGAGCAGATGTGTACAACTTCGAGTTGAACTACTGGAACTGTTAGTTGGAAAAGTTCCAATAAGTATGAAAAGGCCACCTAGTCTAAGTGTCCTCATCTCGTGGGATTTATTTTTGACAAAAAAATGAAATTCCTTTCTAATACATCAAAGTATGGACAAAGTCCATCCAACAACTACAACTTATAAAATCGTTTCCAACAACTTGTACTAGCAAGTTGTCTCATCTCTATAATGATGTGAAAAATGGCAAGATTCAATCTATATCTTTGTAAAATTAACAAAGGTATAATTTAATAAACCCCAATAGGATTATTTCAATTCTAATTCTAAGTAGCTGGCTTGCCATGGTCCACAAAATCCCTCTAAGATCAAGTTTCCTTACATGTGTGACTTACCATTTAAGTAGTGTTTCAGATCCCTGTTTGTAGGCTCTATTGTCTAATGTTCTGTGTTCCACTCTTACAGATGGAAGTACATCCTTATCTGTTTGTAAAAAGATTTTATAAGGAGCATCAATTGGTCACATACACATTGCACCTTGAAAAACATATTATTTACCATTATTGCCATATATTTTATATTGGACTGTCATGTTGGACTGCAAATTACAATAATTATATTTCAAATTGCTAAGCATCAAATTTTGATTATTAAATCGCATATGCTTATTGTTCTTGGTTGGAAAATTGAGATTAGCATTTCATTGTGTTCCTTGATAATATGATATGCATTCAATGCATTTAACTTTTTAAGGACAATGTTTTCATTTCATTTAGTCTCTCCTATGTTTCAATTGGGCACTATCCTCTTACATTGTTATGTTTCTGTTCTTTTGTCGTTTTATTGGCGTTGCCAATAGACCTTTCAGTACAATTGCCAGTGACATATCAATTTCAAATCTTGTTTTTGTAAAAACTCCATGTGGCAGCAAAAATAAACTTTAATCTAGTTGGAGGAAGCATTGATGTTTGGTCAAAAAGATTGGTTTGATTGTTATGCAATAACAATGCTATCAATTATGGATATAATTCCAAACATTCAACTACTCTTTAACTTATGCCAACCAACCTTTTGTTCTTTGTCATCCGTTTCAGTGATTTTGGTGTGATTCAAAATTTTAATCTAAATTGGGAGTTGGGCAGTGTTTCTTTATGTACATCTGGTGGTTTGGCAAATTTATGGAAATGTTTCAATATTTCAAAATAAGAGTTGTTTGGATTGAAAATATTACAAGATTCAACGTGTTTTGCATTTGCCAAAATTTATAGTCCAAACTGATATTTAGTTGTACATTAATCAAATTCATTAGCGTGGTTATTTGTTAAATAGAATTTTAGAGACTTCAAACGCAATTGTAAATTTGTATGAAAAGAAAGATGGAATTTGTAGGTTGGATCAAGCAAGTGCTGAGTTGAATGATTTCATTCCATCTGGAATTTCGATAGATATTGAACTACAAAATCTGTGGCTATACTAGAATTTAGCTTAGGGCACGGATCACGCATGTTCACATATCTTAAATCTACTCAACTCTTGTAGAGAAAAGAAGAGAAAAATTACAAAAACTTTTAATAAGTGATGCACAAAATAATTGTAAATTTCAATAAATAGTAGAATAGACCCAACAAGTTACTCATGCTTGAGATAATTTCGACACTGCAATGATGACAAACTATTAACACATAATTCAAGATTAAGAACACAATGAAAGTAGTAGTGATCTTCCATTAGCGGAAGAATATTTCATCCTTGGATGCTTAAGGCATACTGACATTAGAGCCAAGTCTGAAGAAATTTTAAGAGTTGATTCTATGATAGAGTTATTCTAGGAAAGCATAATAAAAGGTTTAGGAGAAAGTAACACAATTCAGCATGAGGAGGAGCAGCCTTCTAAAAGATACCACTGAGCGCACAAATCTTAGGAAGGCTACCATGGAAACAACCTGCTCAAGAGAGGTTTTCTCTTATTTATTTACATTCCACCAAAACCAAAGACGGTGGAAACACATACTGCATGAATTAGTTTGGACAACTGAAAATAAAACCCTAGAAGTAATTTCCGAATTGAATGTCCACATAGTAATTCAGAATTTGATACATCAGAATATATACAATCTTTAGATACCTGCACTCACTGTTGCTTCTCCATAGTTTAGGCTCTAAAATGACAATTTAGGCAATGATCTCAAAATACTAGATCTTAATATGATCTAATTCATGATCAACAAAATTGGTGCCAATTTTTCTGATCCATTACTGAACATTGACAAAATTCTTATCCAGACTACCAATGAATCACAGAGCGACCCTAAATGTTGGTGGGATTCTTGCCCATGCTGAACATGGATGTAAAAGGGTATTCCAAAATGTCTGATGAAATTCGTGCCTCAGAGACAATTTTTGCATAAACATTTTTGTAAGTGATATAGAAGTTCAGAAAGGGAGAAAAAAGTCTACAATAGTTGGTATTCAAGCCCACAAACAAACAATTGTGAGCTTGAATACCATGGAAACTGATAATGGATCAAATGTTGATGGAATTCTTGCCCATGCTGAACATGGATGTGAAAGGGTATCCCAAAATGTCAGTTGAAATTCGTACCTCTAGATGATTTTTTGCATAAATATTTCTATAATTAATATAGATTGGCAAAGTTCAGGAAAGAAGAGAGGAAAATCTACAATCGAAGGGTTGCCAGTTGGTATTCAAACCCACAAGCAAGTAATTCTCTGGGAAGATTAAGAATTGGGGATGATTGAAATCTGTAACAGTAAAACTAATATATATATGGAATTAAGACTCTTCTGGACTTGGGATACTCACGAGGAAATCTGTGAAGGTACCAAGCATGATGAGCCAGAGCTCTAGGCCCCAGATTAGCTACAGTGTAAAGAAAAAAGGTGAGACCGGGCAAGGAGCTTGTCATGATAGCCCATCCCAGCCATTCCACAATTTCCCCAAAATAATTGGGGCAACTCACATATTCATAAAGCCCCCCTCTGGGTATCTTGTAGCCCCCTTCCTTACTGTTCCTCAGAGATAACAGAACCGAATCAGCCCAAATATTGACATACATTCCTGCAACGAATATGCCCAATCCTAACAAAAATGGAGGGCTGAGGAGCCAGGCGGTGGCGTAGTTACCGTAATGGGAAATCCATCGGACTTGGAGGTAGGTGTTGTAGCAATTGTAGAAGAATGCCATGGCCGCTATGCTGAGAGGAACGGGGCTCCCCCTCCCTGTTTGCCCATGCGGAGTAAAGGGTATATTAAGCACCTGTGGATGTAATGGAGGAGGAAGATGGCGAGCAGGACGATGGATGTTGGATTGGCGGCCATGCGACCCTGGGGAAGAGGAGGGCGCTCAGCCATATGGTAGGGGACTCCATGAGGCACCAGGCTAAGCGGGCGGTTATTGAGGGTCCCCAGCCGGAGCGGGAGTGGCGGCCGTAGGGGCTGTGATGAAGGCTGTGGAAATCACTGTTATTGCTGTCATTGCAAACATTCCCTTCAGGGCTTCGTAGAGGAACTTGTCCGACTCCATGAGACCACCGTCTCCGGCCATTGCTGCAGCAGGGTGAGAGAAATCTAAAAGGGTTCTCAGAGATTATTTAGGGATCGCATTTACCTGGTTACGAAGATCACCTCCCGTTGGCGATCGTTTTTCCACAGGTGCCCAGACTGCTCTGTCCAAATCTTTTCGAAAACTTCCAAATTATGTGCAATTAAATTCCAGTTTCGTAGAATTCAGATTTATCTAAGAGATTGCATTGCTTTAATCGTAACATATTGAATATAAAAATAGGCATAAACATATACGGATAACATATAGTGATGATGCCAACGAGGTGGGGTGACTTCGTTGGATCATTTTGATGTTTCAAGTCTACTAACTAAGGTTCTATTTCTATTTACACATTTGACGTTGGTTGTGCTCGTGAATATTCAGTGATGGATCTTATAGAACGTGTGGATGGGTCTCATGATAGAGGAGACAATTTCGATTGTGGGTAATGCTCGAATGTTGGCGCGGCTTGCGATCCTGCGGGCCTACATTGTTTCGTCAAGATTGTGTGGTCTTCTCGGTTGTCGCCGGTGATTAAAAAGCGAAACATTGCTCGGCTCGCATAGAGCCCACCAACGATCATATTTTGTTGGGTGACATGAAGAGTCAAGTTGTCGAGGCCGATTGTGCCTTGCGTGACTTTGACTGTGTGGATGCCCCTTCCTCGTAGCTGCTTAGTTGAAGGTGATCATTCGTGTAGTTTAGTTTGGACACTTACTTTGATTGTGTGGATGGCCCTTACCCATAGCTGCTTAGCTGAAGGTGATCAATCGTGTAGTTTAGTTTTTACATTCACTTAGAATAATACTTATGTTATATGCTTCCTTCGAAATATGGATAAAGATGTTGACAATCTATATAAGTCAATGCCGAATTGTGATGCTCGGGCATCTTATGGAATGTGTGGGTGAGTCTTGTGATGGAGGAGGTGATTTCGATTGTAGGTAATGCTCGAAGGTTGGCCGCTTGCGGTTTGTAGACTACAATGTTTTGTCAAGATTGTATGATCTTTTGGTTATCGCTTTGGTGATTAAAAAGTGAAACATTGCTTGTCTTACATAGAGCCCGATGATCAATGTTTGTTGAGTGACATGAAGAGTCAAGTGGTCGAGGTCGGGATCATGCCTTGCGTCACTTTGATCGCATGGATGCCCCTTACCGAAGTGAATGCTTAGTTGAAGGTGATCACCGGTGGTGTAGTTTAGTTTGTACACTTACTCATAATTATACTTTTGATATATGTTTCCTTTGAAATATAGATAGAGATGTCGACAATCTATATAAGTCAATATTGAATTGTGAAGCTCGGCCATTTAATCAAAAATATCTCCATATAAGAATAAAAATATATTCAATATGTCCATGCATTTCAAAATCCCTCTAAGGTCAAGTTTCCTTACATGTGTGACTTAGCATTTAAATAGTGTTTCAAACCCTGTTTGTAAGCTCTATTGTCTAGTGTTTTGTGTTCTACTCTTATAGATGGAAGTATCGTTATGTGCATTTTAATTGTTTCTACAAATATTTTATAGGGAGTATCGATTGGTCACATAGATGTTGCACCTTGAAAAACATATTATTTACTATCATTGCCACTCGTGATTTTGGTTGGTGTCATATATTTTGCTATTGTGAAGGAGTGTCATGTTGGACTATAAACTACATAATCTTATTTCAAATTGCTAAGCATTAGATTTTGACTATTAAATCATATATGCTTATTGTTCTTGGTTGGAAAAGCGAGATTAGCATTTCATTGCGTTACTTGATAATATGATATGCATTCAATGCATTTAATTTTTAAGGACAATATTTTCATTTCATTTAGTCTCTCCTATGTTTCAATTGGGCACTATCCTCTTACATTGTTATTTTTCTATTCTTCTCATTTTATCGATATTACCATTAGACCTTTCGGTCACGATTGCTTCTTGATAGATCAATTTTAAATTTTGCTTTAGTAAAAACTCCATGTGGCAACAAAAATAAACTTTAATTTAGTTGGAGGAAGCATTGATGTTTGGTCAAATAGATTGGTTTGATTATTATGCAATAACAATGCTATCAATTATTGATATAAGTCAAAATCTTCAACTACTCTTTAACATATTCCAACCAACCTTTTGTTCTTTGTTATCCGTTTCAATGATTCGTGGTGTGATTTAAAATTTAAATATGAGTTGGTCAGTGTTTCTTTAGGTACATTTGGTGGTTTGGCAAATTTATGGAAATGTTTCAATATTTCAAAATAAGAGTTGTTTGGTTTGAAAATATTGGAAGATTCAACTTGTTTTGCATTTGCCAAAATTCGTAGTCCGGACTTAATATAGGAACAAAGCGATAATTGGTTATACATTAATCAAATTCATAAGCGTGGTTATTTGTTAAATAGTTTGTTAGGGACTTCAACGCAATTGTAAATTTGTATGAAAAGAAAGGTGTGATTTGAAGGTTGGATCAAACAAGTGCTTAGTTGAACGGTTTCATTCCATCTAGAATTTTGATAGATATTGAACTACAAAATATGTGGCTATAATAGATTTGAACTTAGGGCATAGATCATGCATATTCACGTATCCTAAATCTACTCAACTCTTGTACAAAAAGAAGAGAAAAATTACAATTTAAAAAAAAAAAAGTGATGCACAAAATAATTGTAAATTTCAATAAATAGTAGAAAGACCCAACAAATTACTTATGCTTGAGAAAATTTCAACACTACAATGATAACAAACTATTAACACATAATTCAAGATTAAGAATACAATGAAAGAAGTAGTGATCTTTCATTAAATGCTTCGTAATACATGGGTAGTCAAAAGGGAAGAATATTTCATCATTGGATACTTAAGGCATGCTAACATCAAAGTTAAGTCCGAAGAAATTTTAAGAGTTGATTCCATGATAGAATTATTTGAGGAAAAACAATAAAGGTTTTGGGGAGAAGGTAACTCAATTCAAAGCAAGAGGAGCAACATTTTAAAAGATACCACTAACCCCACAAATCTTTAAGCGATTAAAATTTTCGGTGTTCCCATAAACCTTCGATCTCCTAGAAGTAATTAAAACCACTTCATTTCATTCCATTCGGTAAAGCTCTCATTGAAATACAAAGAAAAACAACTACCTAGACAAGGAAGGCTATCATGGAAACAACCCGCTCAAGAGAAGTTTTCTCTCATTTATAAAACTAAAACCAAAGACGGTGGAAACACATATTACATGAATTGATTTGGACAACTGAAAATAAAACCCTAGAAGAAACTTCCCAATTGAATGTCCACATAGTAATTTAGAATCGATACATCAAAATATATACAATATTTAGATACCCACACTCAATGTTGCCTCTCCATAGTTTAGGCTCTAAAATGATAATTTATGCAATGATCTCAAAATACAAAATCTTAATATGATCTAATTCATGATCAACACAATTGGTGCCAATTTTCCGAGATCCATTCTTGAACATTGATAAAATTCTTATCCAGTTTGCTAATGGATCAAAGAGTGACCCAAAATGTTGGTGGAAATCTTGCCCATGTTGAACATGGATGTAAAAGGGTATTCCAAATGTCGGATGAAATTCGTGCCTCTAGACATTTTTTTGCATAAACATTTTTATAATCGATATAGAAGTTCGAAAAGGAAAAGGAAAGTCTATGATAGTTTGTATTCAAGCCCACAAACAAGCAATTGTGAGCTTGAATACCATGGAGACTGATAATGGATCAAATGTTGATGGAATTCTTGCCCATGTTGAACATGGATGTGAAAGGGTATCCCAAAATGTCGACGAGTTTCATGCCTCTAGACAATTTTTGCATAAATATCTCTAAAACTAAGTGGCAAAGTTTAGGAAAGAAAAAAGGAAAATCTATATTTCAAACATTCTTAATAGTTTTGATTAAATAAAACATGTCATCAAGACAACATACATACCAAATGTGAAAGTTGTATGCCTAGATATTGAGCCATCGTTTAGAATGTTAGATATATTTATCAAATCAACTCAAATCACACATACAAAATAAAATAGGCTTACACTACGCCATTGAATACGAGAGGAGTGTTATAGGGTTATTTCAATGAATAAAGTGGGTTAAATCTCCATAATCTGAATCTAGATATACAAATCACAACACTATAGGAAAATGCTAGCTTATTTGTTTGTTAGGGTACCCACCTCAGTCATATTTCCAATCCTTTCAAGGTGATAGAAGATATTTTATGAAATGAAATGAAATGAAAAAATGATAAATGAAAACAAAGTTATATACCTAAGCTGAGTCATATATAGTCATAGTTGCAAAAGACAGAAATTTCATAGAGATCCAAATCCATTCATAGGAGTGACCAAGAATTGTATTTAAATTTAACTAAAATAGTTTGAGATCCAAATTTACCTCTCCAATAACTGCAAAACAAAGATATGCGAGAAAGGATGCAAAAATCATGTAGTAAAGCTTATGTGCACAAAGAGTTGGGGTGGAATGGGGGGTCGGTGTTATTTTATAGTTTAAGGTGCATATAGTTTTGGGATGGATATGGGTGAAATGCACATAAAAGTTGAGATGATAAGGGTCCATTGTGCATTGGATATGTAAATGAGTAGGTGGAGTGTATAGAGGGATGTGAAAAGATTAAATGTGAGTGGATGAGGATGAGTAAGTGGGTGACATGTCTTAAATCAACCTTATTTTATATTTTTTTAGTTTTTTTTTTGTGGGATTATTTGATTTTTAGTGATTATTATTATTTTATAACATTTTTTGCATTTTTAGCGTATGAGACCTTATGTGCAAGGTGATTTTTTTTTATGTATACATTTTCGTCACTTTTGGGTTATGTGTTGCACTAGGCAAGATACATCCTAAAAATTAAAGGAGAGACAGGGTTTGTCCAAGCCTATGATAATGGTTGCCACACACATGGGCTAACATAGTTTCTTTGGATAGATAGGGACATGGAAATGTGATCAATGGACCACTTCATCTAGTGTCATGAAGGGATCAATAGATTGATTTTACAAGGAAAATACTATTTAGTCGACATAACTAATTGATTGAAATATTGGGTGTCATATGTTTGTGAGAAAGGTTTAGTGGAGTACTCCCCCTCAAGTGATTTTTTTAGATGCCCTGACCTACCCCATTGGGACAAAAGGTGACAAATTATAAAAACGAGAAAATTGGGTGTGTTGGTGAGAAATAAAGGACAATAAAGATGAAATTGAAGTGAATAAAATATGATAAAAAATGTGTGATAAGGGAGCCCATGGGTAGAGCGCGTGGGAGTAGACCGGGAATGCACATGGTGGAGCATGTGGGGAGGGGGGGACTAGGAGCACATGAGACAAAGAGTGCATGGGGTTGGACCGATGAGCACGAGGAGTAGAGCACACACATAGCAAATTAGGGAGCACAAGAAGTGGATCAAGTGCGAGGAAAATCAAGAAGCGCATGGGGCGGGACAAGGAACACAAGGGTTGGAGTGCACATGAGGGTTGACTAGGGAGCATGAGGGGTGGAACAGGAGTGCATGAAGTAGATATCATGTAGGGTTGAGATGGGGAGTGCATGGGGTGAATTATGTGCAAGGGCATATTGAGAAGTGCAATGGGTGAAGTGCGCATGTGGGTAGATCAAGGATGATGAAAATAATTAGGGGAAAGAAAATGTGATATGAAGTGAACAAGCAAGTAAGTGTAAAATATAAGGGGAGGAGTCAATTTTGGATGTGACTAGGATTGGACCTAAAGGTATTGGTTTACATATAGGGGTATTAGCCCAATAATAGGTGTGGCCGAGGTCAAGCCCTAAAGCTGCGTGGTGGTGAATGTTCAAGCGATAAAGTTAAATATGTGTATATAAAAGAATGGGGTGGGCCTAGTCATGTGGGTGATCAAGGCCAAGACCAAATGTCCATGCTTTGATTTGTTGCCATGATGGTCTAGTCATGAAAACAATGGAGGCCGGCCCATAGATGTGCATGTTTGTTTGTGGTTTGTGTGTGTAAGTGTTTACACCCTAGTAAGATTGTATGTGTGGAAAGTACACAACACTACAGAGGATGTAAGGGTTTCTGTTTGGTAGAATATTCTGATCTAATTAACTTCCAATATTAACCATACACAATCAAAATTGAAATTATTGAAATAATTGATAAATGATAAGTACTTACTTAAATACACAAAAGGGTAGTTAAAATTAGCTTTTCATACTAGGACACAAAGGATTTGAATGTGTAGGGAAATGAGATAGGTTGATGTAGTATTTTATTTCCACTCAATTGCTTATGCACGCTGACACCTCAATCGAGAGACATTTGAACACTCACATGAAGCGTGCAAGCTACTAGGTCCCTCCTTTGTGTCATCTTGTCAAGATGTTAGCATGCATATCCATAGTAATCAATATTAAAGTATATATTCAAGTGCATATCATCACATACATCATATCATGAGCTTATAAGCGAAAACACATGTAATAAGTAAACATAACAGATCAAATAACCACTAAGATCAATTGCACCATGTAATCACCATATTCAGATACATCAATTACCAAAATCCAACCACAATGATCCATTTATAACAAAGTCTTACATAACAGAAGATGAATACATAACAATCAATACTAGTGAACACAAAGTCATGCACGCTAGTACATTAGAGCAACATAAAATCACCGATCTCTCATCTACAACCTCTCATACACTATACTGTCTCCCAAACAATGACACATACACACACACAGAACACGAGACATAGACACGGACAAACACACACACACACACACACAGTGTGGGACTTGCCCTTTACTTGCCCATGCATTGTCAAAATAGACTGCATGCTCATAATAGCCATGAGTACATCTAAAAGCAACCATAAGGTGTGTATGCTTTTACAATGGAGCTAATAATAGATTATCCTATAAATAGAACTTTCTTTAATCCTAATAATAGCTTGATCCATGCATGACCTTTCATCTTCACTTTGCATGTGATTTATCCCAAAAATAGACATTCCTTTGCCGCCAAGTCTAATTGATTTTCTCTAGATTTGAATCATTGCTTGATTGAAACTCCAACTTTGTCTTTCTATTTTTAGCCCATGGTATACAAAATTGGCTAAGTCCCAGAGGTTTCTTGCTAAGGTGTGAGCCTTTGCACGCTATCCATTCTACCTTGTCGTGCCCCTTTACACCTTCCTCGCATGCACCATAGACCCTCACGTGCGACATGTACTTAGTCAAGTCGGCCATGCGACATTACCCCACACTAATTTGGATTGCCATCCTCGCAATGATTATGTCCAACTTGTTACTCCAAAGAATATATGAATAATCAATGAAAGAATAAAGAATTCAATGCCCATAAAGAATCATCACACCTACCAAAAATCAACTCAGCCTCAGGTTGTTGAAAGAGTTTTGGGAAATCAACATTATTTCACTCTCCACTTTCTTCCACTCATCAAGTTCTGCGCAATTCTTTCCTGGTGCCACCTTTACAATTCTTGGCACTTGGTTAGACACCAAATCTTCAACCCTACTCTTCATCTCTTGAATAACCATAGTCAATTTTGCAAACACTCCTTCAATTACGTCCATGTGTTCCAATACCATATTATGAAATTTTTGATTCTCGAGCTCTAGCTTATCCTTCTTGGCCTTAATTATATCTTTCTATTCGATACTTCAACCATAACCTTTGTCCGCTCTATTTTATTAGTGGACATCTTATCTTGGATAGCCTCGAGTCTTGATTCTTCATCACTTACGCGTGCATGAAGGATCGGGTTGCACTTCGGCTCTTGTTAAAATCCAAGTCGACCTTAATACTCGGCTCCTTGAGCTACATGAATAACTCCTCAAGATCGATTATCCTTGTCTCAACAATTACCTTATTTACTTCTTTTCCTTCACTATCTCTCCGAAGTTGGCCTGCATCACTTTTGATGTTCACCAAAATCATTCCAATCAGTCTTAAAGATACTCCATTTCATTGTTATAATCATTCTTGCCTGAATTACCAAGGTGGGCATTGACCTAAAATTTGCTTCACTTGTGCTCCCTGCCCTATCATATGCCTCATTGGTTTGCTTATGCTCCCCCTAAATATATTTCTTTGGGATGTCAATTTCCTTTTCTTTCTTCTTCTTATCTTCCACAATAACCCTCATTATAGCCCCGACATCCAAATTTACATGCATCATATTGTTGTTATCCAAAATTCACCCCCCCAGGGTTAATTTGATAACATGCATCAGAATTCTCAAGTTCCAGGCAGATAAATTGATTCAGGGCAAAAAGTCATGTTTCTAGGGTCCCTTCAGAAATTTTTCTAACTCTCCCGTCCAGGTTGAAAAGAGCAAGCTCTGAGAAGATGCGAAGAAGTTGCAGAAGATAAGCTTGGGCCAGAAAAAATGTGAAAATCGGCTAAGTCCTAGTCCCCGGGACAGTCGGGACATTTGGGACATCAAGGCGCGGATCGGCCGAAAAGCCTACAGGCGGCCCAAATAGCAAAGGGACAAGTGGGACAAGAGTGCGCGAAGGATGCGAACCGGCCGGTTCGGCCGAAACAAGAAACTTCAGCACAAGGAAAACTGGGACAAGTGGGACAAATGGACGCGGCGGACGCGGAAAGCCCGGATCGGCCGAAAAGGAGAACTTTCGCACTAACTGCTTTGGGACATCTGGGACAAAGATACGCGAACCGGCCAGTTCGCCGAAATGAGAACAAACAGTCCGGAGGCAAATGGGACATCTGGGCCGCGAGGACGCGAATCGGCCGGATCGGGCGAACCGGAAGAATTTGTCCCGCGAAGCACAGGGACAAGTGGGACAAATGGACGCGAACCGGCCGAATCGGGCGAACCGGAGGATTTTGTCCCAAGCAGCACTAGGACATCTGGGAAAAATGGACGTGGTGGACGCGAAGGAGCCGAAAGGGCCGAGAACCAACCAAATCATGACACGTATCAAGGGAAAAGGTCAAAAGGTCAAAGGGCGAGATTTGAAGGGTCAGCCCGAACCAATGGGATAGTGCCACGTGTCCCAGCTAGGGCCCACAAGGAAATTTTGAAGGAGATCCCACCGAGAGGTGGAGGAGAGAGAGTTGCTCAGTGAATCAGAACCTGCCACGTGTCATCCAGGTGGCAGAGCACGGGAAGAAATTTAAAAATCCGTTTTCGCCTGTTTTGTGCCCTAAATCTTTAGATCGACATATCTTTTGATCCAGAGCTCGGATTTGCACGTTCTTTATATCAACGGAAAGCTTGTGAGATTCTCTACACGATTCCGGGTCAATCTTGAATTTTGGTTCAGTTTGGAGAGAGAAAATCAAGAAACGCCTCTGGCGCGAAATAACAAGTAGAAGTAATGCTTCAACAAACAACTTTAATGCAGCAGATAGTGCCGCTTCAGTTGGACAACCCTCCGTTTTGCCAGGATCCGCCGCTTCTGTCATAATGAGATGAACTGAATGCAACCTGGAGGTGGTTGGAGTAGATTTGGCTTCCCCTCTCTCTTTCCTCTCTCTTTCTTTCTATATATTGTAAAGAGGAGCTTCTTTTCAAGGGTTGAACATTTTTTTCTGTTTTGCCTCTCCCTTCTTCTCCTCAGGCAAATTTGTGGAGTTCGAACCTCTCATTTGAACTATAATACTATTCTGCCTCATGGCATTCTGTAGTGTATTGTATCAATCTTTGGAGCAAGTAATGCATGTCTATGGATGATTCTCAGCCCTCTCTGTGTTCATTTTTGCATCCTCCTGGTCTTTCACTGCAGGTTTTGTCATCTGTGCATGATCTTATATCACATTCAAATGGTCTGTGTTCACTGGAAAAATAGGTGTTCTTCATTCCTCGGTGCATCACCTCTATTAGCTTAGATTTATTTTATGCATCTTCTTACCTTGTCTCCTTGGCAGATTAGATTAGGTTTTGAGAAAACCCTCTGCATATTTCGTGTGCATCTGAACAGAGGAATAGGAACCAGCCTTCTTTGGAGAATCCTTTCTCATTTTACAGGTCCCACACCTAGAGAAAGGATTCAATGTTATGCAATCACACTGGGTGCCAAAGTGATCAACCTAGAAACTGATCTACATCCGGGGTGCTGTGATTTTGCACTAACACATATATGTAGTCATCTTGTTCAAGGCATTACATGCCTGTTCATATGTCAAGTACATGGGGTCCACTATTTTGTACTTCTTTCCTAGCTTGCTCTTCAATTCTATAACACTGAGGGAGTTATTAATTACTTCAAACTCAAGATCCTCCACATTCATATGCAAGTTCTAGGATAACATCTACCTTGTGCACGGACCCCTCCATGTTTATCCATAAGATCCCATCCATATAATTTCTCTGTGGGTACCATGCCTTAGAAACGTGCCCTCAGGACCTTCTTAGGGTCATCCACAAAGTCCATATGTGGCGACCTAGGTGTCCATCAATTCCTCACTACTTTTGACTTTGTTCTCTGCTTTGAGAGTAAAGGCACTGTACTAGTCCCGACTTTTCACATTTATCTTCCCCTTAATGAAATAAGTATCATTAGTTTCTTTCTTTTATGCATCTCCTCATGCTCAAGTGTTTTATATTTGGGTGGAATCTTATTATTTTCCCCTTTGTGGTGCCATACTATTTCTTATCCTTATCTCTTTATCTTTGTTAAATGCTCCCCATTCGTGCTCAAGCTCTCCCAACAAAGTTTTGTCTTTTTATTTTTCACTAGACTCCTCTTCACTGGAAACCACCTATGCCGCAACTTGGCCTAGGTATTTTTGTGTCCTCTTGGGGTGGTGAGAATTCCCTACGCCATCACCACTTTCCTTCTTGTATAGTACATTTTATTTCTTCACGAGTGGTCAACCCAACCTTCCTCTTCTTCTTCTCGCTCAAGAGTATCTTCGCGTGTTCTCTTCAATGGTGTTACAACATTCCTCCTAGTGTCGTGGAAGACAAGTATTCGTAATCTCCATTTCCACTCCACCACTCGGGTTTTTGGCTCAAGGCCTTTTGCAGTTTTGTCTTATCACCACTATCCCCTTGGGATATTATTCGATTTGTGATTTAAACACCTATCCTAAGTTTAATTCACCCCATTATGTTTTACCCGTGAGTAATTAAATATTAACTATTTAATTACACCTTTTCACATGTATCCTAACCACTTATCTACCCCATATCTATCCTATCCATATATCCCCCCTATTTCTCCTCCTCCCAAAGCGGGATATTTCCCGTATTTGAGGTGGAGGGATCACTCTTATCTTTCCAGAAATCGCTCATTTTGGCCGTCTCGGGAGTCTGTTCCGTGATCGGCGCCGACCGGTACTCGGTCGACGCCGATTTTTGGGAGCGGCGCCGATTATAAATAGAAGCCCCGAGAACTCGATTACGGAGGACACGGAACAGAGAGAGAGAGAGAGATCGTGTCGTGACACGAGAGACAGTTGTAAGAGAGAGAGAGCAGAGATCTTTTAGCATCAGTGTGAACATTATCTATCGAATGAGAGCGGATCTTGTCCAAATCAATCCCTGAGAGGAGCACCATTACTCTGCTCTTATCACATCAACATCACGTCTCCATTGATTTTCTGGTGACTCTGTTCCTGCATCCCAGCCTGGGTGGAGTCTTGCTTAGATCTCTCTCGGCTTCTGCGAGATCCGGCGAGACGTTGGCGATCTTGCCTTCATTTTCTGATTTCCAAATCTTCTCGCACTTTGTCTCGGATCGACGCTTGATCTATATCGATCGACGCCGATCTTACATCGATCGACGCCGATCTTAACGATCGCGCCGATTCTACATAATCGGCGCCGATCATCCTGCGAGACGAGGTAAAAGACACGGGTAACACAAATCCGACTTTGTTTTCCACGGTTCCTATTTTACATTTGCTTTACTGCTTGTTTTAGATTACATTTTATTACTTTGATCGAGAAAATCTAGTCTTGTACGTACATCTTTTATCATGATACTTCTTTACTTAATTGAAAACGTGGTGACATCCATGAGGAGCTTATCGCTTCCCGGACCCGCTTCTCGGGCAATCCACCTAAATATCTTTTAACGTGGTCTTTTTCTATCAAGCATCGGTGTCTCGCAGGTTACTTGGATCTACTGTGCAGAATTGCTCGTGTGCGCCCGTCTTATCTACATCGGCTTCCTTATCCGTCTACATCTTCGGATCTTGTCCATCAGGTATCGATTTCATTGGAGTTTTTCAGGGTTTTTGTGTTTAGTTTGGTGCATTAACTTGGACAGGTAACAAGCGAAATTCTTGATCTACATTCTGGCACGCCCGGTGGGACCCAACCAAAGTCCCTTATTGGTAAGTTCATCTCTTTTCTAGTTTTGAGCTTTGTTCTTTTTCTTCACTGATTTTTATCAGTTCTGCTTGAGCATTTCCTTTCATCGTTTCAATCTTGTTTCTTTCATTTCTGAATTTGCAAAGTTAGGTCCTTTCTTTTCTTACAAATTTCAATTCCAATTTCTATTTATAAAATTAGTAAATATTTCATTTTGATTTCAAGTTTGCATGTTTGATCCATCTCTTTATGCGAAATTGTTATTTCCTTGAAATTTTTCTAGTTCCTTAAAATAGAAATTTTCGTTTCACCATTATCTGGATATATCTTTCTGGATTTTGTTTGGTGTTTGCTTAACCTTTTCTTGCGGAGCACTTTGCTTGTTCGTGGGATTGTTCGAGGGGAAGAGCTCAACAACACGCTTTTTGAAGTCCACACACCTTGGAGAGCTAAATCTACAGGTATTTCTCTTTTACGGTGTTTTCTCCTTTTTAGGAACTAAAAAAAAAAAAAAAAAAAAAAAAATTTCTTTGTTTGTTGTCTATCACATTCGAACATTTCAATTTTGGTGCTTAAAAAGAATTTAATCGCATTTGGGAAAGAATCTGTTTGACTTGTCTTCATCGAAATCAAACACTTCGTTTTTAAGTGCTTAAAAAAACTCTTTCTTTGTCATTTCTCTGTTGTATGTTTTTCATCTAGTTTTAATTAGGCTGGAAAATTGATCAAAATCGGTAGTGACACTATTTGATTTTTATTTTTCACCCTTGCACACAAAGCCAAAATCACTAGGTATAAAGCATTTAAACAAAAATTCTTTCCCTGGCCTCGCTTTACTTGGAAGTGACATCGAGAGGAAGAGCCTACGCGGTACTCGGGCCGCGCTATAAATTCACGGAAGTTACGGTATATATTGGCAAAGCACCCGACTCCCTTATCGCAGCGGTGTGTGAAGTGCGGGGGTAGGCCCCTATATCAAGCCACGTCTGCCGGTCTTTTACTGAAGTGCCTTCGGGACTCCTCACCAAAACATCCCCCAAACCATCCTTAGTTTGGCTATCTGAGTAGTTCCTGTTCTAAAAGGCCTTCCCTAATATTTTCTTTCTTAAAAGCATAAAAACTTAAAAGAGATAATCACCTACGCTGCTTGAATTATCTATGCATTAGTTAGGTCAATCTTCTTTTCTACTTGTTTATGACGGTCATCACTCGGTTACGATCTAGAAGAATGGCTCAATTAGCCCCTTCTTCCTCCGAGATCACCACTAGTGTGGATGTTTCGGCACCCCCCAGGTCTTCCTCGGGACCACTGTTAGTTGGTTCCCCATCCTGGTCATATAATCCTTTCTATCAGGCCAAAGCAACCCCATCACGTCCAGCTTCCCCTAGTCCTTCAGAAATATCATCTACTTCTGACTCAGAGTATGTTCCTCGCGGGGATCCTGAATTTCAGGCGCTCCTTGATCGCAATCCGGTAGCCCTCATGGACTACCTAGTACACAAGTCTATTCAAATATCTGATCAGGGACCACCAATCCAGCAAGTGTATGATTATTCTCGTGAACCATCCCAGGCTTTTGTAGAACAGTTAGCATCATCTTTCTCGCCTCGAGCCACGGAGAAGGGTGGCGCACCTGTGCCTCCTTTTTCTCTTCCACCGACCATATCGACTAGTTCTCAAATAGTCTTACCTATTCCTAACGCCGCAGTTACCTCGACTATTCCACACCTACTTAGAGAGGTCCTCTTCTCTGGCTATAATGAGTGCGTCTGTGCACCCGCATATTGCTGTTAATTCATCTATGCCGTCCATTGTGTCCCAGGGTCAGTACCCCTTTATGAGTCAACCCCCTTCGACTAGTCAGTTGGTTCCTGCTTCTCGTCCTCCGGTGGGTTTTCTTCGATGTTCCAGCCAGCAGGTGACCTTCGCCCATCCTCTAGCATCGGCGCCCTTAATAACTAATCCGGCGTAAAAAGCCTCTTTGGTCTTGTTCCCCAATATGTCCAATCAAATCGGCACCCATGTTCCTCAATCATTTCGATTGATCAACAAGCATAGGAGTCCACCATCACAGGCTCAAATCGTCATCATCCACCTTCATTTTCTCAACCACTTATTATCTCACGGCTGCTATACGACGAGGCTCCTTCACAAAAATACCCCACCGGGCGTCACCCGAACACTGGTTACTCCTCTTATCATCCTATCATCAACGAGATGAATCCCCATTGACACCTCAACAACATCCACCATTTGCTTCTTATGTAGGACATGCCGGTGCCTCCTCCTCCTCAATCGACGTGGTTCAAATTCTTTTCAAGAAAATCACAGACTTGGAAGCCTCCACCAAAGGGCTCGTCCTTCATACTCTTTTGAAGAAGTGTGTAATGAACCCATTCACCCCTCGGTGGCTTTTAAGCCTTATCCTCCCCAATGGGAACTTCCTAAATTTTCAAAATTTCATAGTCGGGAGGACCCTCAACGGCATTTGCGAGCATTGAACATGCTTGCTACCTCATAGTCCGAGGATCGGGAGCTTATGCTCCGTACTTTTCCTATGTCTCTAGCGAGGTCTGCTTTAGGCTAGAGTACAATAACATTCCTCAACATTCCTTGTTTTCTTTCTCTCAATTGGCCCGGATGTTTGTTGAAAACTTTTCATAAATATCGCGCATAAGATCTCGATTACGAGATCTTTATAACATTCGTCAATTCGATGATGAGTCTATTGCAGACTTTGTCACTCGTTGGAGAGGGATAATAAACCAATTGTCTTTCTCCCTTCCTCAATCCCAACAGATCGAGTTGTTTACTCGATCTTGTGCTAATCATATTTCTTCCACTTTAAGGATCCAGACCTTTCATACATTTGAAGAAGCCTTTACGATGGCACGCAAACTTGAATCTCGCGCCATTGAACAAGGGAAGTTAAAACTTCGCTCTAAATCTAAACCAGATTTTTCTCGGTTTACCAAATCAAATCCTTCCACTTCTAAAGACAAGAATCAGGGATCCACCAATGCTATCGTATTAAAAACATCACGAGCCGATACCACTTCTAATCAAACACCACGAAGAGACTCCTCATCTTCTCGAAAAGGGACCTCATCATCTCGATCTTTCACTTCATTGGGGGAATCATATGCTTCTATCCTGGAAAAAATGTTGGAAGTCCACATGATCGAACTTCCCCCCATTAGGAATATTGATGAAAGCCAAGAACGTCCATTCTGGTATAGGGAAAATGACTTTTGTCATTATCATAGAACCAAAGGTCATGACATCGAACGATGTCAGACCTTCAAAAATCTTGTCCAGAAATTCATTGATAAAGGCGAGCTCATTCTGGATAACCCAAATGCTCCCCCAAATCAAGCGTTGGATGTCTTTAAACAACCTTTTCCCAATCATTCCCCGAACCATGATGCTTCAGAGTCTCAAAAACCAAACACTCATACTATCAGCTTCATCTCTATTGAAGAATCTTCTTAAAAAAACTAAGCCATCTGCGAACACATCGACCGAATCAGAACCTCCTTCCGCTTCGTTAATCGTTGGGATTCCACCATCTTCAGATAGCCCGTCTTTGAATATTCCAACATTGTTAGATACGGATTCACCTCTCTCTGCTTCTTTGTCTGATCTTCCATCCATACCCGAGACAGTGTCATCCTCATCTGTCTCATCGTCAGACATTCTTTCAATGCTCGAGGCAATTACATCCCTTCGAGTTTCCACCGCGGATACATCTACTTCTGTTTCTCCCATTTTTTTGCGACTATGCCCTTGGTGAACGTACCTATAGTTGTGCCGACTTCGTGGAGCGTCTTGATTTTGACTCTTCTGTTTCCTTTCCTACGGTAGTTTCACCCCAATTCTTGTGCAGTAGTTCCCTCATGAGGCTGCTTCTTCATCACTCACTTCTTCCATCACAAATGCTACTTTGCCTATTAAGGGAAATCTAAAGAAGTAGCACCAACACCTATACGCTCGGTTCCTGAACTTAGACCGAGACAACCGAAATCTAACGTTGCGTCATCAGTACCTCCCCATTTGCTTCCCCCAAAAAGGTTACAATCACCTTATGCGGTTGAAATTGTCACCATCCCTGAAAAAGGAAAGCCCATATTTCGAACCATCAAGACTCTTGGTGCTTTCCCACAAAAATCTCTCTCTGCGCCTCATAAAAGATTGGATTTGTCCGCTGAGAAGGCGTCTTCTTCTACAAACTTATCAAAACCATCATCTTCTTCTACAACACATTCTTCACTAGCACCTCGAAAAGTGGACTTACCTACTAAAAAGACGTCACCTCTTTTATCAGAATCATCATCTTCGTTACCAAAAACCAGGGCACCCTCTGTTCCTCTGATTATACCTACTTTGGAAGCTTCTCCCTCATCTAAATCGACATCATCTAAATCATCATTAGTTTCGACCAAGCAGCCTCCCTTATCTCTGAAGACCACAACACTTGTCACATCTCCATCATCTTCAAAATCTATTTTAGGGGCTCCTCCTCCACAAAATCAATCATGTCTCACTTACTTCCATCTCAAGTGCCCAAGGCTGCTCCTCCAGATGTCCAAAAAAATAAGATGATCCCTAAAAAATGTCAAAACCTAACATGCGGGTTCTTTTACCTCGCGATCTGTTAAAGTAAAAGAGGCGCCTTCATCATCTCTGTCCTCATCTTTGTCTACCGGGTTCTATCTGAAATCCTTCACCAACTTATCCATCTTCATCCATATCTCTTCCTCGATTAAACCTATAACCTAAAGGAGTTAAACCTACTTGGTTTAACTCGATTTGATTGTGCTTACCACCGTACCCAGGGTCATGATCTTGAGGGATGTAAAGCTCTTGATATCATCATCAATGACCTTTTGGAAGAAAGTGATCTTTTCTTTGGAGGAGGAGAAACAAGTATCTCTGTCATCTTAGCTCCATCCCCGAGCCCCAACGATCTACTCGGACCTCTACTTCTAGTGATTCCACTCCAAATGATCTTCCACCTTCTCAAATCGACACAATTCATATCGCCACTAGAACCCAACGGTATGATAATCCATCCTCATCTCTACAGCATCTCGACCACGGGTTGTCATTTACTGCAGCCCCAGAAGGAGTTCCTCCTTCCTCATTAGCCCCGAGACCTCGGGTCTCTATTCGTCTTTGCACCTCGGGCTCAAATTCCCGTGTCGAGTTGAGGAGAGTGTTATGAAACAACTCACCCGAGGCTCGGTCAAAATGTCTCTTTTTGACCTCATTCATCCTCTCATGACATCGCGGGCTCGATTGATAATCTGCGTCGCATCACGCGGTGAATTCGAGATGAGCCCCAGCCCTTCGAGATGGTTGTTGGATTGAATAGACCATCAACCACCATTTCTTTTGAAGATTCAGAAATTCCTTCCCTTTCTTCCGAGGATTTGGAGGCTCCCCTCTTTATCACAGTCCAAATCGACAACACTACATTAAAACGCATTATGATCGACAGTGGTGCTGCACTCAACGTCATCTCCTCGCACACATTCGAGCAACTTAAGTTACCAAAGAACGTAGTGTCACCCCCACCTTTTGCTCTTCGATCATTTAACGATCAGCTAGCAGTTACTTTAGGAACTGTGGTCTACCCATTCGAGTAGGTAAGAAGTTGCTTCACGAACTCTTTTACATTGTTGAAGGGAAATTCCACTATAATATGATCCTCGGACGCTCCTGGATTCATGCAATGCATTGTGTCCCATCCACCCTCCATCGATGCTTAAAATATCAATATGAGGGCAAAATCTATACTCATCCAGGAGATCCTTTTCCTTCCGCACAATGCGACATGACCACAGGGTCTGCCCCTCTAAAGGAAAATGCTTGTTCTCCTGACGGGGCCTCATCTTCTTCCATACCTGCAACCAAACTACCGGATGTACAAAATTTAGAAGAGACATTGCAGCGTTTCTCACTAGGAGAGCTTCCTCTCCTTTCTTTTGACACCCATCTCAAACCTAGTGAGTATGGTAGACCAGACAAACAACCTGAATATCAGCCAGGTCTTGGTCGCATCGTCACCATTGGTCTACCCAATCAACAGACTAATTTCATTTACGGTGGTCTTGATACGCCTCACTATCACCCGGATTCTCCTCCTAGGACCAAACCTTATCTAACAGGGTTCGATTGTCTACAGAATCCCACGTTTGCAAAAACTTATTTATATCGATGCGCGTGGAAGGGCTTTGGCTTAGGTAAATATGAACAAGGTGTGCATGACCTCGCGTCCATTCCAACTCTCAAGCCACATCAAAAATTTGGTTTAGGATTTAAACCTCTTTCAAAAGCCACCGTCACTGTTCTCGATGAGCCTCTTCCTATTGAGGAACCATCTTCTCCCACTAAGTCAGAAGCATCACTCGATGTGGACGACGCCATTTCCATCCCATCTAACTTTTTTTTTTTAGTCAATACCATTTCCTTAGGGCCACTAGCCTATAAGACTAATGACAGGTCCACTTCCATACCGTTAATTTTCCCTGAAATAGTTGGAGACGACTCTCCTACTATCAACACTATCCACTGTGCGGATGATGATTACTGTCCTCACCTATCGGGGCGAGAGGATTCCTATCTTCCTAAAACCATTCCTTGACACGTCTACGCTTCTCAGCGAAGCCCTTTATCGACCTTAATATAGGGACTTCTAAAGACCCTCGCATCATTAAGGTCGGCCAATCCCTTAATCCACAGGAGTTAGGAGACTTTACCACTTTTCTTTCCAACCATCGTCAAGCCTTTGCTTGGTCATATGAGGATATGCTAGGACTCGATCCCGATATTGTGGTCCACAATATCGTTACTCTTCCCGACATCAAACCGGTTAAACAAAAATTACGTAAAATGCACCTAGAGTAGCCCTTCTTGTTAAAGAAGAATTGCGGCGCTTGCTCTCGGCTAACTTCATCGACCCATCGATTATCCACAATGGGTTTCCAATGTAGTACCAATAACTAAAGCTCTTTGGGAAAATTTGAATTTGTACCGACTTCCGGGATCTTAATCTTGCTTGTCCAAAAGATGATTTTCCTCTACCTAATATCGACCAACTCGTGGATTTAACTGCGGGTCATGAGATGCTTTCTCTTATGGATGGTTTCTCTGGGTATAATCAAATTCTCATCGCACCAGAAGACCAACATAAGACTTCTTTCATAACTCCTTGGGGGACCTTTTGTTATCGTGTCATGCCTTTCGGTCTTAAGAACGCAGGAGCAACCTATCAGTGAGCAATGACCTACATCTTCCATGATCTCTTACACAAAACTGTGGAAGATTACGTCGACGATCTCCTCGGTAAATCCAAACGTCGTCAGGATCATCTTTTCATTCTTGCACCTCTCTTTGAGAGGCTTATTCACTTTTGTCTTCGTCTAAATCCATCTAAGTGCGTGTTTGGCGTTCTCACTGGTAAACTTTTAGGTTTTATCATTTCCATTAGGGGTATTGAAGTAGACCCCACAAAAATAAAAGCTATCCTTGAGATGCCTCCCCCTTCTAACTTAAAGCAACTCCATGAGTCTCGAGGGCGTCTTGATCGGTCGTCGTTTTATCTCACAATTGTCGGACCGTTGTCAACCTTTTCATCATCTCCTCCGTAAGAATGTTCATTTTGAATGGGATGAACATTGCCAAAAGGCCTTCGATGATCTCAAAGCTTATCTTCTTTCTCCACCTGTGCTTACACCTCCACGCGAGGGGGAGCCTTTCTATCTTTATATCTCTGTGACTGACCATGCTCTGGGAGCCATGATCTCGCATCGGGACGCTTGCGGTAAAGAACAAGCTATCTATTACATCAGTCGCACCCTCCATGAGTATGAAACACGTTATTCCGAAGCTGAAAAGCTGTGTTGTGCTCTCTTCTTCGCAACTTCTAAGCTTCGTCATTACCTCCTTAATCACAAAACTTACATTGTCACAAGTGTCAATCCACTCAAGACAATTCATGCGAAGCCTTATCACAATGATCGTATCACTCGTTGGCTCATGCTTATGACAAAATTTGATCTCGAGTTTATCCCGCAAAAGTCTATCAAGGGTCGGGTCATTGCGGATCAATTAGGTGATGCTCCTCTTCCGACACTCAAGTCCCCTTGCTCGATTCCCGATGAATATATCCAACAAATTGATTTTGGTCTGTCTCCATTTAAAGTAAAGCTCTTCTTTGATGGATCCAAATGCCGTGAGGGGGAGTGCGGGTTTCGTGATGATTCCTCCTTGGGAATACGCCTATCCCGATCGCACACAAATTGAACTTTGAGTGCACCAATAATATGGCTGAATATGAAGCTCTTGTCTTGGGTCTTGAAATGCCATTAATCTCGGTGCTCGTCATATTGACATCTTTGGTGATTACGAACTCATCGTTAATCAAGTCACGGGTGTCTATCGATGCGGGAATGATATCCTTCAAAATATCGTGATATCATTCTCGTTCGACTCGAATCTTTCGATAAATTCACTATCGAAGCTATTCCTCACCTTTGCTGCGAATCGATTCGCGAATCTGATAACTTCGTTAGCCTCACTTATCCCACCTTTTACCGAGGACTCGCGACTTTATGTGGTGTCTGCGATTAGATTAGATCAACCATCTCATCTTAGGCGACTAACTTCAATCCATGCTTTGTCACATGACCCATACTCGGGATGAGTGGTATCAACGAGATCGTTGATTATCTATCTCATTCGGTGCTTCCTCCAGATCGACTTCCAATGGTAGAAGATCTTTTATCCTACTGCATAATCGCTATACTATTCTAGGCGGGATCCTCTACTGGCGCGGCTTTGATGGTATTTTGCTTCGGTGCCTCAAAACCCTTGAATCATCTAAAGCTATCCAGGAGGTCCATGACGGTATCTGTGGTGGACATTTTAGTGGCTTGGCCGTAGCTAAACGCATCTTACGTTTGGGATATTATTGGCCTTCTCTTAATCGAGATTGTTGTGAATACACTAAGAAATGCGTCAAGTGTCAACAACATTCCAATCTCACACATATCCCTAGTCAAGCTTTACAACCTACAGTGGATTTGTGGCCTTTTTCGCAATGGGGTCTTGATCTCATTGGTCTCATCAATCCCCGTTCTTCACAGCGTCATCATTCTATCATTACTGCCACTGAATACTTTACTAAGTGGGTGGAAGCTATCCCTCTTTCTTCAACAAAAGCTAAACCCATAGTTGATTTTGTCTATCAACACATCATTTGTCGCTTTGGTGTTCCACACAAACTCATCACAGATAACGGTAAGTCTTTCAAGAACGTTGATTTGCAGAACCTCTGCGACGCTTTCAATATCAAACTCAGCTTTTCTTCTCCATACTATCCTCAAGCTAATGGTCAGGCCGAAGCTTCCAATAAAACTTTGCGTAATATCCTCGTAAAGGTAACTAGTCAGTTTGGTAGGGATTGGCATTTACATATCCCTTTTGCTCTCTGGGCTTATCGGACTAGCATTCGTACTCCTACTGGTGCTACTCCCTTCTCTCTCGTCTATGGGTCTGAGGTTGTTCTTCCTTTGGAAGTCCAAATCCCATCTCTCTGTGTTTCTCTTAGAGAATTTGTCTCTGATGAGGACTATCGTCAAAATCGTCTAGCACAACTTGAATTATTAGATGAGCGGCGTCTCAACGCTCTTGAACATCATCAAGTCTATCTTGAGCGTGTCAAACGTGCTTATAACAAGCACTTGCAGCACCGTGACTTCAAAATTGGTGATCTTGTTCTTAAAGAAAATCAAAATGTCACTACACTCGAAAGGAGTCAGCGTGGTAAGTTTGCTCCCAACTGGATGGGTCCGTACGTTATCACTCATAAATATGGGTGGGGGCTTATCATCTATCTTCCATGGATGGTATACCTGAAGTGGAACCTCTTAATGCCTTGCATCTACGGCCCTTCTACTGTTAAAATCTATCTTACACAAATCTAGTCGCAAGACAGATCTTTCATCCGTCTAACAACCAGTCATATACTTTCATGGTGATTCGAAATTATGTGGTTCTCCGCCTATTGTCTTTTTTACCTTAAATATGAGTATCGCGGCTCTACTCATAGCATTTTTCTTATGGATATGTTTCTCCTCATGGTAGGAACACCTTAATCACCATTTCATTTGTCCCAAGTGCTTATCTTAATCGGATCTACTCGGGGCATGAGTGCGTGCTCTTTATACGTTTTCTTCCCCTCTATCTGATCTATCTAGGTCTAAACTCAGCTTCTTCCAAAAGTTTTCAAAAAAAAAAAAAAAAAAATAGACTGATCCCTTGAAGGACAGCTACCCATACAATCAAATGAATCAAAGATATAGACCATGCCCTCGAAGGATGGCTATCATTAAAATTCAAAATACGACCACGCTCCCTTGAAGGATGGTTGTTTCTCAAAGGAATACTCAAGGCTTCTTGCATTGATCAGCCTTTCAGTCAGTTTATACATTTTTAGCATCACTGAAAGACTTCCCGTATTGATCAGTCTTTCCATATCTAGCAAACTTCCCGCATTGATCAGTTTGCTTTTCTGCCAAAAATCATGAAGCTGAGATATAAGACCTTTTGTCGATCATATGGAGAATCCTATTTTCCCAGTATGAACATGTATTCTGTCCCTTGTAAATTTCGACAAGATACTTACTTACTGCTCCTTCCATTTCCCTCCTAAATCTGGTTTGCGGCTAGTTAGTGTCAGGTTTATTTTAACCTCATATAGGGCCTTGCATGCATGATCTTTTGGTTTCCTATCCAGATTCTATTTATGGTCGGTTGGGAGTCCAGCTTATCATTTTTTTCTTATCTGGGTGTATTTCCTTTATTTCTAATCAAGGTCATTTTCATTACATCCTTGGCTCTCGCAGAGAGTATTCCCCATTATTATTTGTTATTCATCCAGTTAAATTGACATTTCACATGTTAATTTAATCAAAATTTATCATCTATCTAATTTCATCTTATCTACTTTGACATATCAAAGCATGTATTGTCAACACATGTGGATCTGCCTATCTATTTTCATCAAAATTAAATTAACATCTCAAACATATCGAATCTATCAATCCCATCTATCCATCTATCCATCAAAACATCTAAAAATATACATCACCAAGTTACACTACATCTATCTATATCCATTTTTTCATCAAATTAAATCCATACATCAATCACATCATCCATCTATCCATCAAAATATCTAAAAATATGTACATCCAAGTTACATACACTATCTATCTATATATTTTTTCATCAAAATTAAATCCACATATCAATCACATCAAGTTACATCACGTCTATCTATCCTCTATGTCTATGTTCATCCAATCACATCTATTTATCATCTCTCAGCATATGTCGATATCCATCACAATTACGCTACATCTATCCATGTATATCAAAATTAAAAACAGGAGAACAATCATATGACAAAGGAAATAATGAATCTATATATATACATGAGTGTCTGTACAAAAAAAAATGGGTGGCTCTCAATCAAGCCATCTATACAATGCCTTCCAATCGAGGCTACATCACTACACTGATACAAAATACATCAATCCCTATATCGTAAAATCTGATGCGTGGAGGACACTATCTCCTCCACCCTCCTCTGGACCAGGCTGTCTCTCCTGGCCGCCGCCTATCGAGCTAGATGCACCTGCTGCTGGAGGCCTCTGCCCACCTCGGTCTCTCCCGGTGCTCCCTCCCTCTGATGCCCCACTCGCTGTGGCCGTCGCTGATCTCCTCCTCGCCCCGTACTGAGGCACATCTGGGGCATGCTGTGCTAGGGCATCCTCGTAGTATCTCACCTCAGCGAGGAGAGACTGATATGTGCTCAAGCTCACGGTACCAGGTGCTCGTAATGGTGCTGCTTGGGGTCTTCTTTGGTGGTGCCCCTCCTATGGTCGTGCCCTGTGTCCCAGACTCTGACATGGTACCTGTCTCCCCATATTTGGCCACAAGAGGGCCTCCTGTGTCGATGGTATCGATCCCTCTGCTGGATCGTTGTATCTCGCTCTGGCGGCGTGGTGTCTCTCTCCAAAATCAGGGCATCCCTCTCCTCTGTCAGAGCTCTGATCTCCTCGAGAGCCGCTTGGTGTGTATGTGTCAGGGTGGCGTGCTCTCCCTCCAGTCTCTCCACCTCTGTAGCCATATCCTCCTCATCGGCATCTATAGATGCGGAAGGTGTCGTGGTAGCTCTGTCGCATACCATGCGCATAACCATCATCTACTCCGGCATCATCATCACTGTATCTGTGGAGGGTGGGGCCTCTCTCAATGGATCTGCCGGGATCAAAATCGGCAGATCAGTCTCTCTTTGTCTCACTTATAAGGCTGTAAGTAGTCGGCCTTTATGCATGCTAGGCCGAACTGTCTCGAATACCGCATAAACGGGACGCGCTCCCACATATCGGGCTGCGGCCCCTAACCACCTGCTCTCAGTCTCAATCCCACCAGTGAGCATCTGACCGGCCCATGTCGGAAATACCCGATATGGTCTCCAGATGACTGCTCAGTGTCAGCGTCTGAAACGCTCGGTATACCAATCTGCGGATCTACCTGTATCTCCCGAGGCCATATCGGCCCGCCATCACCGGAATCCATAATCAATAGCTCCCACTGCTGCTTTGGCATCCAGGAAGCCGGATGGCTTGATCAACTGCTATATGCTCATTGTGCCCGTGAATGGAGCACAAAGCTAACATCGATACATCCTCCTCCGCCGGTGGTATACATCCATAACTCATGATATATCTGAGCTATCAAAGCATCAGCAAAAGCAAACACACATGTCAGGCTGAACTGTAGGATGTCACAAACGCAATCTAATAATAACAGTGGGAATCTCCCGCCTCCTGAATCTGGTAGAGCAAAATAGGATATCGCCATCTGAATCAAAACTATCCGTCTACTCCTGGGACTATCCTGTCTATCTTTGTGAGGCTATCCTCACTTTGCCCAGGACACTATCTCTGAATCATCTGCCCTATCTCCATACAATCGAACTAGGGCCCTCTGCTTTCTTTACTCTCGTGGTGTAATCTCTATCGGGTCCCCAGTGATCGGCAGCCTCAAAATCCTGTATATATCCTCATGGGTGATGGTCATCTCACCCGTCCTGAACCAAAAAGTGCAAGTCTGGCTATCCCATCGTCGCACTAGTGCTCGCATCAACTCTACATCTCGCGGCACTCGTCTGTAGTACCGAAAGCCCCCGAGCCCGGATAACTCTAAATGCCACCAATCTGCGTCAGTGACGTCAGGGAGAATGGTCTCCAGTAGCTCGGGAATCACATCCCTCATGTGTAGTACCTCTCGTGCCTACATCCACGACATCAAGAGCAATATTAGCCTCATATTTACCCAAATCCGAACATCCAAAACAAAATTTGATTTAAGTCTATCTAATCGGCGTCGATTAAATACAATCGGCGTCGTTTATATATAGTCGACGCCGATTAATATTAATCGGTGCCACCTACATAAAATCGGCATCGATTCTACCAATCGACGCCGATTGTCGGCGGATGTAAAACACACTCTGGCCTCCCACCAAAAAAACCAAAAAAAAAAAAAAAAAAAAAAAAAAACAAAAATAAATACGGCGGGTTCAAGAAGAACCACTTACCCCAGGTCGTGTCCTCCTCCACTTCTGACCGCTTCCAGAGGCTTCCATGGTGCTCAAATCCAATTTTTGACTCTCTCTGAATCAATCGTCACGGTGTAAATAAATCGTTCACGTTTTCCGTTCACATATTTATATGTCTTTGTGAACGGTCGGCGCCGATTTTTTGGTTGGCCGTTTATTTAGGTCGGCGCCGATTATTGTGATCGCCACCGATTTTCCATCTCTTTGCCATAGTGTTGATGCTTGGCTTATTTATCTGGTCATTATTGTGCGCTGAATGTTGCCTTTTGGCACATATTTTCGATATCACCGTCCATTTCGAGTTTGTTCCCTTTGCGTGGGGCACTCGTACTTTTTGGCAACTTAGAGTTAAACGGGTCTGTAGGCACTAACGTCGTCTGCTTTGCAGACCGTCTGGTTGTCCCTACCAATGTGTCTCTCTTTAGATGCTGACTATTTTGCAGCCCTCCTTACACTCATGGGTCTGTAGGTACTAACGTCGTCTCATGAGGAGACCATCTAGTCTGCCCTACCAATATGAGTTCCTTAGGTGGCTATCTCTTTATTCATGTTTGTGCATCATCAATGATCGGATCTACTCCAGACATCCAGCTGGGGCATCCCGTGTTTTCATCTACCTTTTTCAAACTTGGGATCGTTTGTTCTATCACCCATCCCATCCCTAGTTTGAGGGGGATCGCATCATCACTTTTTCTTCCTTTCTTCCACCTCCTTGTTTTTGTCTCACAACCTTGCTTATCGCAAGTTACTTGACAAAAAGGGGCAAAATGTAGACACCTAAAATTGATTATCCAATTTGGTGTCCCTCGTGCGCGTTTGCTCTCTCAGGTAACCTGGGGCACGTTTATATCACCACTATCCCCTTGGGATATTATTCGATTTGTGATTTAAACACCTATCCTAAGTTTAATTCACCCCATTATGTTTTACCCATGAGTAATTAAATATTAACTATTTAATTACACCTTTTCACATGTATCCTAACCACTTATCTACCCCATATCTATCCTATCCATATATCCCCCCTATTTCTCCTCCTCCCAAAGCGGGATATTTCCCGTATTTGAGGTGGAGGGATCACTCTTATCTTCCCAGAAATCGCTCATTTTGGCCATCTCGGGAGTCTGTTCCATGATCGGCGCCGACCGGTACTCGGTCGACGCCGATTTTTTGGAGCGGCGCCGATTATAAATAGAAGCCCAGAACTCAGTTCTGGAGGAACACAGAGAGAGACAGATCGTGACACAGAGACACAGATTGTAAGAGAGAGAACGAGAGATCTTTTAGCATCAAGTGTGAACATTATCTATCGAATGAGAGCGGATCTTGTCCAAATCAATCCCTGAGAGGAGCACCGTTACTCTGCTCTTATCACATCAACATCACACGTCTCCATTGATTTTCTGGTGACTCTGCTCCTGCATCCAAGCCACGGTGGAGCTTGCTTGCGATATCTCTCGGCTTGCCCGAGATCCGGCGAGCGTTGACGATCTTGCCTTCGTTTCGATTTCCAAATCTTCTCACACTTTGTCTCGGATCGGCGCGATCTATATCGATCGCGCCCGATTACATCGATCGATGCCGATCTTAACGATCGACGCCGATTCTATATAATCGACGCCGATCATCTGCGAGACGGGTAAAAGACACACAGTAACACAAATCCGACTTTGTTTTCACGGTTCCTATTTTACATTGCTTTACTTCTTGTTTTTAGATTACATTTATTACTTTGATCGAAAAATCTAGTCTTGTATCGTACATCTTTTATCATGTATACTTCTTTACTTAATTGAAAACATGGGTGACATCCACCGAGGAGCTTACCACTTCCCGGACCGCTTCTCGGGCGAGTCCACCTAAATATCTTTTAACGTGGTCTTTTTCTTCGGTGTCTCGCAAGCTCGGTGTCTCGTGCGCCGTTTACTTGGATCTCTTATCCGTACATCTTCGAATCTTGTCTCGTATCGATTTCATTGGATTTTTTCGGGGTTTTTGTCTTATCTACATCGGCTTCACTTATCCGCATCAAACATCTTCGGATCTTGTCCATGTTGCCCAACCTTGTTGGTAATTCACATTGGATGCACCATTCATTCTCAAATGCCACACATAATATGTTGTACCATTTATCTATCCTTGCCTTGTATGCATTTGTGATCGTGCCATCACAAGTGTAGCTAGCGAATTATACTATAGGGGACTTGTTCACTGGTGGATAAACCCACATTTCTTTGTCTGGACCGTCTGGAACTCCAATTTCCTAGAAGATGATAAGTAGAAGGATCAAGCCCTAGGGTATCTTGGCTCCTTCTTCATTCTACACCTTGGCCTCCTCTATTATTCCATTCCCAATGTATTACGTGATGTTGTAATGGGTCCCATGTGCCATCACATACGTAATATATAAAAATTCTTATTCGCATATGTCCACCTCTCTCGAGGCACGTAATTTGTAACTTACTAGATCAGGCTATTTCCCTAGTTACGGATCTGTGAGATTATTAATGTGCATGTCCCTTCTTCCTTTTGCATACTACAATTTAACGGCCAATTCATTGATCTTCACATCGAACATAGATCTAGCTCCATGTCCTCCTTGTACTTCTTAAACCCATGACTTGTTCAATGAGTTGGGCTATAAGTCTCATTCTTTGGCCCACAAAATAGAAGAAATCCTCATGCACACCGTAGACATGAGTCTTGGGAACATATTTGTGGGATTTGTGATGAAGGGTAGTTCAATAATTGGAGAACCCCTACCTTCTCTAGATTTTTCTGATTGTATCATCCACCACCACTTGTCCTTATTCATTTTTCCTTAGAAGCTCATGCAACATGTATGCCTTCAATTTCACTTTGTGCCCTGTAGCCCTATGGTTGAATTCACTAATTTTACACTTGGTAAGCTGAGACTTCCAAGTTTGAACCCTAAACACTCTAAGAGGGTAATACATTTTGAATATATATCCTCTAACGGATATTCTACTTTGACCTCAACCCTCTTCATGTGAAGTTTTCCCCTTCCATTATTTGGTGCCATTAATCCTACAAATTTGTGCCCTAGGTAATTTGCTTCACAAAAATGTCCTAATTTACTATCCGAGCGTTGCGAAGCCTAGCTATTCAATTTTTCCCCTTAAATCCTTCTTCTTGTGCCCTAATGTTGTATTCAATTGTTGGATCAAACTTATCTCTTCACAAGGAGTTGCACACAACTTCACATGCACGATGCTTTGGTTTTATTTTCACTTCTCTTGCTCTTTGCACTAAGTCACTTGGTAGCTCAATTACTCAAGTTCTCTCAAATGCAAGGTAGAAAATAAATCAATTTTACCCCTTTTATAACTTTTTCATACTCCACCGACTTACTTTTTCCACTTTCAACATGCTTTTTCTTTCTTTTAAAGTTATTTTATTACTAAAGCACCTTTTCCACTTTTTTCTTTATCACTTAACCTCCTTTCACGCGCTACAAGTGTGTAACCTTCCTGTGCATGCCCTACTAATTTCTAAGCCATATACATCCTTATGCACATCTCCTGTCTTTGAAGTACATAATCCTCTACGCCGTATACCAAGTCATTCATCATGTCACCGCCTACCTCGCATTACACTACACAATCCTTCTCCTCGTTTGATATTTATTTTGATAAATTTCCTTAAGAGAACCTTCATTCCTAGCACTGTAATAACTTTATCCTTTTGTGACAATACTTTAGAGGACACCCTTGAACACGCCACCTATATAAATCCCAACCTCCAATAATTTTATTTTTCTCTTTCGTGAACTTGCACTTCGGTTCATGCCACACTAAAAGTATGCATGGTCCTCTGCGTATGAACTTAATAGATGGTAATAAAATTCCTATACATAAGCACACTTATTACAACAAAACAAAGAAAAAAATAACAAAGCATAAAAACTAGAAATGAACACATGAAAGGGAAATATAATCTAAATGGCAATAATGCCTTATTACAAACACCAAGAAGCCTTATTTATAGTAGGGCTTCATCCTACTCCCATTGAAGTAACCGGGAAACATGGTGCCATCCAAATACTTCCTACATTGAAATGTGCATGTTTCAAGTATCTTGGTTACTATAAATGGTCCCAACCAATGCACCTTCAATTTTTTTGAGGTGGCGTGCAAACTTGGAGTCATAGAGAAGGACCATCTTACCAATTGCAAATGTATTATTCTTAATGTTCCTATCATTCCATGCCTTATGTTGTGCCTTCTTAGTCTTATGGATCCAATGCATGATGACGTTCCGCTCATCTAACTTGCATTAGTTTATCAATGCACTCTTCAACAACCTGTTCATCATCAAGTCCACATATGTGCGCAATACGTAGGGATGGTAACATGAAATCAACTGGTAGTACTACCTCGGTCCCGAACACCAACTAAAAAGGTGTGGCCTTATTTAACCTTTTATAAGTGGCCCTGTATGCCCAAAGTACAACTGAAACTTTATCATCCTCATCTTTGCTTCCAACATCAGATTTTTTGTCAATGTTTTCTCCAAGATCTTATTGAAAGATTTTGCAGTACCATTGGCTTGGGGGTGATAAGGATTTGTTTTATGGTGTGCCACCATAAACTTTTCCAATAGGATTCTTATTTTCTCATTCAAGAAATGAGTTCCTCTATCACTTGTCAAGCTTAATGGGCAGCCATACCTACTAATAATATTCTTCCATAAGAACCTTGCAGTCGTGGTTATTGTACAATCATTTGGATGTGCTGCCTCTTTTCCACCTTGTTAAACAATCGGTAAGTAATAATGTAGCATGCACTAGTCCTACGTGTGAGTGGTGAAATAAGACCTACAAAGTCAATAGCCCATTTTTAAAAGGCTTTGAACTTGCGATTGTGTCGAAATGACATCTCATCTTTGTGGCCAATCTTTCTAAGGCATTGGCAATGATCACATGCCTTGACATATTCCTTAGTATCTTTGTACAAAGTCTCCCACCAAAGTTGAGCCATAAGGATCTTGCACGCAGCAACATCACTAGCATAATGCCCTTCTTTTATTCCACCATGAGCCTCTTCCATAATTACATCACGCTCATGTTTAAGTACACAATGGCGCAAGAATTCATCACAACCCAACTTGTAAAAGTATTCACCAATCAACTGATGAGGTGTTGCACGTATAACAAGTTACTTTTTCTCCAATGCCTTCATTCCTTCAGGTGCCTATCTAGTGTGCAAAAATACAACAATATCTTCCAAGTCTACTAGTGCATGGTTCAACCTAAACAACTGTGCATCTAGCATTGTGTACTTAATGCTCTACGTGTTCTCACTAGAATTTATCCTTGATCAATGATCATGCCTTGAATTAATATTTCCTAGTTTCACAAAAAATTTGAAATCAAATTCCTAAAATAGAAGCATCCACCTACATACGCACCCTTACAAAACATGTTTGTTGACTAAGTACTTCAACGCCATATGATCTGTATAGAAAATAAATGGGGTTGTCAACATGTACTATCTAAACTTATGCAAAGTGTAGATACCATGGACAATGCCTCACGCTTAGTAGTTGTGTAATTCTGTTATGTGGGTGTCAACTTCTTTCTTGCAAAGCAAATAGGATGATCCATAATTCCATCTCCTGGTTATGCCAACATTGTGCCAATTTCGCCATGCTAGAGGCATCAACATGAACATGAAAGGGTTTGTGCCATGAAGGAAATCACAAAATAGGTGTAATGGTGAGCCTTTCCTTCAATATTTCAAACACCTTCCATTGCACATATCCCCAATAAAATTTCTTTCGCTTTAAGTAATTCCTCTAAAGGTGCAAAAATCTTTGTATATCCTTTGATAAATTTCTCATAATACCCAAGTGTCCTAAGAATCCACGCACCTCACTTTAATTGGTAGGTTATTATAAACCCAAAATCACAACTATCTTGGTTGGGTCTACCAACAATCCTTCCTTGCAAATGATGTGCCCAAGTAAAGTGCCAAAAGGTGTAGCAAAATGAATTTATTAATGTTGAGAGAGATGCTCAACTATTTGTACCTCTCAAACATGAGCCTCAAATCATCACAATGATCTTGACTAAGCCATATACCATCCAATAATCCAAATATAATTGTAAAATTTTAGGAATAAAGTCTTATAAGGCCTTTCACTACAATGCACAAGAACACTACCGAGGCATTTCTCAATCCAAAGGGCATAACGATATATATGCAAAAATTCCCCATTCAGTGGTGAAAGTTGTCTTCTCCTGGTCTTCCTTCATGATGTGCACTTGGTGATAACTTGAAAATCCATCTGTAAAATAATATATCTCACACCCAGCAACTCCTTCAAGGTTTTCTTGTGAAGGGGTAGGAAAAGGATCAATAACACAAGAAGCATTGAGTTCTCTATAATCTACACAAATCCTTATCCTCCCATCCTTCTTAATGCTTATGACCATGGGGATAACCCATTCATATTCTTCAATAGGCTCAATAATACCAGACTTGAGCATTTTATCAATTTCCTCCTTTACCTTCACATGTAGATTAGGATTCATCCTATAAGGCCTCTTCCTAACCGGGCACGTGCCTTATTTTAGCTTTATCTTCATTTTTCATAGAGAAGGGTGTAATAATTTTTATTCATGATAGCCCCACAGAAATAAGTTCTAGAAGTTGCACAAGAGTTCAATAATATTTGATACTTCTTTCTATGACTAGTAATCACCAATAATGGCCTCCTTAGGATTGTCCTTTGTACCAATGTTAACCTTATTTTTCTTCATAGGAGCATGGTACATGCATGCCTTCTCATCTGAAGTGTCCATTACCTCACGTGCACATTCAGTGTGGCTAACATCTAGGTTATCAAATTCATCATCATCTATCATGTATACCAATTTTCCCTTTTCTTTTTCCTTCTAGGCAAGGCCCATATATACTTCTTTTGTTTCCTCAAGATCAGGGGACACCTCAAAATTAGGCTCCCCAAACAGCTCCAACTTGACCTCTTTAGCCTTCACACTATCTCCCATAGTGATGTGCTTCATGATCTATAATACTTTCATGGATGGAGGTTTAGTAGAAAAGTAATCAAAGGTTTGGATCATACCTACAGTCATCTCTTGCCAATTTTTTGTTTCTCTTTTTAACTCAACATGGACATACCATGCACGTGTGCAACCACACAATGTGGAGTAGAACTTATGTACCCAAAGTGATGGTGGTAAGGCCTCCTTACCATGTGCCCAAGATCTCTCACACTCATGGACATGATGAGAGGCAAGAGACTTCCCATGAAATTCACATGTTTGTGTAGGTACATTATTCTGAGTAAACCTAGTAGAAAAGGTGATTCTCACTTCTCACCATTCCAAAAGGCCATCTCTATGTTTACCCACCATCACACTATTATCCTATGCAAAGTATAAACCAACATGTTTCTTCTATCCCCTTTATTCTTCCATTGAGTCTCCATGGTGCGTAAGAATGTATCGGGTTCCCTTCACCAGTATACCTTGGTACTTGAGTAGATCCTAACTGCCTCACCATGCGTGACCTAATCATTATGGTGACTCTTCCTTTGACTTCACACCCGACCATCTCATACGTTCCATGAGCCCAGTTATCACAAGCAACACTAGTAGTGTCACTTACAGACTACACATCTTCCCACTAAAGGATGCCTTCTTTTGATGGTTCTATATTCTCTGGATCACACATTTGTATGAGAATATATTCTATTAAGTTATTCTTCACTCAAGGGCTCAACATAAGGCTTTGCCTTCTTATCATGTAGAGGTATGATCATGCACTACTCATCGTTCTCAAAACTAATGTACCTTTTATCAAAGCATAGATCAATGTTGTCGCATATTGCCAAGGCCATCCAAGTAATGCTAGAATTTATCTTCTTCAAAAAGCTCCAATACCTCAAAGTCTCCAGTGAACTTGGATCCTTGAATAGTAATAGATGCATCCTTCAGTACCCCAATAGGAATATCCCTAGTTTTTTTTTCCATATACAACACATTTGAAGATGGATGTAATGTTGGTCTACCCATATGATTCCATGCATCCAGAGTCAATACATTCACTTCCACACATGTGTCAATCAAAATGTTACATAATAACCACCCATCAATTACTACATCAAGTGTAATCTCCTTGTCAAATTCATGATTTTGAGGTGGTAAATTTACGCAAATTATTTCCATCTCGCTTCAGATCCAACACGCAAGTGGTACCTTTTCTCATAGTCATTCCCCTAGTAAAGGAATGATATTATCTTGGCACAACATCCTGCACACCTCCTTCAAGTCATCCAATCCTTCTACAGGAGCTCAACTTTATTTTCTTATTCCTCTCTCGTGTGCATGCTCTTTCAAGCACTTTGTATCTCACCTTGCAGATCTCTAATGACTCCCATTGTCTCTTGGTATACTTCCTTTTGTGTGCACTATCTGGATACTTAACATGTATCACCTCTTCCCTCATGATGAGTGGCTTAGCCTTCATAGGCTCACATGTGCAGCCTCAACACGTGTGGTAATAATCACCATCTATAAATCAAGATCACATGTCTTCTTAGGCATCCAATGATCAACAATGCACACATTGTACCTTGATCATTCCCATGCCCTTATCATTCTTCTTGTTTTTACTTATGTGTTCATATAAATCTAGACATTCCTCTAACTTATGATTCTTCCATAACCATGAGCAAGTTGTATTATGAGGGAAATCACACTTGATAATGATAAGGAGATCCACAAGTATAACAAGTTCCTCACATGAATCTACCTCTACCACCACCCGTGACCACGACCTCAATATCCTCCTTAGAAGCCTCCATTCTTATTATCCCCATTGTTGCTTCCTTCATTATTTTTCCTTCTTGCTCCTTTGATCCACTCACTATCTCAATGGCTCTCATGGATATGTTTAATCAATCTGCCTAATCAACGGTATCACGAGTATGGGACTTACAAATCTTACAATACATAGAAACCTTCTTTTGAATAGCATGTTGCCAAAGAGGACAATCTTAACATCATGGTTTAGGTGACAAACCTCAAAATCCAATAACAATGCATGCACACTAACTTGCGTGGGAAACTATCCTTAATATGTCCTTCAACCTCACAATCTATGCACCATATACCACTACACATCTCATGAGCTGAATTAGTAGAAAGCTTATCCAGATGCTTTGCCATAACGATTATATGCACGCCTTTAAAAATGGGCTCACTCCAGTATCAACACTCCCAAGCACTTTAGAGCGCAGAGTTGCTTCCAAAGCCTCACGTGGATTATTTGAATCTTATAAGATATAACTCTATGGAATAGAGTTAATAATCCTCCAACAAACCACTATGCATGATGGCTTTGATGAATGTCATAAGACAATTTGGAAAATAGAGTCTTGAAACACATGTCATACTCCCTCACACTTTTAGATAAGCCCTTGATTGATATCCTTGAGTACGCTGATACTCTTTTGCTCAAACTTTGGAATATGAAACTCATTAGAAACATAGAGCACAAAGTATCATAATCCACCATAGTCTGATGTGGTCATACTTCTTATACTAACTATGTGCATGCCCTTAAAGAGTAGTAGAAAATTGACTTGCCTTCCTATCTGAAGCCCTAATTCCTTTAACGAGCCATAATAACTCACACTTATGCACATAATCTACTGCATCTTCAATACCTTTGTACTTTGGAAAGTGGAGAGACATATCAAACTAAACTTGAGGTGTCTATTGTGTTTTTAGAGGTTGTTATGGTGGTTGCTGGTGTGGACCTTGCCCACCGGATCCGGAACCAAAACTAGAACCTCCACCAATTTTTCCTTTGCCTAATCCTCCTAATTCTCCCACACCCCACCTTAGTGGGTTACATACCGAGTTGATGTAATTTCTTGTGTCCCATTTATAGTACTAAACTAGACACCCATGGTCTACATGGTCACAATACTCATTGAAGTACTTCTAATATGTCTGTACGCGCCAATGTTCTACCCCCACGACGCGCTCTGAAAACAACCCTCCAACCAAACTTATAAATAATGATGCATACTGCTGTGATGCCATAGGTGTGTTTCTTGTTTAATGTACTTCAATTCAATGAAAAATGATATCTACTAGTCTTTGCTACTTACCTACACTAGCTAGCCTTTCTCAAAGAATACCTCTGGATTTGTAACACCAAGCACAAGGGCTAGACAACTAGGTGGTGGGATCGATGCACACCTGCGGTCCTCATGTTCTCCTCTAACGCACTCTCATAGTAGTCAAGGGGATTCTCTCTGCTCCTACCTAAGATTGGGAGGACCTAATGCTATGACTCCTCGTCTTCTATGAAAGCTTCAAATCCTTTACAAGAAATCAATCACCTCAAATTCAATGCTGCCTCTCTCAATCCCATCTCCTTAACATGTTCCATGTCCCTCTCTCACACTTCATTAAACTTGATCTGTCTTTTTCTCTCTATCTTTCTATTGCCAAGTCTACCATCTTTCACCACACTGCTCTCCTACCCATAGGGTTTGGGGTTTAGATACATAGGAGGCTCTCTAAATCTAGTTCTATGATCAATATTTTAATCACCAAGGATATAACGCACAAATATGATCCTCTGGGTTTTTGTAGAAATATGAATTCAACTTCCTTTGGGAACATATAAGTAGAAATAGCGTACTCCAATGTATAACTATGCAACACACCATCCCACTAATGATCTACAACTCTAGTCCATTCTACATAAGCATCAAACAAAGTTTGGTAATATTCTTGTGTCCAAAGATTCAACCTATATCCCAAATTATTTCCTAATGCGTACGCTACCATACACTCATAAAATTCTACTAGAAAGAAGCTGAAGAATGTCTCATAGAGCTCATGATAAAGATTATCTTCCACCCACCATCGTGCATTGAAATCAGGTCTAGTGCTATATCCTTTGTGTAAAATTATCTTTTCCATCTTCTACCCAACTTTCAATGCTCTCTAGAGTTAATTGATATGCCATCTACATGAAACATCCTAACAAATATTTTGAAAAGAGGTCCTGACAATGGAACCAAAATGTAGTCTTTTATTTTCACTCAATTGCTTATGCATGTTGGCACCTCATTCAAACATATCTAAATGCTCACCCAAAGTGTGCAAAGCTACCAAGTCCCTCCTTTTTGTGCTATCTTGTCAAGATGTTAGCATGCATATCCATAATAACCAATATCAAAGCATACATTCAAGTGCATATCATTACAAACATCATATCATGAGCTTATAATGGAAACACATGTAATAAGGAAACATAACAGATCAAATAACCACTAAGATCAATTGCACCATGTAATCACCATATTTAGATACATCAATTACCAAAATCCATCCACAATGATTCATTTATATAAAAGTTTTACATAACCGAAGATGAATACATAATATTTAATACCAATGAACACAAAATCATGCGCGCTAGTACATCAAAGAAACATACCATCACCGATCTCTCATCTACAATATCTCATACACTTACCATCTCCAAAACAATGACACACAAAAACACACATATATGGGTGGGGAATTTCCATTCATCACTCATGTATTCTCAAAATAGATTGCATGCTCATAATAGCCATACGTACATCCAAAAACAACCATAAGGCGTGCAAGCTTTTTCAATGGAGCTCACAATAGATTATCCTAATAATGGCTTGATCCATACATGAACTTTAATTTTTATCTGCATGTGCTTTATCCCAAAAATATACATTCCTTTTCCACTAAGTCTCCTTAATTTTCTATGGATTTGAATCATTTCTTGATCGACACTCCAACTCGATATTTTTGTTTTGAGCCCGTGGTATACAAAATTGGCTAAGTCCCGAGGTTTCTTTCTTAGGCATGAGCCTTCACACACTATCCATTCTACCCTGTGCGCGTCCCTTTGAACCTACCTCATGTGCTTCCAAGACCCTCATTCATGGAATTTATTTAGTCAAATCGATCAGGCAAATGATTGATATGGAATTGTAGATTATGCATTGGGAGTTTTGGAACTACAAACCTAATAGGGAGTGACCGTACAATTTATGTAAGGCCTTAACTCGAACTATACGGTTCTGATCTAGAACCGTATGACCTTGAACCCTTTGAGAGTTTGGATCTATAAATTTTTATGTGTTTCACTTGTATGGTAATGATATTCATTGTATGTCTCTCTTACTTGGAAAAAAGTAGAAATCTTAACAACTTGCATAACGTTTCACAAAGAATTAACAAACCAAAATTAAAAAACATGTGTGTGTGTGTGTGTGTGTGTGTGTGTGTGTGTGTGTGTGTGTGTGTGTGTGTGTGTGTGTGTGTGTGTGTGTGTGTGTGTGTGTGTGTGTGTATTGAGGCTAGAATACCCTTGCCAATTAGAATCCTAACTACTAAACCAATCCAAGTGTTGTGCTACATGCCCTCGTTGTGGGATCAAGCCACAATTTGTTCTCCTAGGTGCTTGTGTAAGTATGAATAACTAATTAACCCCATAGTGGTGCCCTCATGTCTTTTGACATGAAGATAATGGGATAACTATGTAGTATAAAATATCCCCAACACAATAGTAGTGAGATGTGGTGTGCCTCAACTACACGACCTAACCCTTTCTTGATTGAAACCCTTGTACAATGCTTGGAGTGACTTTAATCTTGCTAAAACATGGCTCTATGAAATTTTAATGCTTGGAAATGGATGAATCTAGAATATTTTACCTAGTTGAGTGCTTTAGACTTGTAGTATGGACTACCCTATATGATGTGCAATTGATTTGAGTAGATTTAGGAACCTTTTGAGCTCTTTTAGAGAGATACTTACAATTGGATCTTGTAATAACTCTAAGTGAGCTATAAAGTTGTAATGAATTGCTTATATAGCCTTCCACAAGGGAAATAATATAATAAGGCCAACCCTAGGAAGTGTAGTCACTAGATCACGCACTTAGTATGTACATATAGGCTCTAAATATGTCATGTATGTGCATGATTCCTATGTGAGAGAATTACTCATTAACAACCCTTTACCTTGCTTTGACATTAATTTTATCCTTTCCTTTCATCTTTATTGTTTGCTATTTTGCATACTTGACCGACATCCTAGCCTACTCGATATCACTGCTTTATACTTTTGGCACCATGTACAACACCCATTAGGGATAGGAGCACTGGGCACTACCGACCCTTTGGGCGCTTATGTCATTGTCTCTCTTTTTAAACTTTTTTGATGCTACTTCTTCTTTGTCTTATGTTATCACCCTTAGTCGACTTTTATCTTGATAATGAAGAACCTTGATAGAAGAAATCATATATATACGTGAATTATTTAACGTCATTAAGGGGGGAAAGCATTTAAAAGGCACATACTATTACAAGGAGATAATATTTTTTACACCAAGGAATGCATTTTGGGACTGCATACTTCACTGCATAGGAGGGTTTATTATAAATTCCATATTACACTTTTTGCATTGGGAAAAAGTAGTTGTAGGTAATTATTCTTTGTGTAACCGGCACTAGGGCATCCTAGCTCAAGGGACACACACACACACACATGAACTGCATTAAGTCTGGAATGTAGTGCAACACTTAGTTAAGATCACATTGGGGTGACTTCTGAGATCAATATGAATCAAGTATTTACATATTTTTATTCATCTAATCAACACTTGAGTATTATGAAAGTATCTAGGGTTTCTTTTGCAGGTACATGTGTGATATAGAATAATTACAACAAACCCGACATAATATACAATGAAAAATAAACAACAAGAAGTAACATAGAAATAACCAGGACCAAACTTATCTAGAAAAAACCATCGGACATGATAGATGCTAGTGCCTACGTGCCCCTATCCCATTCCAGGTGATCATGTCCTTAAGATCGTCAAATTACAAAATTAGACACATAGCTTATATAGTCTAGAATCTACCTTTAGATCCTACTCATTAGCCCATAATTAGTCCAGAAATTTAGTTACAACATGAGTCATCTATATCTCCTATCTTCCACTCTTGCTTGTATTTATTTAGCTAGATATTTCTTGAATATTCTTATATTTATCTGATCAACAATGTCCTTATTATATTTAAATTTAATTAAATCATTTGGTGAACTTGACATCCTTTCACACCTATCTTATCGGATCCCTTTCCATCATGGCTAGTACCTCTCATGACTTCTCTACTGAGGATCTCAATGAATTCAATTCTTATCTTGTTGAGCATCCTAAAAACCTAGACCTATTACTTTTTTCTTCCCGTGAGGAAGCCCAAAGGATTGTTAACTCCGCTTCTCTTTGCACCACTATTTCTTCTACTACCTCATATTTTCCCCCTCTTTCTTCCCCTCCTACCAATGCAAGAGCTTATACTAGGCATATGCCTACTTCCACACCCAATCCTAATCTTTCTTCTCCTCTTAAAAACCCATGCTTTAGAGTCTCTTTATCATGATTTGCAAGCACAAATTTGTCAGTTGCATAACAAGATACTTCTTCTTCCTCTCCATCCCTTGATTCTTCCCTTCTTCTTCATAGTCCTCTTGCACCCGAAGTGTCTTCTTATCCACTCCTTGCCAATTTTGTTTCACCAAAGTTTCCTCTATTCGATGGCCATGGAGACCCTCAAGAACACCTTAGATCCTTTCATGTTTCTTTCTTGGACTATGCATGTGATGACACCCTCTTGACTAATTTGTTCCTAGGAGATTACATGATTATGATTTGTGATGGTTCTATGACTTGCCCTTGCATTTTATTAAATCATTTACTACTCTTGCTGATTTGTTTTTAGCTCATTTTTCTATGAATATTGGAACGAAAATATCTTATGCACAAATGGATAAAATTAAATAAGGATATAATGAACATCTTAGTGATTACGTATTGTGTTACAAGAACAATATTTCTAAAATGAACAATGTATTAGTTGAATCTAAATTGCAAGATCTATTTATTCAAAGCATTTTTCTCGCTTTGCAAGTATGTGTGCTTTTTTATTCCTATCATTCTTTTGACCATCTATGCCATACCTTGAAGACTCAAGAGATAAGCTAATTTCTTTGGGAAAAATCAAATATGGTCATAATATTTTTGATAATTTATCTTCTAAATTTCCAAGCAAGGTACCCTTTAAACCTAAGCCTAATGATGCTAAGTGTGTTGTCAATGTTGTTTCTCAACCTCCTAAGCTCCAACTCCAAGCCCCTTGGCATACATTTATTGCCCCAACTCATTGAAAGAAATCTGATTTCTCTTCCTCCTCCTCATAAGTATGATCTTAATAGGCCCTATGATAAGAGTTTTGTAGTCTTGTTTTTCCCAACCAGAGCTATGCACGCGACACCTCTTCTAGACAGTCGAAAGCTCACTCAAGCACAAAATCCACCATGTCCCTCTTTTATTATTCCTATCAGAATGCTAGCATGCATGTTTACCATATTCCTAATCATTCATAACCAAGACAACCATTCATATACAAAGAATCATCATAACATAACTAGAAGACAACACATATAATAAAGAAAAAATTCATGAAAGTTAACAACCAAGATCTGAATACACATCTAGAAATAATGATCACTTATCCATTGAAAAACACCATTGATCACATAACACAAAATTTGTTTACAAAATACTTAGTACATCAATGAACTCGACCAAACACGTAAACAAACTTACATCAAGATCTTACTCCAAACTAGCTCTCTAAAGTAAGCACTAGTCAAAACTTAGAAGCACTAACTATTTTTATAGGATGGGGACTTGCTCTTCACCGCTTACATGCACTTTCCTAATAATAGGCATGCATATAAAATATATTGCATGATTTTAAAATTCATGCTAATAATATCTCAACCTAAATATATAACATGTTTTAATCTTATTATTATCTTGATCTCGTGCATGATCCTTCAATTCTTCCCTGCATGTGATTTTTCTAATTATAGCTCCTTCTTATCTACCAAGTTATCTTGCTTTTCTCTATTTTCACGTCTTTTTATTGAGCAACACTCTAATCTTGTTTTTCTATTTTTAGCCTCTTTAGAAAATTGGCTAAGTCCCGAGTCCTCTCAGTAGAATGTGCGCAACCTTGCGCGATGAATTATCTTTCCTTGTTGAGTGCACCCTTTGTGCAATACTCTATCCTCATGTGCCTATACCCTTGTGCATGAGCCTCTATGCTCTATCGATACTCGAGTCAATTTTCTTGACCAAAATTATGCCACACTAGGGATTTTGTCATTCTTGGCAATATGCCAACCAAATAATGCCTCTAATGAATGAATAAATAAAGAACAAGAATATGGGCTTGCCCCCAAGAATCAAAATAATTGGATCAAATTCCATCAATTACTCGGATTTTTGTGTGGAAGGAGCCCTTGAAATTCCTTATCCAAAATATTCTCTAACTCCTTCCATCCTTCCAACTCCTTTGCTACTTTTATTGATGAAACATTGACAATTACAGTACTTATGCGAGTCAACTCATCAATTCCCCCTTGAGTTCCATGATAATTTTATCAATTTGTGAGGCCACATCGTCTAGCACACATCCATATTGTGCATGACCAAAGGAAAAAGTTACTTAAGTTTGTCCTAAGTGTGGCCTTCAAAGCTGTGTCAGTATCTATTTTGCTTGACTTTGGCCAACACCTTCTCCCACTTGGCCCTGTTGTTCTTCATTTTGGCCTGAATTTACCTTAACTTTGTCTTTTCATTAGATGCAAATGCATTCACAACCTTATCAAAATATTTACAGTTTTCGAAGACAAACTTTGTCCCTCGTCAACCTCCTTATCCTTTGCAGCTAACGCCACATATTACGTAAGATGTATCTCTACTTGCTCTGTCCTTCTCCTTCTATAAATATATCTCTTCATCTATTGGCCCTGTTCACGAGACTCTTCTTCTTGAGTGTGAGCATCCATGCTAAGTCATCTAAATAATGTAGCACTATGGGGTATTCATCCTTGACATGCTAAACTAGTTTTAGATGCACGATTGTGATAGATTTCACAATGCATTCTGCCTTCTTGTATGCCACATGCGTTCACCCCTTTTCTTCTCTCGGTTCTGTTTAAGATCCTCAATATTTTGGTCCTTTTCCTAGGATGAAACATCTTTATGGTGGCATCCTTATAAAAATTCTTATCTTGACTTCTCTCGATGTTTATTTATTTAGCACCTTACACACTTGTTTTTCGGTAAGCATTTATGAGTCGACCACTAGGAAGGCCTCTCTGGAGTAGTTTTAGATGAATTTTAGACAACAATTTTGTGCTTATTTCGAACTATCAATATTTCATGTGTGATTGATAAGCCAAAGAGAGTATGTTCCTAATTCGCAAGAGGGATTCATTCTTATCAAATAATGACCAACAAAATAGGTCTTCTGGCCATCGAGCTTTGGTATTGCGTCCTAAGGACCTTCATAGGATCATCAAAATATTTCAATAGAGGGCCTTAGGGAAGTTACCTTCACTTTCTTCCTTTCCCTCTATACCCCTTTAACACATCCTATGTAATAGAGTGAACCACGCCACCGATTCTCCTGTCCCTGTATCTTCACCAATGATGGTGTCCTTATCGTTCTCTTTCTCCTCCTCCTTGTACTCAGCTTCATGCTCTTCTTTATGCTCTTAGTCTCCACATGCATCCTCCAAAATATGCTTTCCATGGCATTCTTCATCTTTATAATCCTTCCTCAGTCCTTCCTCATCGTGTGCATCATGCTCAACCTCGTCATCATCATCCAAGTTGTGGATGATCGAGAGGAGGTCTGTGGAACCTCCTCTTCATCGACTTCTCCAAGTTTTTTTCTTCACTCAAAACCACTATGGAATTCTTCTTTACTAGGTATTTTTCTTTGGACTTGGGTTCTTTAGGTGACCTCTTGGTCACTCTAGAAGTTCTTGTACCTTAGCCTTCCTCCATGCACTCTTATTGTCTCTTCTTCCTTGTGCTTTGATCCGGGAGGCTCCTTCTTCTTCCACCTCCTCTTCATCATCCTATTCTTCTTCTTATTTTTATTGAAAAAGAGGGTATACTCGCGTTCTCTTTTCATGCCCACCATCTGTTTTCCATGTGGGGGTTTTGGGAGAGTAAGGTCTACTCCAACAATATTCTTCCCATCTTTCACTTAGGGCCTTCGGTAGATGTAGAATCTTGCCACTTCCTTTTCCACTACAAGAGTTTTAAGAGAGAAGTATATATTTTCAGAATCCATCATTTCCAAATATGTTAAATTTGAGGGATATAAAATTTGATGCACAATGTGTGATAGTCAACATCTACCTTATCTCATATCAAACTTCAATGCCCGCACATAAAAATTCTATTCACAGAGGCTTAGAAGTATTTGGTAGTTAATGCAAAGGGTAATGTGCACCATGGGCTCTTGTCTCCGTCTTCATAAAAAATCTACCCAAGAAATAATATTGATATACTACAAATTCTACCTTTCCATTCAAAATCGAGGGTAGCTCCCTTTGTACTTGCCACTATATTAGAATCTTGAACATTGAGAGGGGGTGAATTAGTGTTTAAATCAAATTTTACAAACCAAATAAAGCAATTAATTAAACTATAAAAAATAATTCAAAAGAGAGTAACCATCAACTCATACACAAGAGACAAGTATTTTAAAGTGGGATACCAAAATTGGGAGAAAACCCACTGAACCAGTGCACTATATGGAAAATGGTTACAATGATTTGTTGAGCTACAACTCAACTCTTGAGGCTACAACCTCAGTATCCACTCAAGATACAACTTGGTGTAGGAAGTAACAACTTCTTGGATGATTTAGTTAGCTACCACTCGAACTTTTGCAAGCTGCCACTTTCAAGGAAGCAACAACTCCATGGTACAACCGAGCTACAACTAAGCTTGAACAAGAAAAAGATGATTACTCTTTAGTATGATGAACTAAACATCAGATGGTGACCCTATATTTGCTATCTATCTTTTCCGACCTATTAATCTCTCGACTTCTTTGGCTTAATTTACAAATTTAAAACCGAGACCACTCCCTTCACTATCATCTCCTTTCACTCTCTACACTTCATCACTATTTCTCAGAACCATATGATCATGATAATATTTTTCAGTTTCTCATACACAATTCTCTTCTTCAATACTGTTCACTCTTTCTCTATCTTACTTAGCTGATATGTAGAAAAAACAATATGTTTAATTTTGCTCACACTTCATATCTCTCCTCTGACACACCATATGCTTTCATTAAGCTCTTCCTTTTAATAAGTCTCGCACACATAACAAATCTCTAACTTCTTACACACCAAATCCTTTCATTCGATCTCCCTTTTAATGAGTCTAGTATCACTGTCCTTAACACTTTGAGTATTGATGATTTAAAGCTTCAGGATCTTTCAATTTTTGTCATCCTGTTATTAAAAGCTGTATATTCATGCTTTTTCAAAACCAAACTTCACAATTATCTGCATTTGTCTACAATAATACCAATTTTTTCCAACACTCTATATGCTCACATTTTAGCTCACAACTTCTTCAAACATGTTTTGGAATCCAAAATAACTTTTATCATATAAGAAAACAATCATTACATTCACTTTAATTGCCTCTCGAAATAGGAATACTTGAGCCAACCTTCCATATTCATAAAACCGATTTAGAATTCAAAATCAAGAAAGTATTTTCAACTTACATGGCTAGATCAAAGGAAAAATCTATTCAAAATGACAAGAGATTTTCTTTTCACCTTCTTCATCAAGATAGGAATGTATGACTGTTAAAATTTGTAACTTCTTGTGCATTTTAGGATTCTTGTAATTTACACACTTTTGGTCTTAAGGAACTTGAAACAATTCTTCCTCTAATCATTGTCAAACCTCATTACCAACATCTTTTCCACTAAAATTCTGGTTTAGATGATCAATATTTCCTTTTGAAACAAAACAACAATAAGTTTATCCCTTCAAAACATTAGGAGAATGAAAAATAGCTTCGAGGCTTTATATGTTAAGCACTACAGTCTTTACTTGTCTATAACAAAACTATTCTTAACACTCTTGAACTCTGCCTCGAGTTTTTAACCCATTTGGATGAGCCAAACTTGTTCAAAATTTCATCTCAATACTTTAAACACCATGATATCATCATGTCTCAACTAAGAAAAGAGACCATAAACCTGATCAAGGCATTAATGTTGCCCTCAAGCATTACAACACTAAAACATGTCACTTGAAGATAGATATATTGCACTTGTGAATGAACTCACGTTCATTCAAGAACTCGTAAAGCTCTTCAATGCTTATTTTATTCATGTCATTGTGATTCATCATGTGATTTTATTGGAATATCCAAAAATTTGACAAGAAGAGTAAGGAATGTAATTTTACCATCAGGACGTATGTGCGGGAGGATTATATTTGATTATATCTCTTTGGAGCTTAAACCAATTCAAATATTCCCTTCTACTTGATTTGAAAATCCCTTGCAACTTGTATCAAGCAAACCTTTGACTTGGACTTGAAGAAATTTGATAAAACATGAAGAAAACATCAATATCTCATACTTTACATGGTTTTGGATGACACAAATCAATGAAAGATCCTTCCATACTCTTCCAAATGACAAAGTTTTTCTTGCAATGGATTGAAAATGTAGTCATAGAGAAAGCTGTCTAAGTTTCATAATTTTTGCTAGTTAAATGTGGAGAATCGAACAAAAAAATTGTTTATAAACCCTAAATCAGGGTATTTTACTAGTCTCTTACTCAAGAGGAGTTAAAATGATTTTTTTTACAAGAAATCATTAAATTTGAGGAAGTGAATTTCTGTGGGCTTATGAAACAAAATACCTTCTTCTCTAACTATTTAGAGCCAAGGGATTATCTGAGATAGCTTGAAATGAGCCATTTGTTGTATTGTAGAAAGGCTTGTATAGTTAACCATTTGAAAAAAAGACTTAATAAAATCCTTAGGAACCTTCTCCAAAAACAATAGGTGCTTTGAAATGAGTGAGTTTGAGCTCTAAAAAAATTCAAAAGGAAGAACCACCAATTTAGATCAATATTTGCATTTTGATAGAGATGACAAAATTTGCAAGAGATCTTACCATTTTGAGAGAGCGTTGAAAATAACGCATGATTGATTATCAAGGAATGATAATCCATATAACTCCATTAAAAAAGAAAACAATCATAAAATATTGACTGAGAGAAACCATATACATCGTTTAAACTTTGATTGTTCAAGCATATTGTATCTTTGATGTTTCATCACAAGTCTCTGCTTGATTGTTTTTGAGGTTTGAGTGGCCCCAAGACAATATTGAATATTCAAGATTATACCTTGGCCTTAAATTAAAGACAATTAATTATGTTCAAACATCTTGTGCATGACTTGCGAGGAGGATTTAAGACCTTGGAGGTAATAATTTCACTACTTTTACATCTTGTCCAGGTCTATGCCAGGAGCATTATCTAAGCAAGATCAAGGACTTGAATTTCTATCTAATAATTTATAAAAATTTACCTTCAAACCCCCATAGGAGCCTTGAGGCCATTAAAGAAACCATAAAATAACTGATGGGCACTTTAGAAGTGGTCAAACAATGCATTTGTGATCAAAAACATCTTCTTGCCCTTATTGTTCAAAACACAATCCAAAGAGAGAGAAAAACTGCTCCACTAAAATGATGATAACTTTCTAAATATACCTCCTTTTGAGAAAATAATTTTTCACTAGAATTATAAGAAAATTTTCTACAAAATTTTCTATTAATAATTTTTCTAAGAAGCTTCCATATTCTTTCTTGATGGATAAGAATACAAGAGCCTCAAAATGTATTTTCCAAAATAGTTGTTTTAGTAAAACTTGAATAACTTACCCAAATGAGCTCTTGAAGACCTGATATTTTTCATGAAACACAAGGACACCTTCCTCCTTCATATCTCATGGTTTTTTTGATAGGAATAGATTTGATATTGTCTAACCCATCACATTTTATTGAGATAACATTCTTGCTAGTTCTCAAGACCAACTTCATGCAACATAGAAATCGACTCGGGGATAAGATTAGCCTAAGAGTTTCTCAAACATGTTTAGACACTCTTCCAAGACTTATCCCATGATCTTATGACCTGTACTTTGACTTCAAAGACCAAATACTTGCCATAATGAACTTGTAGCACCCAAAACCAACCTGGAACCTTCCCGAAGTAACTTGAAACCACGTTGAACCTTTGAAAACCATTGAATACCACCTGATATACATGTTCATAAATGACATTGAAATCAATGAAAACCACCACCAATGTAACATGGTGTAATAACCACTCATCCTCGAATGCTTTGCGCATCCACCTATATCACTTATCTACCTAGAGCTTATAGGCATTGCTTGATGCCTCCATCACATGTATACTCGCAAACCTATACATTGGGAATTATTCTCCATCGGTATTTCTAGACCTTGTAATTGGGCCAATCTAGCACCCATATCTCACATAAAACGATTAACAATAGGATATCCCCCAAGTTATCTTTTCTCCTTTCATGGATTGCACCCTTGCTTCTCAACAATTCCTTCAACAATGAAGGAGGAAATATTATATGCGGTATTATCTTAAGCGATGGTTGTAGTCACTTATATTGCACTTGGTTAAGTGTGACTCCCATGAATGCCCTCTGACAAGAACCTCACTGGATATGGCATTTCTGATTACCATTATTTTGGTGTGTCTACTACTTCAAGCTTCTGTTCTTGCATTTTACTTTTCCCTTTCCCTTGGGTGATCTTGTGGTTTCTTTCTTCGGTGCCATTTTTATCCACACAAATTCACACTTTCAAACTTGCAACAACTTTGTGCCCTAGGTACTAAATGGTATTCCTCAACCACCAAACGGTCACTCCATCCACCCTCCTTGCTTGACCCTTAGTTTTTCCAAACAATTTTGTGCCCTAGATTAGTTTTCCAAAACCGTGTGCCCTAAATCCAAATCTATGCACTTGTGCTTCTATAAACCCTAATTTTGTGAATGTAAACCCTCGAATCTCAACCTTGGTAAATTTTCAATCTCCATGCCTTTCCTACACTCTAACTTCCTCTCAAGGAGCTTCCTAAATTAGGTCGTGTGTTATCTTTCTCTGATTTTCTTCAAATATCCTTGGCTCTTTGGAATATCACAAAAATTCACACTCCATCTCTCTTTAAATGCTCAAACTCTTCACAAGGTAAGGTAAGAATGAACTCATCTCGTGCTCATTTTATAGATTTCAAAAATTTATCAAATTTATTGCTCCTCACCTACCATCGTATTTATAACTTTTATAGACATAAAATCACACACTTTGGGTAATTATTTAGTCTCAGTCTCATACTACTATTCATATGGTTTTTGAGTGAAAAATAATACTAATCAACCCATGTCTTTGGCCATTTTACTTTGCTTTACATGTAGTTACTTATGATCTTTCACCTTCACTTTTCCAGTCCATATTTTCATATTGAGTTTTCCCTATTCTGATTGGGGCATCCATCCGAGATTGGGGTACTCCGAGCACCTTGATCCCCTCTAGGGGGCCCTAATCCTCTTTACACATTACTCTCACTTTTTGGGAACTTTCTAGCCATTTGATCTTTCTATCTTTTTGGTGGTCGGCCTTTTTGGGATTAATTAAAAAATTAGAACAAGAAAACCATATAAATATATGTTGGGCTCAAAAACTAACTAAGTCCCAAGAAGAAGTGCACACACATAGGGAAAGTAAGTAGAAAAGTGCTCAAGGAAAGGAGCACAAGAGGAGAGGCTTGTGCACGGAAGCATGAAAAGGTTTGGGGACTCACCACATTTTGAAGGCAATATCGCATGGAAAGCACATGAAGGCCCGAGTAGGAATATTAAATGGATAAGGTACCAGCTTGGAGAATTTGAGGACAAGAAAAGAATATTCCATGCAGGGAATATTACTAGGAGAATCTATTAGTGTAAAATCATAGCACCCCTAAATGGCCAAAGATGTGAAGTGGTTAAAATGGGGCATTCGGTGTGATTGCATAACATTGGATCATCTCTCAAGTTGTGGGACTTGCAAACCTGAGATGATCCTTCGAGAAAGCTGGTTCTTGTTCCTAAACTACCTACCATGAGCTACTCTAATGTAGGAAAAAACTAAACTATCCTAATCTAACCATTCCAAGGAACCAGAGAGAAAGAGAGGGTGAAAGAAAATCCTACACTAAAGTGGTGATACACCAGAGAAGGAAAGGGGTGAGATGCTCTGTTGAGGGAGGATGAAACATGGGAGAAAGGAAGATGGGAAGGTTAGATAGAAGTGACACAAACCCAGATCCTAATCCATGATCAAAAATCCATGAAACACAATGCCTGCACTTGAAAATGTGAAATACATGCACATAAAACAAATTGGAAGGGAGAGGCATGGAGAGACAACAAAACAATGCAAAGGGTTGAAGAAACACCACAAAACATGTTTTATTTCTCTATATGGGTGCACAGACCATTACGTTTCTGCTTAGAGGCAAAAAATTCTTGCTAGGCATAAGAGAAGGTTTTCAACTCAAAATGAAGTCGGGAAATTTTTTTGACAGAGTTTCCCTGTGCCCGAAGAATCTCTCTTCTTGAATGAGAAGTGTTACAATATATAGAAAGAATAAGAGAGAGAAGAGGGAAAATTCAAATCCTGCTTCAACTACCACAAGATATGCATTGAATCCTACCTTGAAGACTCAACCACTATCAATCAATGCCCCTTTCAAATCTTCCCCAAATCTATTGATTCTGGCTCCCTCTATCTTTCTGGCATATTGAAGAAGAATGACATATCAAGCAAATCAATCTAGTAGTTGAAGAAATCAGCTCTGTATCAATGGTGAAGAAGATGTTTTCCCATTTTCACCCACCAACACTTGTAAAATGATATTTTATGTTTCCAAGGCATAGAGGGCATTGAGACGTTTCCAAAAAATCTTCTCCTACCCAAATCTGAGTTCTTAGTCAAAAGATATGGCCATTTGAATTTTTGGGTTACGCGCACGTAATATTTAAATGAGTCTATCTGTACCGGGTCCACATGGTAGCTCTGCACTCATTTGAGATTTGAATCCTTCCTTTGCTCTTGGAATAACACCCATGTGACACATGGTGGCATTGTAGGTTTCCCTATTTCCTTTGTATTCTTCCCGAGTCTTTTCCATGGGTAGAGGCACTGTATCCGAACCAAGACATGTGGAGGCTTTGTGCATGTTTAGAACCGACCCCAAAATTTACCTTTGGAGTAGCATAGATACGACACATGGAGACCTCTATGGGCCTTTGGAATTTTCAACGGTCGCCCTCACCTTTTTGGGCTCTGGGACACATGGAAGGCCCACGCTCATTTGACAACCTGCTCAGGGTCCCACTTTTGAATGTGCACTGTTTGGACACTTGGCACCTTCCACCTACATTCATTACTTAGCCATTTTGGGCCCATTCTCCTTTTGACCTCTATTGACCATTGGCTATGTGGAGGGTTGGCGCAAGTTTGAGTCTCCACCTTGGGCTCCCATTTTGGAATTGCGTTGAGCCAACACTTGGCACCTTCCATTGAGTCGAAGAATTTTCAATGGCCGGTGCAAATTTTGGAGCTCTAGATGCATGGAGGCTTGGCACTTGTTTGAGCCTGCCCCTTTGGTTTTAACTTTTGGAGGTGCACCGTTTGGACACTTGGCAGCTTCCATTGTATCCTCCATACTTAGTCAATTTCGGGTCCATCCTGAACTATTTGAGCCTGAAGACTTTGAATCTTCACCATTTCTTTTCCTTTGAGTCTCTGGCTTCTTTGACATTGTCTCCTCCTTCCCGGACCTTGCTATTCCATTTTTGAGCCCACCTGTAATCTGTTTAATGAATTTAAGGCATAGATTCACTCGACAGAGTCATTTCTTGAATTTCTTCTTGCACAAGGTCATTTGATCTTTGCAGCCCCACCACTCCATTGTAAAGTCCCTCTACAACCTTGTTTGTTGTCCTGGAATGTGAGCTCGTGGGTCTGATTCATTTCCTTCATAATTTCCTTAAGTGCAGGACTTGTCTTGACCAAATTTTTGGGGGTGAATTTGGGATAAAAATTTGGTGACTCACAGGACATCTTCCTGCTAGATGAAGAGACCAGTAGCCTTGAAGCGTCCATTGGGCATGGAGTCACAATTAATGGCTTGGTACTGACCCTTCCTTCAAAATGGACTCCCCGAATGCCTGCACTTTCTATGTTTTGCCTGTCCCTGAGCCTTCCCACACATCTGCACTCTCAATTTTCATAAGAAAATCTTGAAATGGAGTTTCTGAGAGTAGAAAATTGTATTGACCTAGGGCTTTCATTTGTCCTTGAATGGACTGACTTAAAAATGTCCTTTGGTTGCTCTACATTTGTTTCATTTTTTGGAACTAGCAACTGCTATAGATAGCTATGGATCTTTCGCCATGAATACTAAAGAGCCTAGCCTTGGTCTGATCCCAAGAATGGACTGTTACAATGTTTACCTGGGGCACATTGAACTTCATAATGACATAACCTTGAGAAAAAAAACACAACAACAATGCTATGTATAAAGAATCAAATCATACATGCCTCAAATGAGACATGCAAAGTGTGCACAAGCACTTCTTTTCTGCTGAAAACAAAATCTACTCCTACTCCTATACTAACTAGAAAGAAAGAAAATCTTAAACAAAGCCCACTATAGGAAGGGAGAAATAGCTTCCCTTTCTCAAAAGGGGCAGCCATGCAAATGATTTGACACTGAATATGGCTTCTTGATGAATAAAAAACTGACTTTAAGCCTATCCTCCACCCAAATCATCAAGGTATCTACATTAACCAAAAATACCTCCTCAAGCTGATTGACATTAGACTCCTGGAGGTGTTGATGATGACCCTTGGTACTTTGATGCTCATCCTCATGCCCTGAAGTAGGCATGACTAGTTTTGGCTTCTCCCTTGGCTCCAATGAAGCCAAATATCTGATTGGGAAAGGTATGGTCCTTTGAATCTGCCCATGGTTCTAAACTCTAACTCCAAAAATGGAGTCTTTTTGTGGACCTTCTTGGATGGATGGTGAGAGAGAGATGATGACATCTCCTTACTTTTTCTCTTCCTTCTCTTGTGAAGAACATGGAAGACCATGATCTTCCAACCCTAGTTCTAGAGGGATGTTGTGAGACACAGGCTGTTGTCTTTGAGTGCCCTCCTTTATGGTAGCAGGATCATGTGCTTGGAAGATGGATGGAGGAGGAGTAGATGATGTAACCTCCATGGGCTCCTCTCCATCAAAACAATCCTCCAATTCACGAGATAATATTTCTCCTTGTTATCATGCTGCATATGGTATACCTCCTCCATGGTGTCCCGATCGTAACTTGATCACCATGCCTCCCTTCATCCTTAGACATGAATTTTGAAAGATCAAACTCTTCTTCAACATAAAATCTTGAAGGGGACGAAGTGGAAGGAAGAACTGAAGGTTCCCCGTATCCCGCTCCACACTTGGAATCTCTAAAACTGTATGGTCCTCCTCCATCATGTTAGGTTGTGGAGCTAGATTGCTTCATAGTTAGCATGCAATGGAAAGTGACTAGAAATACTGTGACCCATCATTGGTCGAGACAGGACATACATTGGTTAGAGAAAGTGGGAACCGCCACTTTGTTAGGTCTAACTAGCGCTGGTTACCTATGTGATGTGTTTTATTTTTAGTCACGGGCTTTAAATATAGATTTTGTTTAAAGAAAATCTATTAGATGTAATTGCATAGCTAAGGATCCCTAAGTTTATATATTTATATATAAGCATGAAAGTTAGGGTTTAGTAGAAGAGTCAAAAAGAGGGATCACATTAGATCCTCGATTCTCTCCTAGACCGAGAGAATGAAGACGAAGAAGAAGAGGAAAAAGGAACATGTTACATGAAGATAGAGACTCCATGGAGAGGAGCTGGACAAAAGGAAATAATAGGTTGTTGTATTTCCTTTGTATATTTATTATCTCATTGTAATGGCTTGCATAATATGTAAAGCACATAATGTTTCTTCTTGTAGATCCACATGTTGGTGAGATCTTGTATTATAGATCTATGTAGATCTAGTATCGCATTGTAGATCTATGAGATTTTGTATTATTGATCCATGTAGATCTAGATATTGTAGAGGCATCGTTTACAGATTCATAATACAGTGAGAGCTTGGCTGCATAGTGGCAGATGCAGGGTAGCTTCAGGTATGTGAGATCTAGTTATGTTTGAGAGGCACGGTTGTAGTGCACTTAGGTAGATCTGGTTAGAGATCTGGAGGAGACACAAGTGGTGGTATGGAGGCACAACTTAGTGTACTCGGGGGGATATATATGAGATCTCTATTTTAGGTGGACATAGCCCACATTGGGTGAACCACGATACATGCTTGTTATGTGTGTACTTTTTGTGATTTGGATTATTCTAGTTTATACTTCCAATACTGTAGATTTTATGGGGAATTGTTTGGATCTTATGTGCATGATTTTGTTTGTTATTAAATCATAGTACTATACCGCTGTCCCGTATTATCCCAACAGCTGGTATCAGAGAAGCATTTGTTTTTCCTAATGAGAAGATCATAGGAAGATATTTAATCTCAAGTAGGAGCTGGAAGAGTAAGGTTCTTTGGAAGTTATAGGGTAACCATGGTCGATTCTTGAGCTTGACTGGTTATAAACAAAAAATCACATATCTAAAAAAATGGAAAGATGCATAAAATGTATCTTGTTTGTTTGAGGTGTCCCAGATTCTCGAGGAATAAGCATGTTGGTTAGATTGCAGATCCAGCTTATTGAGGTATGGTTTTAACTTGGTATTGCGGTGTTTATTTGGTTGCACATGCATGCTTGGGACTGCAAATCTAGATCGAGAATGAGAAAAGGAGTAGTTATGCATCCTTTGGTGTAGTTAGATGCACGGGCTTTGGTAGAGAGACAGTAGCAAAGAACAAAGATGGGGCTTCCATCGAGAGAAGCATATACTCTAGTTAAGATACGGTTGAGTATCTTGGTGCTTGGTAAGGTGATGTGTTTCATCTTGATGCAATTTATTGCATGGACTTGCTTTGTTAAGTTTTTTGTACGAGATTTGGATGCTTCTTGAAATGACTGCTCACCCAATCAGTGTCGGCTTTGGTCAAAGTAGGCACCTAGTGTGGTGTCTTTATGCCAAATTTTGTGGCATTGGGTTTGTTCGACCCAACATTGACAACGGTCGAGAACCGAGGTTGGTCACGAGAGGAACTGATCTCGGAGTCACTAACCATGGTTGGTTAGGGATGACCATGGTTGGTATTTATGGCAACTTATTTGTATAGGGTTTTTGCGCAAAGAGAGGGCGGTTGATTCGGTGTCCTATTTTGAAGGATCTAGTTCTTTGGCATAGTGTGTATAGGCAAAAATATTGTTAATCACTTCAATGGTTTGGATCGGAGAAAGAGGACAAAGTGGCTCGGTTAGTCCATTGAGACTTTGAGTCGGAGTATCTCTATATGGTTCATGTTTTATTTCTTTTGTTTGGAGTAACTGATATTATGTTTGGACTATGTGCACAAATTTACACCATGATTTCTTAGTGTTGTTTGAATTTTATTTCTGGTTGTGTGTGGAATATTGAGGACAAGGGTTTTTAGTCTAAGGATGAAATCCTCGATGAAAATTCATGGTTAGACACATTACGAGTAATGAGAGATGTTGAGTACATATAGATAAAAGAAGTTAATTCACCTACTTCACAAGAAGTCCAAACTTTTGTGATGTAAAAGTATTCTTTGATAAGAAGGGAATCAATTTATATTTTCTTTCATCTGATTTTATTTCTCACTGACATATTAAATTTTGAGCTTGGTGTTAGAGGTAGTGCAGGGGATTTCATGTTTAGTGGGAGCAAGCCATGGTTGTTGGCATTACAGGATTGAATACATGATGCACATGTAGAGTGAGAGGAGATTGCTACTATTCAGAGTGGCAGAGGCACTAGTTGGTTTTGGAGGACAATCACAGATTTACAGGTATATTGAGTTTATTGCTTTGTGATGTCACTTCTAGTTTATTTTGTGGTGCCTGGATATCCCTATGGGATTATAATTGATGGTTAGATTCAGCTGGGTGAAGATGATAGAGCATTTTTTTAGAGTTTTAAGGGTTAAAAGAGAAAATATGATTGTTACAGAGACCAGTGTCGGTTAGGATTAACTGTGGTCGGTCATCTGGTAACCATGGTCGGTCAGGAAGTGACTGGGTCGGTTAGGAAACCATGGTTGGTTTGGTCATAGGTTTAACAATAGTGTTTATTTACCATTTTTAGATGGTGCCCTTGTTTTTGCTTTCATCTTGGTTGATCTGTGCTTTGTATGTTGATGACATGTATGCTGATATTTGCACTTGGTATTAGTGGCATGGTTTAACATGGATGTTTTTATTGACATTGATGAGCACAAGATTCATATTCAGCTTTGGAGTTAGTCGGTGGCAGACTTGGAGCTTCTGGAGAGCTGGTGATATGGATGGATGTACATGGTGAGTTTTTACATGTTGGATAGATTCAGTTTTGTGAGTCTATGATGATGCAGATGTTTGATTTGCACATGGATGCTTTGAGCATGAGTAGGGGATGTTTGTATTTCCTCTTATTACTATGTTACTCCTTGATAGAGATGTTATCTACAGATGATTATCTTGGACATGCTAGTTGTTTATGCAGGGTTGGATTTGCAGATTATAGTGTTTGGATTCTTTGAGTTATGCAGGTTTGTGGATTGATCACCCACTGTTGTAGGTAGAACTCATTTGGGTTGTATTTACCTAGGATCTTGTTTTGCTTTTGCATATTCTAGTTTGACTTGTCTTGGTCAGTTGCATTGGTGGTTGCATGGAGACATGGATAGATGGATAGAGAACATGGTTGGTTTTATAGGTATGGCTACAGATGTGATTGAGGCTCAGAACTTCAGTTTGAGTGGGAGCTCTTACAGGTGTGTTAGTCATGATGGCTTGGCTACATGAGAGGCTTGGTGTTACAATTTAGTGGGAGCTTGAGGCTTGGTGTCATGGATCAGTTATAGCTTCATGTAGGTTTGGCAAGTCATGGTTTCATCTTCTGGTTTGAGAAGATGGTTTGATCTTCTTGGTTTTATTTCTTTGAGAGAATTGTTGAAGGAAAGAATAGATGGTCTTCACGGTGTGTAGAAGATGGTGATGTACATGTATAGGTACAGAGGTTCAGAAATTTATCTCCAAGTGGGAGATTGTTAGGTTGTGGAGCTAGATTGCTTCACAGTTAGCATGCAATGGAAAGTGACTGGAAATACCACAACCTTGTCATCGGTCAGATGGATAGACATCGGTCAGAGCAAGTGGGAACCGGCCGTGGTTAGGTCTAACCGGCATTGGTTACCTATGTGATGTGTTTTATTTTTAGTCACGGGCTTTAAATATAGATTTTGTTTAAAGCAAATCTATTGGATGTAATTGCATAGCTAAGGAGCCCTAAGTTTATATATTTATATATAAGCATGAAAGTTAGGGTTCAATAGAAGAGTCAAAAAGAGGGATCACATTAGATCCTCGATTCTCTCCTAGACCGAGAGAATGAAGATGAAGAAGAAGAGGAAAAATGAACATGTTACATGAAGACAGAGACTCCATGAAGAGGAGTTGGACATGAGAAGGAAATAGTAGGCTGTATATTTCCTTTGTATATTTATTTTCTCATTGTAATGGATTGCATAGTATGCAAAGCACATAGCATTTCTTCTTGTAGATCCACATGTTGGTGAGATCTTGTATTATAGATCTATGTAGATCTAGTCTTGCATTGTAGATCCATGAGATCTTGTATTATTGATCCATGTAGATCTAGATATTGTAGAGGTCTCGTTTGTAGATTCACAATACAATGAGAGCTTGGCTACACAGTGGCAGATGTAGGGTAGCTTTGGGTATGTGAGATCTAGTTATGTTTGAGAGGCACAGTTGTAGTGCACTCAGGTAGATCTGGTTAGAGATCTGGAGGAGACACAAGTGGTGGTATGGAGGCACAGTTTAGTTTACCCAGGCAGATTTGGTTGGGGATATGGGAGGAGGAGATACTCTTGTAGAGATACATGTACTTTTGTGCAGAAGAGTTGGTTTGTAATCTCTTGTGTTATATATATATATATATATATAGAGATACTCTATTTTAGGTGGACCTAGCCCACATTGGGTAAACCACGGTACATGCTTGTTATGTGTGTACTTTTGTGTGATTTGGATTATTGTAGTTTATACTTCCACTACTATAGATTTTGTGGGGAATTGTTTGGATCCCGTGTGTATGATTTTGTTTTTATTAAATCATAGCACTATTCCATTGCCCCATATTATCCCAACACATCATGGGTTCATCAATCAAATCAGGCCCTTGAAATGAAAGAAAAAAATCTTCAATGATGCCTTCTTCATTGAGTGGCCTCAACTCCGATTCGATCTCTCCCAGCTGCTCCTCTTTAATGGGACTTGGAGCTGGTTGTTCTTCCTCTTCAACTAGTTGTGTAACTTGGATCAGCTCAGCATCCTCTTCAGAAAAAGTGCCATCATGGACACTTTGCATCCGGAGTAGCCACCACTGGCTCTTCAACTTTGACCTCCTCTATTGGTTTGACCATTAAGGGGATCTTTATAAACCCAAATTTGGAAGACCAACTCTTTAGATTGTCTTTCATTTCTTCTCTGTTGGTTCCACTTCTTGTTATTTTCCTTAACTAGATTCTTGAGTCTCTTCCCAATATGTACTTGGGAAAGCAAGAGGAGCGACAGGTTGGGGTTCAACCAGCTTTGTAATTTTTTGTGGTGGGGAGGGAGGTGAAAATTCTTGTTTGTTTGGAGGGGATGACTGTTTGGAAGGAAAAGGGGGAGAGGAATTGAAATGGGGTGGAAGACTAGGGAATGGAGAAATGGAATCAACACTTGGGGCAGCAACAGGGAAGCTTGGAAATTGGAGCTTGGGTTGAGATGGTGCTGTTTGAGAAAGAGAAAAAGAAAAGCTATGAGATGGTGGACTCACCCATTTACAAGGTTATCTTGACTCCAACTCATAAGCCTCAATCTCCTCAATCCATTGTGCAAGTTGGGGCAGAATTTCAACCATGAAGTCTTGCTTCTCCTGAGGGTTGTAATGTCTTGGAAAAGGGCCTTCCCATGGAAAAGGTGCCCTACAACCAATATTGAATGCCTTCATTTGTGCTTATGCCCCTTGATTGAACCATGTCAGCCTCCATTTTTTGAATTTTCTCTAATAAACCAACATTCTCCACATAGTTATCACCATTGTATACGTCCCCTAGTTCTTGATAAGCTCTCATGGCCAAATTGAATTTGACCTGCTCATATGGGTAAGCATAATGGTCCTGGATCTGATTATAATGTTGATTTGGAGGAGTTGGGAAATGCATTGGAGGTGGATTACATTGTTGTAAGTGTGAGTTCCATGAAGGGAATGAAGTCATGATTGCAAAACCTCATGGAATGGGAGAAAATGAAAGAGATGGAAGAATAAAATGGATGAAAATGAGTGGAAATGGATGGAAAAGGTCTGTAACTTAGAGAATGGGTTTTTGACTAGATGGAGTCACTAGATGTGCTTGCATGTGCCTCAAAAGGCTGAATCCCACCAAGAACACATCAACTTGATGAAATAAAGTGAAGACCTCTTGTCCCACCGGGTGTGCCAAAACTGTTAGTGAAAAATCACAACACCCCGAATGGCCAAAGATGTGAAGTGGTTAAAATGGGGCATTCGGTGTGATTGCATAACATTGGATCATCTCTCAAGCTATGGGACTTGCAAACCTGAGATGATCCTCTAGAGAAAGCTGGTTCTTGTTCCTAAACTACCTGCCACGAGCTACTCTAATGTAGGCAAAAACTAAACTATCATAATCTAACCATTCCAAGGAACTAGAGAGAAAGAGAGGGTGAAAGAAAAGCCTACACTAAAGTGGTGATACACCAAAGAAGGAAAGGGGTGAGATGCTTTGTTGAGGGAGGATGAAACATGGGAGAAAGGAAGACGGAAAGTCATACAGAAGTGACAAAAACCTAGATCCCAATCCATCATCAAAACTCCATGAAACACAACGCCCTGCACGTGTAAATGTTAAATACATGCACATAAAATAGATTTGGAAGGGAGAGGCATGGAGAGACAACAAAACAATGCAAAGGGTTGAAGAAACACCACAAAACACATTTTATTGCTCTATATGGGTGCACAGACCATTACGTTTCTACTTAGAGGCACAAAAATTCTTGCTAGGTGTAGGAGAAGGTTTTCAACTCAAAATGGAGTTGGGAAACAAATTTGACAGAGTTTCCCTATGCCTAGAATAATCTCTCTTCTCAAATGAGAAGTGTTACAATATATAGAAAGAATAAGAGAGAGAAGAGGGAAAATTTGAATCCTACTTCAACTACCACAAGATATGCATTGAATCCTACCTTGAAGACTCAACCACTATCAATCAATTCCCCTTTCAAATCCACCCCAAATATGTTGATTCTGGCTCCCTCTATCTGTCCTGGTGTATTAAAGAAGAACGGCGGATCAAATCGAATCAGATTTGGTAGTTGGAGAAATCGGCTCTGTATTAATGGCCTAGAAGATATTTTCCCATTTTCACCCACCAATGCCTGTAAAAATGATATTTTATGTTTCCAAGGCATAGAGGGCATCGAGACATTTCCAAAAAATATTCTCCCACCCAAATCTGAGTTCTCAGTCAAAAGATATGGCCATTTGAATTTTTGGGTTGCGGGTGCATAATATTTAAATGAGTTTGTCTGTATGCTGGAGGTCCATGTGGCAGCTCTACACTCATTTGAGATTTGAATCCTTCCTTCACTCTTAGAATAGCACCCATGTGACATGTGGTGGCATCCGTAGGTTTCCCTATTTCCTTTGTATTCTTCTCGAGTCTTTTCCGCAGGTGGAGGCATTGTATCTGACCCAAGACACGTGGAGGCTTTGCGCATGTTTAGAAACTACCCCCAGACTTTACCTTTGGAGTAGCACGGATACGACACGTGGAGATCTCCATGGGCCTTTGGAATTTTCAACAGTCACCCTCACCTTTTTGAGCTCTGGGACATGTAGAATGTCCATGCTCATTTGACAACCTGCTCAGGGTCCCGCTTTTGAATGTGCACTATTTGGACACCTGGCGCCTTGCATCTGCATTTGTTACTTAGTCGTTTTGGGCCCATTATCCTTTTTACCTCTATTGACCATTGGCTATGTGGAGGGCTGGCACAAGTTTGAGTCTCTGCCTTGGGCTCCCATTTTGGAATTACGCTGAGCCAACACTTGGCACCTTCCGCCGAGTCGAAGAATTTTCAACGGCCGGTGTAACTTTTGGAGCTCTGGACGTGTGGAGGCTTGGTGCTTGTTTGAGCCTGCCCCTTTGGTTTTAAATTTTGGAGGTGCGTCATTTGGACACTTGGTAGCTTCCACTGTATCCTCCATACTTAGTCAATTTTGGGGTCCGTCCTGAACTATTTTAGAGCCCGAAGACTTTGAATCTTCACTGTTTCTTTTCCTTTGAGCCTCTAGCTTCTTTGACACTGTATCCTCCTTCCCGGACCATGCTATTACATTTATGAGCCCACCTATAACATATTTAATGAATTTAAGGCACAAATTCGCTTGACAGAGTTGTTTCTCAAATTTCTTCTTACACGGGGTCATTTGATCTTTGCCCCTGCCACTCCATTGTAAAGTCCCTCTGCAACCTTGTTTGTCATCCTGAAATGTGAGCTCATGGAGTCAGTTGTTTCCTTTATAATTTCCTTAAGTGCATGACTTTTCTTGGCCAAATTTTCGTAGGGCATGGGGGTGAATTTGGGATAACAGGATCATTACAATTAGTGGAAGCATTTTCAAGATGGTATAAGCCATTGATCGATCATGGAGGACCATACTTCCACTTGGCATGCAATCTAATCATGGGAAAATATATGGTGGTGAATCCAGATTCTATTTAAGGGAGTGCTTGGGCCCAAAATAAGGAAGAATAAGAGAGGAAACGAAGTACCGTAAGAATGTTGTTAATAGGTATAGATTTATGCGCTCGGGTTTGAAAAAGGGTTGTGATGGGAAAACATAAATAATATCTCTATTCATGAGTAGTTTTGTAGGGTTGGGATGTTATTTCATGGTGTATATGGTCTAAGATGACCCCTTTTGATGTAATATGACTACTATAAACAAATTTAATCAATATATGGAGCTCTTTTTTGTATATTTATGTCTATGGACTAAACCCTAGTGTATTTTCATGTTATTCATGGTTCAGATCTGTTTCCATTATGTTGTTGTGATGTTATTCTTATCTCATGGATCATTTATGCTTAGAACTAGATCTACTACCTCTATATTAGATTAAATGCATGTATTATTATTTTGCAAACCTTTCCTCCACTAATGGTGGAACATTCTCACAAAGATCACATAAAGGAGGGGCTCACCACCTGCGTGCCTCGGTGAGTGCCCAACGCATCTTGGGTGATAGACCAATGCACTTGGGGTAGAAAGGTGACTACATTTTTGTTCCGTTGCAGGGACATATTTTGAAGCTGTTGTGAGAATGATGTGTAATGATGAAGTGCTTGACCTTGGACAATGTCGAAGTGTGGCTTAAAAGCATGGAGGATGAGTTTTCTCAGAGATTTAACAATGGACTTGAGTTTGATGGACATAAATGGGTAGAAGAACACCTGTATGAAACATTTTTGTTGTTGTTTCCCTATGGAGTTGTATGAATGGCTATCAACATATGCATTACGGTCAAGTTAGTATTATATACCTTGCGTATGGACCCAGGATGAGTATAAGAGGTTACATGATGCCTATCTCGACTGGACCCATCCTGTTGATCACTGGTGGAGTAGAGTGTTGACTAGTTATACCTTGGAATACACTATTTATACGTATTCTTTCTTAGAGGTTACTGAGTTTGAGTTCTTGAGGGAGCCTAGAGGATCATTCTTGCATGCTATTCCACTAGCTATCAAGATCCTGGTTATTACTTTGAGTTTGGAAGCCTTCCCCATGACTAGTTAAACTCATACTAGGCACAAGGCACAAAAGCTAGCATGTTAGAAGATGTTAGAACTTACGACTAAAATAGAAAGAGAGGAAAGATGGCTCAAGTACAATGAATCTCGGGAGAGGGAGTTGGTGAGATAACATGAGGTTGTTAGAGTGATGTATTTATGGAGATAGACGTTGCGGGAAAGATTTGAGGTTCATACCGAGGGTGTAGAATCGAGCAAATCATGCTACCCCATGTTAGAAAGTGTTAGAGAGAGACCCCATTGGATTCTAGTGAGAGTTCATCATTTGGAGAAAGGAGAGCATGTCACGCACACATGTAAGCCCACTAGGTGACCAAGCCTTGGTGCTTAGTTTTCCGAATCCGGAGATAAGCATTCTTAACTCGGTTGGTCTTGGTATTGGTGGTTGAGCGACACCTAGGAGATATAATTTTTCATTTGGTACATCTATGGATGCACAATCATTTCCTGTGTTTAGAGGGATCCTATCTAGTACAACATTTGGGAAATATAGGGGTATGCAAGGCTTGAGTGCCACATCTAAGAGTGGGTCGACTTCGTAAACTGTCGGTGCATAGTTTAGTGTGACAGTGGTATCACATGGCGTAACTATGTTAGGCCCCTTACCTGTGATAGAAGGAGGATTTGGTGGATCCAGAGGAGTTGGCACTAGTGGATCTAGTGGTGCTAGAGGTGGTGGAAATATTGGAGGAGGCCAAGGTTCTAGATCTGGTGGGAAAGGGCCTCAACAACGTCGCCAGAGATATTTTTTACGATGTCTTTGCATTTTTATAATTATAAGGGTTTGGAAGATGCTTTGTAGAGCATGTGCAAAAATGGGAGTTACTATGGTGTGCGAAGGATATTACTACCCCAAAATGGAAAGCTCGTCGGTTTTATAACCACGTTGCAAGGGTGCCCACATAGCTGATATAAGAAGTATGATCCACACTAGACGGTGGTGGATTACATTGCGCTACATGATACATTTTTGGTGGAGCTCCACATTCTTGAGTTTAAAAAAGAGAATCAACGCTATGAAGGAGATTCAATAAGAAATTATAGAGAGTTTGTGAGAGTATGAAACATGTTTCAAGACTCTCCTATCTAAGTTATCTTATGACATTCATCCTTCATAACATTATCGATGGTTCTTCAGAGGGCTGATCACACCATTTAGAGGTCAATTTTAGATAAGACCTTCACATATCTACATAAGGCCTTGGAGGCTTCCTTGAGTGCCGAGGCCATAAGAAGCATTGATACCATAGTTAGTCCATTTCTTGAAGCCCAAATTATTACCATGACAAAGTAGTTGGAGAAACTATCTGCGAACTCGACTTATGAGACTCACAGTGGGTTATGGTGCATGGAATTTGAAGTAGAGAGACATACAAAGGACATTTTCCCATGAAGATCTATGTGTGCCATGATAGTGGATCTGTGAGATTTTCCATAGAGATCATGATGCAAGTAGGTTTCTGCTATTGCGGTGCAAGATCTAGAAGAATGTGTCTTTATATTGCAAGATTTACACCTCTACTACTCATGACACAAAGGATTGCAGATTGATAGACCAAATCAATGACACCGTTGATCTCATTGTGCGCTAGACTAGGATTGGGAGAAGTTATAAGGTTGAGGATCATCAGTATGAAGGGTGCGCGTGTGGAGGATGTCGAGGAAGAGGTTTTCACGAGGGATTCATATGCCATGAAAATCACGAGAGGAGGAAGAAGTGAATTTCCTCGTGGAACCTGCTATAATTGTGGATCGATTGAACACTACAAGCGTGAGTGTCCAAACTTGTTGCAATGCTCATGGTGTGGAAATAAGAAAAAGTATGAAGAGTGCCTAGATTTTTATGACCACATGAGCAAGAACCAAAAAAAGGACAAAGGTGTGGGGATGGTGAGTGTAAAGAGGACTGACCCATAATGGATGCTTGAGGGTAGTTCTTAACTCTGAGCTAGAGCCTATTTTGGTCACTACACATACTAAGGCTACATGCGCTTAAGAGGAACCAAAGAAGAGGCCCCTTATCACAAGAGAAGAAGTGATACATGGGAAATATCCTGATCCTACCCACTAGAAGGAGGTGTACCAAGAAACCATGGAGGTGATTAGGAGCTTGCAAGGAGAAATCTAATGTCTGAAGGAGAAATCATGCCAATTGGATCAAAATAAGAGCATCGAGGTTCTAAATCAGGAGATGGATGGGGTTAGAGAAGTGTGTTGGATGTTGAAGTAGGAGAACATTATTCCTCTATTTGGAGAATGGATGAGGGAGAAGGTACCGTGTTCCAGGAGGGCATGAGAGAAAAGTCCTACATGCTAACCTACCCCCTCACAACATTAACTATGATAAGGTGATCACATTGAATGCAGTTGTTGATGGGTGGATCCTAGTAATATATTGATTGACATAGGCATGAAGGTCAATGTCCTTACTCTAGATGCATGGAATCAAATGGGGAGGCCCCTATTATAGCCATCTTTGAATGTGTTGTACATGGCTAACAAGATAAAGGACATGCCTCTAGGGGTGTTAAAAGGTGCATCCATTACTATTCAAGGGGAAATGTTTACTGGAGACTTTGAGGTTATAGAGCTTGTTGAGGCTGATAGTTTCCCAACATTACTTGGGCACCCTTGGTGCTATGCAAACAATGCTGATTTGTGTTTCAATAAGGGCTACATCAGTTTTGAGAACAAGGAAGAGTGCGTGATCATTCCATTGACTAATGGATGGTCTCGTATATGTGGAACCCTTGGGTGAAGAATACTTAAACAAAATATATGTGTGCACCATCAAAGACCCGAGTTCATTCAACCATCGAAGGAAGGGGTCATTCAATGGGATGATAAAAAATTCATTAGTGATACAACCAATATCACTTGTGATAACTAGGTGCATGGGACTTACGAGTTGGTTGGAAGGAATTTGAAGGATATTGAGACTCAAGTTGTCATAACATGATCAATTAGGCACTTAGGAGGAAGGCAATTGTCATGGTACACTGGGGAAGCCAACCTTGATGTCTTTTTGTGTGAAATGGAGACCTAGTGGAAGTGTCAAGTGGAGAGAAGGAATATGCTTACCTATAATTTGCATGGGATAGCAACACGTTGGTGGGTGACACATCGAGATAATCTTCTAGAGTGGCACGAAGTGAGAATTACACTCTCTGTTAGGTTTCTCCAAAGTAATGCACCTCTTTAGCTATACAAGATTATCATAGGAAAGGACCCACCTTGTTTCACGTCCCGGACATGTGAGAAGGCTTGGATTGAAGGCATGGAAGCCTTGCCTCCATCACTATTGTTTCATAAGTTTTACTCCACCTTACAAGGATGTGTGTGCAAGTGGTACATTCATTGAGCTATGCCATTAGACATGAAATTGATATGAGTTGACGGTTGGTCTTATTCAAACTTTTGAGTATCAGTACCAAGCCAACAGGTGAATGAGGCGCCGCAGTTGTTAAGCACCTAACTATGGGAGATTGTGCCATGGCAGAGGAAAAAGTACTAGATTTTTTGGGTGAACCTAGTTTGGAGATGCGTTTTGATGAGGAAGAATAAGAAGAAATACAACTTAAGTGCGTCGGCCTAAGAGAGTAGAAAGGAAATTTGGTCTAATTAATAAACGATGAAGAGGTGGAGAACTTGGATGTTAGCCATATAGAAGGTGCACGTAAAGTGTTAGATAGTGCTGATGAGAAATCACACATTTACCACAAGAAATTAAAGATAAAAAGGCTAATATTGGTACAAAGGCGGAACCAAATGATCCTATTATTGGGGAATCTTTGGAGGTAGGAGAAGGAAAGAACTTGGTAAAGGACACAGAGGATGACATACTTCAACACAAAGGGTACGCACAAGTGAGTCTGCTATTAAAGAAGTCTTGCATGCCATAAGGTTGTAGGAGCTTCATGCGGGGTTGAGCATGGGGGAAAAGTGTTGGATGAACATGCACATGTTAGCGAGAGAAAAAAGATGACTTTATTTCATTCGTATGTTGGTAGGTGGCACAAAATTTAATGCAGAGAAAATCAGGAACCTATAAATGGAAATTTGACGAGCTGCTATTTTTCATCCTACATTTTGATATCAAAGAAGTTCTTCTCGATCTAAGGTGATTCTTGTGAAGAAGTTACGAAGAGTAGTGTGCAGAGTTGAAGAAATCAATAGATTTGTGAACCAGTGTGGAAGTAGAGTACACAAGTGTATGTAGAGGAGGTTATTTTTTAGGATCCCATGGGTGATTATGTTGCCTTGTGGAAAAGAAGTGCTCCAGGTTAGGATTTACAAGCTAGGGAACAATATTTTGAGGAGATTTCACGAAATAAAGGCGAGGTTTTGAGAAATGAGTGAACTTGACTCAAGGAAGAACTAAAAGGACCGAGGATGAGAAAAATGACACCAAAAAAGGTAAGGGTAAATGGAAATTGACCATTTTGACCGAGTTTTAATGAAGAATGGTACGTGGAGATGCAAAGACCCATATGGTCTATTGTTAGGATGAGAGTGGGTGTCTCATATATGAAAGATGGCCATGAGAAATTATAACCATTGAGCGAGCACAATAGAAAAGGATACAACTTTAGAGTTGGTTCACCATACAAAAAGCAAGATACCGGATGGGAAGTCCATATATGATGATGAAGTAAAGGTTAAGTTGGAAAAGGCTAGGTGGGTTCTTATGACTCTACGAGGTATAGATGAAATTATAGAAAAAGAGGTAGCAGGTATTATATAACAGTTGGTGGAGCATGAGGTGGAGCACAGTGCCGATGAAGTACTAAAGGAAATAGAGGAGAGCATGAGTGTAGGGAAAGAATATGGAAGCATGGGTTGAGATTCCAGCCTAGTAGTAAGTTTCCCCAAGGAAGTGCGCACAAGTTGGAAGGGCAAAGTAGTGGTACAAGAACACACTATGACTTACATCAATGATCCAAAAAAGGTCTGCACACATGTTTCTAAAGCACAATGCTGCAGACCAACTCCTTGCTTGGTATTCTTTTGATGAAGAGGGTGCATACCTATGCATAAGGAAAATGCTATCCTAGGATTTTGAGTCCCACGTTGATGAGCCCAAGTTCGAGGTAAATAGTGATGCATTGATGAAGATACCAGATGCTAAGGGAATAAACCCTCTTGTAAATTCCTAGCAAGTGTCGGATGAGAAAGTTTTCTATGCTCTCAACAAAGTGGTAGTGGAGGTGGAAGAAAGACTTTTAGGCATAAATTATAGAATAAGGGTCTTAGAGGAGGAGCTTGAGAAAAAGAATGAGAAGATCATTGAGAGGGATAGGTAGATAAAACAAAAGGAATTTATCAGTGTGTAGTTAAGACGCGAGTTCTCAAGGCAAGTGAGTAGAAAGGCATACATGTGAAAGGCAAGTGAGTAGAAAAGTGCTCAAGGAAAGGTGCGTAGGAGGAGAGGCTTCCACATGGAAACATGAAAAGGTTTGGGGAATTAGCTATATTTTGAAGGTGGTATCACATGGAAAACATGTGAAGGCTCGAGTAGGTGTGATGAATGGATAAGGTACCATCTTGGAGCCTTGGAGGTAAAGAAAAGAATATTCCACATAGGGAATATTCCCACAAGGATCATTACAGTTAGTGGAAGCCTTTGCAAGCTGGCGTAAGCCCTTGATCACTCATGGAGGACCACACTTCCACTTGGCATGCAATCTGCTCATGGGAAAACCTATGATGGTGGATCCAACTTCTATTTAAGGGAGTGCTTGAGCCCAAAATAAGGGAGACCGAGAGAGGTAATGAAGTGCTGCAAGAATGCTATTACTAGGCATAAATATATGCGCTCGGGTCTAAACAAGGGTTGTGATGGGAAATCATAGCTAGGATATCTATTTAAGAGTAGTTTTGTAGGGTTGGGATGTTATTTCATGGTTTATATGGTCTTAGATGACCCCTTTGATGTAATATGGCTACTGTAAATGGATTTAATCAATATATGGAGCTCTGTTTTGTATATTTGTGTCTATGGAATAAACCCCAGAGAATTTTCATGTTATTCATGGTTTAGATTTGTTTCCATTATGTTGTTGTAATGTTATGCTTATCTCATGGATCATTTATGCTTATAACTAGATCTAGTACCTCTATATTAGATTAAATGCATGTATTCTTGTTCTGCAAACCTTTCCTCCATTAATGGTGAAACATTCTCACAAAGCTCACATAAAGGAAGGGCTCGACGCCCTGCACACCTCGGGTGAGCACCCAATGGATACTTGGTGATAGGCCGATGCACTTGGTGTAGAAAGAATGTTTTTAAAGGTGACTACAATATAAAGCTATAAGACTATAATGAGGGACCAAGCACTAAGCACTACTATCACCACCTACGGTTACATCCATCAAAGGCTTCTATACCTCCATTTGCATCCATAAAGCTCCATCACAAGGGAAAAAGGCTAGTTTATCTTTATCATACTTCATAGGAGGGGAGTTTATTCTATTCCATGCACCATCTATTTACATTCTACGTCTAGTTATTTCTCACTACTCACAAAGTGTGAATGGATAGAACTACATTGGGCACGATTTACAAAAACATGCCTAGAACTACATTGGAGTCCGAGATGTAGTGCAATGCTCGAAGAAAAGTCCATTCACTTGAAAATTAAGTATAGTTTGACCCCTTCATATGAATCTTTATTTTTTTATGGTTTTGGTACTTTTTGTGGGGTTTTGTAGGTGTTTCCTTCATCTCTAATTTGTAGCAACATACAAAGAATTTTAGATACATCCACGCGACATGAAGCAAACACATGTGATCATTTAGTGACAACTTATAGGAGGTTTCCTGGTCATTTCTGTAGATGAGGGTGCCCAAATATGAGACGAGGCACCCCTATCCTTCTTGAGGCGTCACTAGAAAACTTAGATATGCATTTTCCTAAGCTCATGTGCAATCATTTTCTCCTCCTCCTGTTCAGCCGGTCTCCACTACGACATAGTTCTCGAGAAATCTTTGAATCAGCTAAGGAATTTCTTAACCCTCTTTTCTTTAGGGTTTGGCATTTTTTTGCTTAGATTTCTTGGGTACATTTATTTAAATTTAATATCATTTACTTGACTACTTCTATAACATCATATTAGAATACAAATCTCCATTTAGTTTAATCAACTTTAAATATGCTTTTTTTCTTTCTTTTGAACTTTTCTCTTCTTTATTACGCACATGGAAGTCATAACCTTTTGACATGCCACTACTTTCTAGGCTGAAATCATCCTTACACTCACTTCCATATGCCATAACACATCTCCTTCAGAAAATTATAAAGTAGTCTATCCTGCTGCTTTGCCTCCCTTGCGTTACACTACATGGCCTCTTTCCCACATGGCTCCCCAATCTGAGAAAATCACCTTTAATTACCATTAATCCTTAAACACATGTAACACATTTTTCTTTCATAAATTTCTCATTCATATCCATTGAACAACTTTATTTCAAAATTATCATGCACACCTCATAACCAATTCCAAGATAAGTACCATCATCCAAAATTTCTACCCCTGTTACACCTATTTCTACCCCACACATGAAGCATGCGCGATCCTGCATGCATCGAATCAAGAAGTAGTAATAAATTCCTATGTGTAAACACACTTATTACAACAAAATAAGCAAAACAAAACAAAACATGAAAGGGAAATCTAATCTAAGTGGAAATATTACCTTATTACAAACATAAAGAATCTTATTTATAATAGGGATTCAACCTACTCCCATTGAAGTAACTTAGGAAACATGATGTAGTCTAACGCTTGTAATTTACACATGCCTATTTATAGTATCTTGGTCACTACAAAGGGTCCCAACCAATGGAATTTTAATTTCCTTGGGTGGCACACAAACTTGAAGTCATATAGAAGGACCATCTTTCCAATTTCAAATGACTTGTTCTTGATGTGCCTTTCATGGAAAGCCTTATATCTTTCCTTTTATGTATTTGGATCTAATGCCTAATGTCATTCCACTCATCTAATTACATTAACTTGTCAATGTGCTCATTCACAACTTGTTCATTATCCAATCCACTTGTGTGCCTAATACATAGATATGGTAACATAAATTCAACATGTAGTATAACATCTGTTCCAAACACCAACTAAAAGGGTGTGGCCTTATTCAACCATTTATAGGTTATTCTATATGCCCAAATAACGACTGATACCTTTTCATCCCAATCATTTCTTCCAACATCACATATCTTCATTAGTGTTTGTCCCAAGATCTTGTTGAAAGATTTAATAGTGCCATTTGCTTGGGGGTGATAAGGAGTAGTTTTATGGTGTGCCACCATAAACTCTTCCAATAAAATTCTAATGGTATCATTCAAGAAATGAGTCTATCACTTGTCAAGCTCAAAGGGAATCCATACCTACTGATAATATTTTCCCAAAGGAACCTATTAGTTGTTGCTTTAAAGGCAATATTTTGTAAGTGTAATGATGCATCCTAGTATTTACCGAGAAAACACCTAGATGCTTGGGCACATCACTCGGCCTATACCGAGTGCTCACCTAAAGTGCACAAAGGTACCAGTCCCTCTTTAGGGTTTCTATAGCAGGATGTTAGTTTGATGAAGGAAGAAACATATAGATACATAACTAATCCATCATTCTACAATGCATGCCATATTCGGATCTAGGAAAGAACAAGCTCAAATAATAATCATGATTGAATCGGAACATGCACTACTCAATTACACACAAGAATGAAACTTAGATTCAACCAATATCTTCCATCTATTAAGAAACACATAAGCTCCTTACAATAATGGCAATACCGATGCGTGCATGGATATGATACTGATAATCTAGTCATATGCACACATCTCTTTATGCTCACCTCTTACGCTCTGCATATACCTATATATACATATCTCTACTACTATGTGATTCAAATCATACATATAGGATGGGGACTTACCCTTCATCACTTATCTATTCCGAGAAATAGTCCACATGCTACAAATAGCCATGTGCCATTTACATACATAACCACACATGCAAGTGTGCTATCTATAGACCTCTTATAGTTAATCAAGTGACAAACCTATTCTTAGTTTGTCTCAGTGCAAAATGCTTCAATCTGATCCTCTAAAGATATAAAATATGTGGCATGCACGTCTTTGCCTCGTTTATGTGCTTTTCACGCCATCTTATAAAAATAGGTCTTCATGTTCAAAATTGGCTAAGTCCCGAAAGCTGAAATTTTCCTCCACGTGCGGATTCTTCTTGTCCCTTTACGCCCTTGATCCCATCCTTCTCTCCGTGTAGACTTCTTATGTGATCTCTAACAACTATTCTCTCGATCAACACACATCGTCCGCCCACCATGTCAAGTAATCAATACATGTGATGATGTAGTGTACTACCCGCCTACCCACGGGTAGTGCAATAGGTCCTACAAAATCAATTAACCATTTTTCAAAGGGTTTCATGATTGCTATAGGCATCAAAGGAATTTCATCTATATTTCCAAGCATTCAAATTATTTGAAAGTGATTACATACTTTGGAAAAATACTTAGTATCCTTGTATAATGTCTCCCACCATAAACCAACTAGAAGGATCTTGCGAGTTGTCACATCTCTTGCACAATGTTATCCATGAGTTTACTTTATAATGGAATTATACTCATGCTCCAAAACACACCTACGCAAGACCTCATATCTACCCATTTTATACAATTCTCCTCTAATAAGATGACAGGGGCATGAATCAAATATCATGATTCTTCTTTTCCAAGGTGTTCATTCCCTTTGACACAAGTCTAGTACATAAAAATAATACTATATCCTCCTAATCAACTAGCACATGATTCAATATGAACAACCATGCATCAGAATAGTGTCTTCAATACTCTCTGAATTCCTCTCTAGAATTGATTCTTGAAAAATGATCAAGTCCCGTGTTGCTCTTTCTTGGCTTTACTACAACTACAATATCAAATTCCTGAAAAAGAAGTATCCACCAATGGATGCACCCTTGTAATTTTTTTGACCACATAATTCAATGCCATATGATTTTTATAAAAGATGAATGGTGTGGCCAATAAGTACTGTCAAAACTTGTGAAGCGTGTAAATAATAGATAATGCCTCCGTACTGTAGTTGTATAGTTTTGATCTGCTGGTGTCAAATTACTACTTGCAAAACACATGGGATGATCCATATTACCTTCTCCTGGTTATGCCAAGACTACACCAATATCCATGGCAGAGGAATCAACATGTACATGAAAAGGTTTGTTCCATGAAGGGAAGTGCAAGGTTGGTGTCGTGGTAAGATTTTCCTTCAATTTTTAAACACTCGCTGCTGTTCGTCACCCCAATAAAACTTTCCTTTGGCTTTGAGAAACTCCCCTATGGGCACAAAAAACTTTGCATATCCCTTGATTAAATTTGTATAATAACCAATATTCCCTAAGAAACCACACACTTCACTTTGATTGGTAGATTCTTCCAATCCTAAAATCATTGTAATCTTCGTTGAATCTACCAAAAATCCATCCTTACAAATAATATATGCCTAGTAAAAGTAAAAAAGGGTGTGGGAAAGATACACTTATTAATGTTTAGGGAGATTCTCAACCATCTGCATCTCTCAAACATGAGCCTTAGATTATCATAGTGATCCTTTATGATCCATAGACGGTTCAATCATCGAGATAAACTTGCAAAAATTATGGATAAGATCATGAAATACCTACACAACTATGCACAAGATCACCACCAGAGCATTATTCAATCCAAAAGGCATGACAATATATGCAAAGCTTCCCCATTTAGTGGAAAAGGTGGTATTTTCCTGATCCTCGTGTGCTATGCGCACCTGGTGATACCCTAAAAATCCATCCGTGAATGAATAGATTTTATGCCTTGCTTTACTCCTCAAGGATCTCCTTTGTGAATGACATAGGAAAAGTATCTATTACACATGAAGCATTAAGTTCCCTATAATCTACACGAACTTGATCCACCCATCCTTCTTGATATTGATCACCATGGGGCTAACCCACTTAGATTCCTCAATTGGTTCAATGATTCCAGACTTAAGCATCTTTTCAATCTCTTCCTTGACCTTCATGCGCTAATTTGGATTCACCTCATAAGGTTCTTGATGAACCATACATTTACCTTCTTTCAACTTAATCTTCATTTCTCCAAACTATGGATGTAAAAATTTCAACTCATGATAGCCTCTTGGAAATAGATCCTAGAAATCATGCAATAGTTCAATGATCTTTGCAACCTCTGGTTCTGACCAATAATATCCAATGATATCCTCCTTAGGTGCATCCTCAGTGCCAATATTCACATTTTTGGTCTTCATAGGAGCATGGTATGCGCATGCTCTTTCATCTATAGAATCCATCACCTTGTGTAAACCATCTGTATGGCTAATATCTAGGTATTCCACTTCTTCATCATCAATGAGATATACCAATTTACCATTTCATTTTTCTTTCTAGAACGTCCCAACAATGTCTCCTCTATTTCTAGTGTATCCTCATGCACCTTGAGATCAAGTTCTCTAAGTAACTGAAGCATGAGCTCCTCTAATTTTGCACTATCCCCCTAGTGTGATGTGCCTCATAATCTGCACGGCCTTATGTGCTAGTGGTTTATTTGAAAAATAATCAAAAGTTTGAACAATATATTTAGACATCTCACACCAGCTTGTAGTCTCCTATTGAAACTCAACATATACATACCAAGCACGCACACATACACATAGAGTAGAATAGAACTTAGAAACCAAAAGAGATGGTGGTTAAATTTCTTGGCATTGTAACCATTATCTCTCATAGTTATGAATGTGGGAAAAAGTAGGAGTCTTTCCATCATACTTGTGTAAAAGGGAGGGAACATTTCTCTGAGTAAACCTTGTTAAAAAGGAAAATCTTACCTTGCGTCAACCTAAAATATTATATTTGTGTGTTTCCCACTAGTGCGATTGTATTCTACATAGGGTATAAACTAGAATATTCCTCCTTTCACCTTCACTGACATTGGTTCTCTATGGCACACAAGAATGAGTTAGGAATTTCCTCACTAGTATACCTTAATAACTAGGTTGTGCCCAAGCGCCTAATAATTTATGACCTGATCATCCTCATAAATCTTCCCTTGACCTCATGCCTAATCATTTCATATGTGTCATGGGCCTTATTGTCATAAGCAACACTAGTAGTATCACCGATAGATCACACATCCTCCCAATAAAGTACACCTTCTTTAGATGGTTCCACGTTCTCAAGGTCGTGCACCGTGCATTCATAAATCCTATTAATATCTTCTTCACTCACTTTGGATAAATGTAAGGCACAACCTTCACATCATCTAGGGGTATGACCACACACTCCTCCTTATTATCAAAACTAATATATATATTGTTGAAGCACAAGTCAACATTGTTTGCATAACACCAAGGACATCTAAACAAAGTTGGGAAGTTTTCTTCCTCAACAAGCTCTAAGACTTCAAAATCTCTTGTAAACTTGGCTCCTTGAATAGTAATTGAAGCATCCTTCAACACCCCAATAGGCATGAACCTTGTCTTATTCTCCATATACAACACATTAGAAGATGACTCCAACCGTGTTCTCCCCATCTAGTTCTAGAAATACAAAGTTAAGACATTCACCTCTGTGCATGTGTTAATCAAAATATTGCTCACTAGCCAGCCATCAATCACTACATCCAATGTAATTTATTTTTCATATTCATCATTCTATGGTGCTAAATTTTCATGTAAGATTTTGCACTCACGCTCAATTCCAGCACACAATACTTTATCATGTAGCTATTCTCATAGTAAGGGGATGATATTTTCCTAGTACAACATCCTACATAATTCCTTCAGATCATCTACATCCTTTTATGGGAGCTCAATACCCCTCACATGTTCCATTTTGTGTGCTTACTCATTCAAGTCCTAGATTTCACCTTGTAATTCCATGACATCTGCCTTGGTCTCTTGGTAGACCTCCTTCGATGAGAAACGCCCGGATACTTAACATGCTTAATCTCCTCCCTCCTGATGAGAGGTTTTTCTTTAAGAGGTTCCCTAGCTCGTGTTTCCTCTACACTTGTAGTGAGCAATATAAGCTAAAGATGTGGATCAAATATCTTATTAAGTTCCCATTGTTCGCCTTCATGTGTTGTACCTTGATAATCCCAAAGTGCCTTTATCCTTCTCATTGTTCTTGTACATGTGTGCATACGGATAAGGGAAATCCTCAACCTTAATTTTCTTCCCACAATACACGCATACCTAGTTCTTAGGAAACTTGTGATGGTAATGATATGGGGACCCAAAATTATATCAAGTCCCACACATGAACCTCAATTTTCCACCACAACCTCCGATCCTATATCCTCCTCGAAACCCATTATTGTCATGCAATGTGCAACAAGAAAATTGACAATTTTCGAGCATGATAACTATACCCCGTGTTAGAATTTTAAATGTTTACCCTTCCAAGGAACCTTGGATCTACCCGATCAGTCTAATGACCTCCCGGTTGATGTTAACTCAGTCCCTAGGTGATTTTAGGAGCTCTTGGAAAAAGTAAATTTCGGGTGGTTGTGGGAAGCGCTATCACTAGCCTTCCTAGGATTGAAGAAACACCCTAAAGTGGAATGGAGGAGCCAAATATGACATGGAGGTGAATTGAAGGCTTAGAAACATCATGGAAGTGATTTAGGAAGGATTTAGAGAAGTTGGAGTAGTTTAATAAAAATAAGGTTCATAGGTCTAAGCAGTGCACATGGTCAAAAGAGCTACTGAGCTTTGGGAAGTGATTTTGGGAGCTATGGATGGAGTTAGGAGCCAAAAATAACATCGAAAGGGAACTACAATACCTATAAGATGGTGAAATCATATTTTTCACAACACCTTGGTGTAATAGGTTTATAAATCGGTTTGTTTCCAAACATAGGTAAAGGACCGAGATAAAAATCCTCTTTTTCGAGCTCAAATAAATGAATAAAGATCTATTAACCTCACCATTTGATTAAAAGGTACTTTTAAGTCAAGTTAATATAAAATTTCATCAAAAACATACATCAGGAGTTCAAGATATTACCGTTTGAAGTTTCCCTCAAAGAACAAGTTCGGGAGTTAGATAAATTTGATGAGGACACATGTCGGCTCAAGAGCTCAAGGCGCATTTTGTGTCCCTTATGTCCCTCAAGATAAGGTACATAAGAGGAAAGAAAATCCACCTAGACCGTATAATCCCTCTCGGTCACCCATACATCCTTCCGGATCACCGGTTCAACCCCACAGGTGCTTGTGGGAACTCAAACCCTCAATCATTGGATGCGCGACAAGTGTCAAGTGAGGTGCACCATGAAAATCGATGACCCTCATGTCCCTTTGTACTAGGGGACATGAGGGACATAAAAATGTGTCTAGCCCAATGAGTGTCTGTTATCCAAAATAAACCCATGCTTATTTTTGGCTAACTTCTCCTCCTTTTTCTCTCCTAGTACTTAAAATGAAATTTTTACATGCTTCTGAGCACTCAATTTTTTTGGGTATGATTCCATCAGATAGAGAATTTTCTTACCTTTCCAGAAAGGTAAAATTTTCCTCCTAACTCCTTGTAATTTTTGAGTTATGGCTCGATGGAGTTTTTGGGGAAATTTTCCCTAGATAGGCCTGCGGCCAATGAGAAGGTGCCACGTGGTAGGGCGGAGTGGCGGACGTCGGGGAAGTTAAATTTTGGCACTTTGGTCAAAAGGGTGCAAAGGAAAATTTTGGCCCACAGGCTGATGAAGGAAGGAAATGGGTTGGCACGCGGAGGAAAACTTGGCATTTAGCCCTTTGGGGTTAAATGCCCAAAGTCAAATTTTGGCCCAAAGGTCTGCGAATCATTTTTAGCCACCACGTGTCTAGGTAGCGGAGGATTCAAACTGGTGGGAGGATTTGGCGAAATTTGCCAAAGTTGCAAAAAAGTGCAAAAGGAAAAAGTTGAGGCACATCCTCGCCAAGCAACCAGAAGTGAAACGTGTCATCGGGAGAGTGGAGCATGGGGAAATTTTGGGAAAATTTTCCAATGAAAAATCAAAAAGGAAAAAGTGATGTTTGGGCTGCAATCCCATTAGCAAACTAGGAGGTGCCACATGTCTCAGAGTGGCGAAGCACGGGATTTTTGGAAAATTTTCCAAAAGTGAAAAAAGTAAATTTTGACCCTGTGGACCCGTTTTCAAAATCTGATTTTTCCGCCAACTGTGCCCTAATTTTTTCCTTGAAGTTCATGCCCGAATTTATGCCCTGTTTTTGCCCTAAATCTTTAGATGGGCATATCTTTCAATCTAGAGATCAAATTTGAACAAAATCAAACTTTTGGAAAGCTCTCAAGCCCCTATATGCATTAGAGGAATACAAAATCATTTTTTACAGGTTTCAATGGAGAAAATGTTAAAAATGTCTTTCATGCCTTTAATGCAAACGAGATTTCTTCAAATGAGTTGTTTTTGCTCAAATCTGCCATGGTTGCTTTCTCCCACATGCCAAGGATGAAGAATCAACTCGTTTTGATGGAGGAAAACCCTAAAAATGTCTTCTCACGCCATAAATGTGAGATCAAATTGCTTTGAGAGCTGTGTTTCACCAAATTCATCATTTTTTCTCTCCAACACACAAAAGCAGTAGAGGAGCTTGATTTGATGGATTGTAGGCCGATTTGAAAGGGTTAATGGTGGGTGGTTGAGAAAAAGGATCAGATTTGCTTCCTCCTCTATTTTCCCTCTCTTTTCTTCAACTATAAATGCAGGGGATGTAATCTATTGTAATGTTGGACATTTTTCTCTTGCAAGCTCTCTTTTCTTCCTTAGCAAGTAGATTTGTAGAGTTTCAGACCTCTCATATAGGCTGCAACACATATTTTTGCCTCCTTGCCATTGTAATGCATTGTATTAAACTTGGGAATGATAATGTATGTTCTATGATTGATTTTCCAATCCTCTCATGTGTTTATCATTGTCTTCTGATCTTTCATTATATTCGGCAATCTGTGCATGTTCTGTGCTACATTCTTATGATCTGTGTTTATTTGTAAAAAAAGTTGATCACTCCTTTGGTGTATCACCGTTTTATCTTAGTTTTGTTTCCCCTTTCTTGCATATTCAACTCTGTCTCCTTAGAATTTAGACTAGGAATCAATATTTAACCTCTACAAATTCATACATACACCTAAATAGAGGAGTAAGAACCAGCTTTAATCCAGGCAATTTTCTCACCTTGCAAGGTCCCACACCTTGGAGAAAACTCAATGTTTTGCAATCACAATAAATGACCCAATTTTGGATTGCATATCTGAAGGTCATTTTGGGGTGTTGTAGATTTGCACTAATAGTGTCTCTTATTCCTCCATGCAACATTCTTTAGCCTCCATCTCCCCCTTGTGTCACAACTAGGCATCGCGTGAAAATTGATGTCCCTCTCATCCCCTAATGAGTAAGGGACATGAGGGACATAAAATTGTGCCTCACTCTTGCTTTGTATTTTTTTGAATGTTTTAAATCCTTCTTGCCACTTTCTTTCCTGCTTCTAACTTCTTACTCTCCATACTCTGCCATTACTCTGCAACTTGTCTAGAAGCTCCATACACCATTGATGTAACTCAAACCAGATCCAATACCAAAAAGAAACCCTAAAATCCATGAGAATGTAAATATTTTGAAAGAGAGGTTGATTGAAAGAGCCAGAGGAATGAATAACGAAGGAGAAAAGTGAAGGAATTCTTTAGAAAACTCCATTTCCATAGAATGAAGATTTAAACAGATCTTGCTAACCAGTGCACAAAATAGAGAGCCATATTTTTTTTTTCTCTCTTCTCTTTCTAAAATCATTAAAACGTCAACTTAAAATCCTCATTCTACTATTCAAACCACTCACAACAAAGAAATCTTCCATTCGGCTCAACATAGAGAAAAACTTGATTTCCCATCAAACTGATAGGAATCAAAGATAAATTTCACCGGTAGAGTAAGAAACAAAAACCCACAATGAAAATGTAATTTTTATTGTGAACAGAGAAGAAAACTAGACCTGCAATTTTCAAGGTCCGTTAATGGTTGCCATGTTTAGAAGTGTTGCTACATCAAATATTTAAAACTTAAAAATCTCCCAAACTACTGATCGGGTAGGTCCAATATTTCAGAGGGGTGATATTGGGAAAAAACCTATATCGGAGAAATTCATTCTACAACAATCGACCACTAGAAGCCCACTTTATAAAATTAGTAGGTATTCTACATAGGAGATTGCTATTTTGGGAAAGTCCTCAACTGAAGAACCTGCGAAGGAGATAATGAACACAGAGGATGTACTGTAGTTGAAATATCATTGAAATGGTCAACTTGGTCCAAAGTCACACTTACTAAAAATAGTAAGTGCTCTCACGAGTGACTGCTAAAAATAGAAAATTAGTCTAAAAGGTGAGAGAAACATAGGGAGAAAGGAGGATTTGAGTTTCCACAAATGTAGATGAAGGTTTGAAGGAGCTGATTTTTCATACTTGCTAAAAATAGTAAGTTGATTTTTGGCACTTACTAAAAATAGTAAGTCATTCCAGAGGGTAAATTTCACAAGAGGAGCATTTTGAGAGTGGAGAAATCAATTTGATAGTCGTGGTTAGAGTTTGGAGAAGAATTTTCACACTTACTAAAAATAGTAAGTTACTTTTTCTGAAATAGTAAGTGTCAAGAGATGACGAGACTCAAGTTTATAAAATGGGCGTTGTCACTAAATATTTCCTTCACTAAGATTCAATGCTCATCTCTTCAATGTGTTATCTGCGCCATAAGTCATAACATTTTCACAAGAAGTATCTTTGTGGTCTTTCGTGGATCTTTCGAACTCATCTCAGGGAACTTTGTAGTGTCTCTTGACACTCATGGTTCAAGGTCGAAAGTTGAAAGTTTCGGGATTGAAAGGATAATTTATTTATCCTAGAAGGGCTGATTTTGAGCTCTTATATATTCTGAGGGAATATTCATGAGTCACATTCGTGGTCATCGGTAAAACCATTCAACAGTGTTTTTAAACACTCTTTCCAAAGCATCCATGAGCCAATTTGAAGGAGTTTTCCAGTGCAAAGAGTTCAAAGCTCCAAATTTCACTCGCATTGGAGCTTTCCATCAAAATGATCATATGACTTCATTAGGAGTGACATTCTCTCTTCTTCTCTCTCTCTCTTTCTTCCCCTCAACTTTCTCTCTCTTTAAGTGTTCTAATTCTTCGTTGAGATTTGTAATTTTTGATATGCCTTTAAGCCATATAAAAAGGCGAACTTAGACACATAATGTAAATTAAGTCACCTTTATTTTATAAAAGGGACTTAATATTTAGTAGGAATGCTAATAGTCTAAATTCAGAAATTAGGCATATGGAGGGTGATCGGAAGATTAAATTCAGAAATTTAAATTCACTCTATAAATTGTAATGAACTCCTCATTCAAAGGGGTTCTAATTTTTAAATTATTATTGCTGGTTGTATTTTTGTAAGTTCATGAGAGAGATTTTTCTTACTTGTGAGTGAAAAGAGTTAGCCATTTTCCCCTTATTATCAATGTCTTCTATTCTCACACTATGTGTAATTTCGCTTGAGCATCAATATAAGAAGAAAGGGTTTCTAGGCTTTTTTGATGAAGGGGTTTACTAATACTTTGTGTTCATTAAATTATAATTGGTCTTGTTACTATTTTTAGAATTGTTTCTTCCCAATTTTAGTGCATGTGATGAAACTTCTAATTGATGTGTGTAGACATATGAATTTCTACCTGTAATATTAGTTTCTCCTACCTCATATTCTCACTCCCTTTCCCACTCTCCTACCAAATTCCTCCCTTGCAGATATCTGAAAGATTTTTCCATAGGGTTAGTGGAGTGCCCCTGTTGGATCCTTGATCGAAAGGCCACCAGAAAAATATGCCTTTTTACTTGTGCATACATATATGAAAACTGCACTAGTTAAGTATAGGGAATTAGATTCCCAGAGCGTTGGCAAGAAATCCACCAATTTGTCCCCAACAAATTTTCTCGCCAACACCCATCATCTCCAATATTATGTCCTTTATTAGGTAAGGGTTCTTGTGTCTCGAGAGCTACGTGACATCGTGGCTTGTCGTAATCTGGTCTCGTAAGCCTCATGAGTCTGGTCTATCAATCAGAAATTAGCTATATCATGGGTATGTCCATTACATAGCGACTTTCTTCTTTGTTGTGCACCAAGAGAGGGAAATTTTGGACATCATGATTCTTGTGGAAAATATCACAAGACTGTAATAGTGCATGCACATTCCCGTGTGTACAACTATCCTTAGTATGCCCCTCAACATCAAAATCAGTGCACCATAATCCACTCCACGTATCATGCATTGAATTATCGTAAAGCTTATTTAAAATCTTATCCATAACTTCTATCTATGTATCAAGAAAACTACTTACTACACTCTCTAAACTCTCAACCGCTTCAACACAAAGAGCTACTTCTAAAGCCTCACGTGGGTTAGTGAATGTTTCGTGATAGGCCCCTTCAAAACAAATTTAGCAAGCCTCCAATGAAGCATTGTCCATGTTCGCTCTGGTGATTGTCATAGGAAAAATTAGATAATAGAGTCTTAAACCATGCATCAAACTCCCTCATGATTTTAAAAATCCCTTCTTGATATCCTTTATCACACTTATACTCTATTGGTCAAACCATGGAATGTGAAATTTAGCCAAAAATACAAAGCCGTAGTACATCATAATCCACCACAGTTTGGTGTGGATCATAATTTCTATATTGGCTATGTGCACACCCTTGAAGTGTGGTGGAAAATTGACTTGCCTTCCTATCAGGGGCTGTAATTCCCTTGGCTCTCCATATCAATACACACTTGTGCACATGCCTAGCCACATCCTTCACACCTCAATACTTTGGTAAGTGAAGAGACATCTCAAAGAATACTTGAGGCATCTGTTGCTATGGTTGTTGAGGTGGTGTTTGTGTTGGATGATTTGGTGGTGGTTGGGGACCTTACTCTAGATCGGGCTAGATATTGAGCTTAAGCCTGAACCTCCACTAGGATTTCCTCCATGTGGTGGTTGACCTAAACCTCCTTAGCATCTCGTGCCTCTTGCAGCTGCCTATGGTCCTATAGATGAACTTCCTTGTGTCTTAGTTGTTGTCTGAACTAGACACCTTGTTATGCTGTGCTACAATAACACCTATAGGATTACTTCTAATGGTCTATTTTCTAACACTCTATCCTAACTATGTGCTTTTAAAAATACCTAGAAATGTACTTCTAAACACTAATGCTTATTGCACTACCATGTGAGTGTCTTTGATTTGTTGCGCTTCTGAAAGGTAACTAAAACATGTCTACCTATGTCTCCTACTCAATGTGGAGATTCCACTTTCTCACCTTCGCTATAATACTCTTTAATAACTAACTCTAGATTTGGAACACCTTACACAAGGACTAGGTAGCTAGGATGGGTCAGATGCACACTCACGGTTCTTTCTCTCTCTTCGGACTCGCTCTCATCTAAGGAAGATGGGGTTTCTCTACTACACTTTCCCAATGTCGGGAGGACATAATATTATGGTCCCTCACATTCTACGGGGTTATCATTACTTCTACCAGTCATCATTTCCCTAGACTTGAGTACATCATCAACTACCCTCTATCACGCCTCATTATAATTGAGCCATCTTTCCTCTCTCTGTGTATTGCTTCTACTAGGGCCATCGTCATACTTCCCCATATGTGATCTTGCCCCTATGTGTGGTGGGGTTTAGCTCACCATAGGTAAGTTGTCCACTCTTAGTTTTACCATTATGGTCTTGATAGCTAAGGGTATTGTGCATAAATAAGATCCTCTTGGATCATGCAAGAACTAAATATCTACTTCCTTAGGGCAAGAATATGTTGAAATTACATACTATAAAGTATAAATGTGTAGTACACCTTCACACCAATAATATGTAGCTTTATTCAATGTCTCAGTTGAATTAAAGAGCGTTTTATCATATTTCGCATCCAAACTCTCTTTCCCGGTGAAACCTCTGCTTTCCATGTAAGATACTAACCATTGGTACAACTCTACTGGGAAAAAACTGAAGAATGTCTCATATAAGCAGTCATACAGACTATCTTCCACCCACTTTCACACATTAGAGTTAGGTCCAATGCTATATCTATGAGAAAAAGTGTCTTGGCCATATTCTATCTAGTTCTCAATATTATCCAAAACATTAAAAATGCCATCTTCATGCAACATCCTGGTAGACCGAATTAAAAGAGGTCCCAACAACAAAATCAAAATGTAGTCTTATTTTTCCCAATGAGAGATATGTGTGGTGAAACTTCATCTAAATAGGTTTGGAAGCTCACTCGAAGCACTCACATGACCCACTTTGGGTACCTCCTTTACTATGCCTACCAATGTTAGCATGCATGTTTACCATATTCTTAATTATTCATAACCAAGAAAACCGTTCATATACAAAGAAGCATCATAACATAACTAGATAGAAACACATATAATAAGGAAAACATTCATGGAAGTTAGCAACCAAGATCTAAATGCACATCTGCAAATAATAATCACTTATCCATTGTAAAACCCCATTGATAACATAACATAGAAGATGTTTATAATATACTTAGTACATAAAGGTGCTAGATCAAGCATGAATACACACTCACATCAAGCTCTTATTGCAAACTAGCTCTTTGAACTCTCTAATTTGTACTAGTCAAAACTTAGAAGCACTACCTATATTTATAAGGTGGAGACTTTGCCTTGATGCTTACATGCACTTTTCCTAATAATAGGTATGTTTACAAAATAGCTTTCATGATTTTTACAATCCTTGATAATAATAGATTAACACAAATATATAACACACTTTAATCCTTTAATTAGCTCAACCTATACACGATCCTTCAATTCTACCCTACATGTGCCTTTTCTAATTATAGCCCCTTCTTGCTACCATGTTATCATACTTTTCTCTATTTATGAGTCTTTTCTTGAGTGAAACTGTAACCTTAATTTTCTATTTTTATCCTCTCTATAAAATTGGCTAAGCCCCATTCATTTGTAAGCATGTGTGTAACCCTATGCACTAACATGTATTTTTCCGTTGAGCATGCCCCTTGCATACTACTCTGTCTTCCTACAAGCATACAATTATGCATGAGCCTTTGCATTCTATCGATACTTAGTCAATTTTCCCGACCAACAAGTTTTGATGAGCATGAACATTGTGATTACCATAGATGCAATGGCCATTCTACCGATAAGTGTTTCAAGATTTTCCATTTGATTCAAGATCTCATTGAAAATAACGATATCTAGTTACTTGAATCCACTACTTCCAATTCTAAATCTACCAATGACAATGGAAAGTTAAAAATCTTCAATGACACATTACCTAAGCATGAAAAATCAGCCCCTGAGTCATCTTCCAATCATACCTACCATGTAGTGCCTCCTCCTGCTTGATCATCCCCTTGGATTCCTTATCGGTGCTACTGATCTCCCATCACCTAATATCACTTTCAATGATGCTAATTTTCATGCCTCATTATCCACCCATAGATTACACATTGATGCTTGTGTTAGGATCCATATTGTCAACAATGTTATGGTATATCCTACATTCAAGACTAATAAATTCTCATTATATTTTTTGCTTTCAATTGGATTCCCTTGATCTCGGATGACACACAAGTCTCACACTTCGATAGCCATGTTAATCTTCCCATTACTATTGGGCCTCTTACTATTTATATGTCATTTACTTGTTGGATCTACTGTTACACATTGTGACATACTCTTAGGACTCCCTTAGATATAGGATTCCAAAGTTGTGCCTTATATTGTTCACTTATGCCTTAAGTTCATCCATGAGTGTCATATTATTACTATTTGAGGCATTCCACCATAGACACCTTTATCCTTAGCTCCTTTGGCCATCCCATATTTAGTTGCTCCTACTCCTAGTGCATCTTCTCCTATTCATGATGGCTCCTTAGCCTTGACACCTCCTATGGTATTTGGATCCCTTGCTCCTCCTATAGCACCTTTTGCACATCCATCTCAATTTCCTTCACACATGGCTCCTACTCATAGGCATTGACACATTTGTAGATCACATATCCCACCTCATAGGGAATCTCTTCACATAGGTCATATGCTTCACATGCTCCATCTAGACATATTTTGCACTCTCTTTCTCCACATGCTCATTCCAGTCTATTCCATATACGTGACCTCATACACTCTCATGTGACCATTAATTCCTAGATCATGTTCACATTATAGTTATTTTATATAATATGATTATGGGCCCTTTCCTAGTACTCTCATTGCATAGATAATTTTGGCATTCACACTTGGGGGCATCCTAATTCCCCACACCACCCGATGACACACTCTTGTTCCTAGTTCATACTTGACTATTGAGGGCATCCTTACCTATATGGACCTCAATTTGCATGCACACATGCACGCATGCGCACGTCTTGCGCGCGCGCACACACACACACACACACACACAGGTGCATCCTTATTCCTCCCTTCTAGCTATTCTCTTTCACATATTTACAATTAAAAATCCAAAAACATGTTTTCTTAGATCTTGATTGGATGTACTCTTGCTTCCTTATACTACTATATGTTGCACCTTTGTTTATCATGTTACTATGATCCATTAGACACATGCACATTCACATGGTATCTTGAGGTGAATGCAGGTCACTTATATGTTGTTACATGATGTATGATGCTTGGCCCTATCCATTACCAGTCCCACTAAGGCTCCTGGGGGCATATACCTTTTCCCACTTACTATCAGGTTTTATCATTGCAATATTTCACATTTTCATTCCTATATTTATATCTTACATTGTGACATACTATTTATATTTTCTAACATGCTAATGGGTGCTTTATGTGTAGTATTTACCTTGCATGATTCCTTCTAATCACAATTGGTTGATTTTCTTGTACCTTGTTTGCTATTATTTGTGGGATATGCCCTATGTTTTCTCATTAGCTTCTTTACACAAGCCTTGGTAGATTCAATTTTCTTGTGACATCCTGAGTGGTGTCCCATGTATACAATCAAATATTCACTATTTCCTTATTTTTTGTTTTCCTATATGATTTTACTAGTTGTTATTTATGTGTGCATTTCTTGTTTGTCACTAACACTTGTATGCTAAAAATTTCCAATTGTTTAAATTGCACCATGGTAACTACCATATGTAATCCTCATCCCCTATAGGATTCCCTATATTGAATATGCATATCAGTTTTAACCTTCCTAATGTGGGATTTGTTTACTATTTTTCATCTCATGCACCATAAATGAGTGGGGAAAACATCAGGTGATCCTTTTCACCTTCCCAAAATCACAATTAATAGTTACAAAATCACAAATAACATGATCATAACATAAATTATTTACAAAATAGGGCCAAAAATATACTTGGCCATAAAACTCATCTGGACAGAATCGCCAAGGTGAAGATAAGAGCGGTGGGTGCTAGTGTCCCACTTGGGTGCTCTTGTCTTGGGCGTAAAAATAATTACGAGAAAAATTTTCAATTTTTGTACATTTACACAATTAGTTACTAACATGAACTAAAGTTAGTGGCATGTCACAAAGAACTAACTCAAGAACTAAAGAAAGAACAAATAAGGAAGTGGTACCTAGGGCATATGCAGGACAACGATATTCTTAGAACAATGTGTCACCTAAGGCAAGTTACAAATTGGGTTTGTGATCATCTATAGTGGCACTTATCCATGGGGAAGCATTAACGGTTGGAGGGAAAAACCTACACGCTCTCTCAATACACTTTCCCTTAGTGGCGATAAGACACCTAAATCTGAAGTTTAGCACTAGGATGCTCAAATCCCTAGTTTGGAAACAAGATGTCCAAATCCTTTGTATTGTTCCACCTAGCTCCTAAGCAACAAGTTTACATGCAAGAAAAAATTTCTACCTCTTCATCTTTCAAAATTTTAAGTGTACTATAACCCATTAGTTTATCTTTTCCAATACAAATTTCCAATTTTACACGTTTTCAAGTTAAAGTTCAATTACATTTAGATAGAGCATTGAAAACACTAATTTTGTTTTGCAGGTCCTATCTTATCCCAAAGAAGGAAAACATACAAAAAAACATGAAGCAATCTCAAGCATGCTCCGGAAAATATGATATTCCAAGGAACTACACACATGCATCATTATCACTCCACACATGTAAAGGTAACCTAAATGATCCTTATCCTTAGTTTCCTTATATTCCCACAATATATATCTTGCACTATTCCATTCATCATGCTACAAAACTCATATGACATGCTACTTGGCGCAATCTTTTTGTTATCCAAATCCCCAGAGGTAATTTTGATAACTTTCATTTTATCTTGGCTTATAAAAGGGTAACTAGAAAATGGGAATTAATTGAAGTCATTGGAAGGCCTTCACTTTGCCTCGGTTCTCATACTTGGCAAAAATTAATAAAATTGGGCAAAATTGAGAAAAATGGTTTTGGAGTGTCTTGTTCTATTTTTCCTAGTTCCTAGTTCCAAGAAAATCCCTAAAAGTTGGTCAAATTTGAAGAACAAAGAAAAAAATTGGTGTTTTTAGTGTATTGTGGCTCCGGGGGAGTCGGGTGGAACTAGGATAGGCGGAGAACCAAGTTCTCCTAATTATAATAAGGCTAAAAAACCAAGGGGCGTGGGGAGAGTGCTTTGTAGTATAGGTTTGGAGTGTTGTGTGGACACAAACAACCCACGGGAAACAAGTTCTCCATGGCGATGAGTTATGGAAGATGGCCTTTCAGCCAATTGATGAAGGAGGGGAGTGAGCGTATGTGTTACACCAAGTGCGGGCTCATAAGGCCTAGAAATAAAAAGGACCTAGGGAACCTATGTTCCCTATGGAAACTGGAAGGCCAAAAACAAAGGGAAAAGTGGCCACAATATTGTGCGGCTGAAGGTAGGGTTTCAAGCATAGGTAGTGTGTAGGGAACTTGTTCCCAGTAAATTATATATACTTGAAAACAAAGAACAAAGAAGTGATAATTATATACGGTCACAATGGATACTTCGTGCTTGTGAAGTACACCCAACTCTAGTACCCCGAGACCTCGGTTCTCTGCACTCTACTCGAAGCCAAAAATAAATAAAAGGAGAGATTTGTAATGAGGATTGTCACCCAAAACCGGAGAACAAAGGTTGAATTTTTGAAAATGAGCAAAGACCTGACGCCCCAAGTCTCGCATTACTATAAATTCTTGTCAAATTATCCAAATTTGACAAAATTATACTTATTGGATTTGTATTTTAGACTACTTCATCATGTGATCAATAAATAAGAGGTTTGGTGAGGGTAGGTAGGCCAAAAACACAAAAAACTCCCTATCTCGAAATGAACACTTCCATGTGAGAAAAGAAGCACTAATGAAGACATGGAGACAAATTTATTTTTCCACAATCAAGAGGACATGGAGGCATGGGATTTGACAAGTTCACCATCCTTTTTATAGGTCATTTAATGGATTTGTATGGTTGGTGAAGCCTAGAATCGAGTTCTCTCTCTCTCTCTCTCTCTTCTTTTCTTATATATTGTAAAAATGAGCTCATTTTTCATTGTTGGACATTATCTAGATGCTCTTTTACTCTCTACAGGTTGTTGCAGGTGTATTGTGAGTTTCAAGCCTCCATTTTGGCACTTTGTAAGATATTCATGCCTCTATCTCTCATTGTAATGGACGGTGTGATCGTATGAAGCAATAAAATCAAGTTTTGTGGCTATTTTTCAACCCTTGCTTGTGTTTCATTGCTTTCTCTTGCCTCTATATTACATTTGAAGGAATTTTTGTGTATTTTTGGTTTATTACAAGCTCTAAATGTTTTTTTAATGGAAATGGTGTTATGAATGCTTGTTTTTAGACTTTGGTGTTTCACATATCATCTCCATATCCATTTCTTTCCATTTTCATTCCTTTGAGAGTGTCCCGATCACCATGTTCTTGGTGCTATCATCCCCTTAGTGTATGATTTCTTCATTTTCATGCATTTCTCTCTCTCCTGGTCCCTTAGAATCATAAAATAGGATAAGATAGTTGTATTTCTTGTATTAGGAGTAGTTTTAGCCTTATATTAGGAAGATGAACCGACCTTATTTGGAGATTTATCTTAGTTTCATGGTCCCACACCTAGATATAATTCCATGTTTTCCAAATAAAATTATTGCCCATTCAATCTACTTGCAAGAAAATCGGAGGGTGCTATTTTTGGTGATAACAGATTCGCACACCCGATGGGACCCCACAAGTCAATAATTCCGGTTTATCATGTTTAGATGTATATCCCGTAAAATTCTAGATTTACCCCGATGATGGTTCCCGTAATGGAATAAAAACATTGGTATTAATCTTCCTTACACAATATATCCAGAAATTCCATTTATTATTTGATTTATGAAATGAATCTCAAATCTTTGGAAATTCTAGCCTTTGGAGGATCTGCAACAACACATATGGAAACTCTAAGCATCAAAATCCATTGGTTTTAGCAGTATAAGTGTCTCAAATTCATGAGAAGGATCCAAACAAGGTCTAAGACAAGATAAGGAGGAGTATCTGAGTACCTACATCTATCACTAGGCAGAGGAAGAAGGGGGAGACAATTTTATAGATCACCATCTCAACCAAACAAAACTCTTTCAACACCTCCACTTAGTAAGCCCTTCTTGAAATCCACTAGAGTTATTAGACCCATTAGAATGGCAGTACAAAAAAAAAAATCCATTTGTTAATTTCACTGGTAGTAGTCCACTTTCTCTCAATGCACAAAATCCTATTCCATTGGCAGCCTTGAAAATAATTCCATTCTTTACTAGGAGAGAATCACACTACTCCAATTGATCATATCCAAGACATTGAAAATGTGTGTGTAATCCATGAAATTGTTGACATGGATGTAGCTATGAAAATTCTAGCTTCCTCATTCAAAGGAAAGGATCTATAGTGGTTGAGGATTCGACAACAGGATCAATTGTACATAGCCCTTTACAATCGGTTTGGAGAAAGGGCATAAAATATGTGTTTGTTAGAGTATTTGCATAAAGAGGGATCCAAATGAACTAATGGAAGACTTAAAATTTAGGTTCCAGAGAACATGGGACAAAATTTTGGTTCTTGTAAGACCAACTACTGAAGGTGCATTTCTCTATTTCTTAAAATCCCTTAATTTTGATATTGTTGTTATGGTGCAATCTATGGGAGGTATAACTTTTCTAGGAGCCTATGCACTAGCTATTAGAGATGAGAACTATCTAATTCAAGTTGGTAAACTTTCCCCTAGGCCACCTATGCCCATTTATCTAGAGATTGAGAACCCAAATTCTAGCAGAATACCTAAGGTAGCTCCTATCCCTACTCCTAGAAATAAAAATTCTAGTGAGGATTCTACTTCTTCAAGTACCTCGGTTGAGCTCCAAGAGGTCATGAAATAATTGAAAAATCTAGGGAATGAGTTGGTGACAATCAAGAGGTAGCATGCCCAAAGTTTCAGACCTTATCAACCTCAATACCAACCAAACAAGCCCCCATATCAGTCAAATAAACCTTTTTAAGATGCTAATCAAAATCAAAACCAGCTTTCCTCTTGCTAGGTCATTCCAACCTTATAATCCTAATACAACCTCTTCATCTAAAGCTCTGGTTCCCATTCAAAATAATTTGGTATAGGATTATGAGTGGTTTTTTCCTTGTGGTCAACCACATAACCAAGAAGCATGCTTCAATGGTGTCCTGAATTAGGCTTTAATGGTGCAAGGTGTTTATGCTTCCCAAGAAACAATTGAAGAAGAAAATCAACAACAAGCAAGCACTCAAGAGGCACCTCAAAATTATACTTCACTCATGAATTGGAAAGCAAAGGATTTCTATGGGATAAATCAATCTCTTCCTTAGGGTGTAACAATAAACACCAAATCTAAGAAAATAAATATAGAAGAGTTACATTCATCAAATGCAAGTCCTTGTCAACCTTTTCTTACACTTCAAGGATTTAGTAGTTCAAACACATTTCCAAATTCAAAAAATCATCCTAAGGTACCTGTTATATCAACTCACATATAGGAGAAAAAGGAAAGTAAAACTCCATTTAATATCATTGATCAAATAAAGAAAACGAACATAAGTATCTCTATGTGAGAGTCATTGGAAATTCCAAGCCAAAGGGAATTATTGCAGGTAGCCATGGCTAACTTTCCCATTCCAAATGATTCATCCAAGGATCAAGACAAATTACTCACCAATGCAATGCAACAAGAAGGAGGTAAACCAAGTAGAAACATGATTCCTCTACCATTCTATGTGTCCTTGATCATTAGAAAAATACTAGTGCAAAATTGCATGATTGTCTCAGTGTAAGTAGCTCAGTGATGCCAAAGAAAATAAAATATCGATGGGCCTCAAGTATGATCATATTTCTACAGAGTTGGTGCAATTGGATGGGACAATAGTGGGAACCATTAGAATAATCAAAGGTCTAAAATTACATTGCATGCATGTCCCAATGTCATAATTCCTCAGGATATATATGTGATTCAACTACCTCCACTCTTTTCCCTGTGCATATCTAGGGATTTCACCACTAAGATTGGGGATACTTTTCGATTGATTGGTCCCACATACTATTTAGGACCAGATATGGAGCTAAGGCCACTATCAACTCTAATCCAATTGCTGCATCCCACATAGAGCCTTTTGTGTCAAGCCCAATCAATGCTAATTGTAAAATCTTTGATAAATAAGACTACCCCAACACTCAATAATATGACACTAAAATTAGAGGCATTCCTGATTTGACTCTTGATGAATGGGCACATAAGAAGTATGGATATGATCCTTATAGAGAGATGGAAGAACTTGGATTGAGTTTCTATTACCTACATGAAGAAAATACACCCTCCTCTAGTGTCACTAAACCAGATGATGAAGATGAGAATGAAGTTTTGCAAATGTTCTTTGATGGTTCAAGGAGTAGACAAGGTGCAGGAGGAGTAGTGCTTGTGTCTCCAAAAGGTATAAAATACTACTCTGCTTTTAGATTTCAATTCACTTGTTCAAATAACACAACAAAGTATGAATCACTTATCCATGGTCTACACTTTGGGAAAGGAAGAAAAATATCAAGAACTTGTAGACATTTGGAGATAGTGAGTTGATTATAAATCAGGTTAGAGGGCTAAATGCTGCCAAAAATGATCTACTTAAGAGCTATAAGAATAGGGTATGGGATCTTATAGAATATTTTGAATCATTTAACATCAATTCCATACCAAGGAAGAAGAACAAGGCTTTTGAAAGGCTTGCAGCAATTGGGGCAGCATTTGACATTGCTAAAGATATCAAGAAGGACAAAGAACAACCTCATATCAAGGTGGTAGTAAGGAAAACTATTTCAGATAATAAAACAAGTTGGAAGGTTTTTAAGAGTGACCAAAAATCATAAATATCCTTAAAGAAGAGGCCGAGTTATCTTTCAAGAAACCAAGACAAATTGGAGAAACAATATCGTGATCAGGTAGTCCAACTAAGAATGAACAAGCTACCAAAGGGTCTAGTGAATCTTGAATAAATATTCAATCCCAATTATCAGTTCTAGAAAGAAAAATCAAACATCACAGTCAAAGGTTAAGATTGAAAGTCTATTTTAGTTGGGGAAGGAAAAGTTCTCCAAGTTGGCAAGGTAAATACTCAACAAGAAAATAATGATTTTGTACAAATTTTCCAAGATTTTCTGATATATTTACATGGAGCTATGAATATCTTAGGGGATTTTATCTTAGTCTAACACAATATACTATTGAACAAGATCAATAAGCTAAACCCATCAGGAAAAAACAAAGGCCAGTAAATCCTCACGTAGAGCCTCTTATGAAGAAAGAGTTGAAATGGATAATCGAGGCAAGCATCATTTTCCATATCAAACACTCATCTTGGGTTGCAAACCTTGTTCTAGTTTGGAAAATAAGTGGGGAAATTAATTTTTATGTGGATTTCAGAGATTTAAATAGAGCTTCCCTCAAGGATCACTACCCACTTCCCTCAATGGAGAAAATTCTACAAGTAGTAGTTGGTTCAAAGAGGTTTTCACTTTTATATGGATACTCAAGTTACAACCAAATCATGGTGAGAGAAGATGATTAGTTCAAGAAAAATTTACCACAAAATGGGGCACATATGCTTACAAGAAAATGCCATTTGGCTTATCCAATTCTAGAGCAACCTTTCATAGATCCATGGACATGGAATTTAAGGGGTTGATTAATAATATGGTTCTTGTGTACCTTGATGACATTAAAATATTCTCCAAGCACGCAACTGACCATCTCTCCCATCTTAAGCAAATGTTTGAGAGATGCGGGAAGTTTAGAATATCTCTAAATTTGAATAAATGCATATTATTGGAACGTGAGGGTAAACTTCTGGGTCACATTATATATAAGAGGGATTGAATATTGATCTAGAGAGAGTTGAAGCCATTTTGGAAATACTTTTTCCAAGTCATAAGAAGGATCTCCAAATCTTTTTAGGGAGGATAAACTTTGTCGAAAGATTTGTGCCTAATTTTTCCAAACTTAATCAAACCACTAATAATGATGCTAAAGAAGAGCATGAGATTTAAATGGAAAACTAAGGGGAAGGAGATTTTGAGGATATCAACTAAGAAATATCACAAGCTCGACTCTTATCAATCAAAAATTCTCAAAAGAATTAATTATCTACGCTTTTGGTGGCTTGGACATAATATTTGTAATCTTCATACAAATTTGAACAAAGAAGGATATAATCAACTTTGTTACATTATTCAGCTTAGATCTTGGAGGAATATGAGGTAAGATACTTGTTTATTGAGAAACATGTTCTTCTTGTCATTATGAGATTAAATAAATTCAGACATTTGGTCTCTAACAACAAAATCCACTTGCTAGTGTCACATGTCAGTGTGAAATATTTTCTCCTCAATAAGGATTTAAATGAGAAAAGGGTTGGTTGGATTACACGGTAACGGAATATGATATAGAGGTCAAGGTGACAAAGATAGTTTAAGGTAAAGTCTTGTGTGAGCATTTGTCTTTAAATCAACACACATAGTCAAAGGAGGAAGAAGGGGCTGTTCTAGTGCTCCAAGATGATCAAGAACAAAAAGAAAATGATATACCCACACCTTGCTAGACTCAATATACGATCCACTTCCTCCAAATAGGTCAATGCCCTTAGGGATTAAGAAAATCCAAAAGAAGGTATTTCAGGCTCTAATCCATCCCATAGGTGCTTATTGATGGAATTTTGTTCAGAAATGCCATGAATGGTGTTCTCTTAAGATGCATAGGACCTAATGAAATTAAGAAATTATTGGATGAATTCAATGATGGAGAAGTTGGAGGCCAATTTCCTCCAAGAGTTACAACCCTCAAAATCATGAAGGCTGGTTATTATTGGCCTAATCTATTCAGTGATTGCTATGCATGGATCAAGAAGATCAAGAAATGTGCTTTTTTATAGGAAAATAAAAGATGACAACACTTCTACTCCACCTAATCTCAAGTATATCAACTATTCATGAAGTGGGTATTGGATTTCATTAGGGTCATCAATCCAAGCAAAATCCAAGGCCAAAATCGGATTCTCACAAAGAATCGACTATTTCATGAAGTGGAACAAAGTAATGGTACTCAAAGAAGAAAATGAGTCTAACATACTGGATTTCTACAAGGGAGTTGTGACAAGGTTTAGTGTCCCATATACTATCATATTTGACAATGATTTAGCATTCCTTAGCACCAAAATATCTAAATGGGCTATTAAGAATGAGATTTATCTGAGCACTTCATCTAATTATTACCCCCAGGGTAATGGGCAGGATGAGTCCAAAAATAAGAATCTCTTAAGGATTATAAGAAGGAATTTGGATGAGAATCAGAGGACATGGCATACCAAATTGAAATCAGCCTTGTGGGCTGCTATAATCACACCTAAGAGATCCATTGGAAAACCCCCCTACAATCTAGTCTATGGAAAAGAAGCTAGGCTGTCCATATATCTTGAATTTCTAGCATTGGATCTTCTCAAGTAGTTGGAGTTATTTGAGTTTGGAGCCATGGAAGTTTGATATGCTGAAATCATGGAGTTGGTGGAGTTGAGAGACCAAACAATGCAAACCATAGAAAAAGATCAAACCTTGATCAAGAGGTATTTTGACAAGAAATACAAATCCATAATCTTCCAAGATGGATATTTGGTTCTAAAGTGGTATGCTGACAGTAAAAATTCAAAGTTTGATGCTATATGGAGCGGGCCTTACATGATCTCAGGATGCAAGAGTAACAATGCTTTCCAGTTTTCAAAGATGGATGGAGAAGAATTTAAAATTATAGTCAATGGAATCTATTTGAAGCATTGTTATTGAAGTAAAATATCATCTTTTTACATATTAGTTTAGGTTTCTAATTCCTCTAAGTGCTTTCAACACATTATTTTTTTGGTAGAGTAGGTTTCCCTTCCCTAAGTGATTTTGTACAAGTTTTGTTTCTTCTAGATGGTCTTGTTACATAGTATAATCATGATTTTGGGAGAGGGTGTTGTGAGAAGAAGTTCAAAGTTGTAAGAAAAAAATTCCATCTTCAATAAATCTCAAATGCAGATAAACTAAAAAATTAGATTTAGAGGAAGTTTCGCTTTTCTCATTCTCTTGTATCTTCGATGAGTTACATTTTGAGCTTCTAATGCCTCTTCCTTGATAAAAAAATTATTTTCAAGGGTAGTTGGAAGAAATTTAGAAGTTTCATGTCAACTTTATCTCTAAGTAGTGTTCCGGTAGGTTTGGGGTGGATGATTTAGTTTCAATTTAGATTGCAAGGGATTGAGATTCAAAATAATTTTCCACTCACATAAAACATTTTTCAAAATATTTTTCATTATGTGAGGTGGTCAATTTAAGCAAGTAGTAGATCGGTTTTAGGTCCAAGCAGTGCTTCAAGTTTCTCATGGATTTAGTTTCAAGTTTCAGACTAGTTTCATGGTTATCAGGATGACTCCATGCCTAATGGATGTTGCAAGGCCACTAATCACTTAATCTGACATGAAGATAACCCCTTTGAGTCACCAAATTATTATTCAAATTCCCCTCTAGAGGTAATTTTGATGACTTGAATTTTATCTTGGCTTGGACAAGGGTAACTAGAAAAATGGGAAAAATTTAATTCATTGGAAGGCCTTCACCTTTGCCTCGGTTCTCATAGTTGGCAAAAATTGGCTAAAAATAGACAAAAATGTGAAAAATGGTTTTAGAGTGTTTTGTTTTATTTTTCCTAGCTCATAGTTCCAAGAAAAGCTAAAAAGTTAGTCATATTTAGAGAAAGAGGAAAAATGGTGTTTTTAGTGTATTGTGGTTCCGGGGGGTCGGGTAGAATCTGGGTCGGGTGGAACCAAGTTCCCGCATTGCAATAAGGCTTGAGAAAAGGGTGGGGGAGGGGAGGGAGGGTGAGTGCTTTATATTGTGTGTTTGGAGTGTTGTGTGGGAACAAACGGCCCGTAGGGAACAAGTTCCTTGTGGGAAGAGTTATTCGAGATGGAATTTCAACTAATTGACGAAGGAGGGGAGTGGGTGTATGTGTTGTGGAAAGTGTGGGCTTGCAAGGCCCGGTAGAATGGGGACCGGGAGCCTATGTTCCCCATGGAGGCTGAAAAATAAAGTGCAAAGAAGCTGTAATTTTGTGTAGCTAATGTCGGGGTTGTAGGCATAGGTTGGTGTGCGGGGGACTTATTCCCTACAAATTATATAGACCTGAAAACAAAGAAAAATGGGGTGATGATTATATACGGCCATGACAAATACTTCGGGCCAGTGAAGAACACCCAATCCTAGTATCTCAATGACCTTGGTTCTCTATGCCCCACTCAAAGCTGAAAAAACAAAAAAAGAGAGCTTTGTAATGGAGACTGTGACCCGAATTGGAGAACAAAGGCCAATTTTTTTGAAAATGAGCATCATGAAATCCCCCCTAGTACATATCACTATAACTTCTCACTAGATTAGCCAAATTTGACAAAATTTTACTTGTTGGATTCATATTTTAGAGTACTTCATCATGGGATAAGGAAATTATAGGTTTGGTGAGGGTAGGTGAGCAAAAACACAAAAACTCCCTAGCTCGAAATGAACAAAAGTGATAAAAGAAGAATTAATGAAGGCATGGAGACAAATTTATTCTTCCACAAGCAAGAGGACATCAGGGCATGGGATTTGACAAGTTCACCATTATTTTTATAGGTCATTTAATGGCTTTCATTGGTTGGTGAAGCCCAAAATCTTATTTCTCTCTCTCTTTCTCTTATTTCTTACATATATCGTAAAAAGGAGCTCATTTTTTATGGTTGGACATTCTCTAGCCGCTCCTCTACTCTCTACAGGTTTCTGCAAGTGTATTGTGAGTTTCAAGCCTCCATTTTGGGTATTTTGCAAGAGATTCATGCCTCTATCTCTCATTGTAATGGACTATGTGATCATATGAAGAAATAAAATCAAGTTTTGTGGCTATCTCTTAACCCTTTCTTGTGTTTCATTGCATTCTCTTGCCTCTACATTACATTTGAAGGTATTTTTGTGCATTTTTGGTTTCTTGCAAGCTCTAAATGGTTGTGTTTAATGGAAATGGTGTTGTGAATGTGTGTTTTTAGACTGTGGTGTTTCACATACCCTCTCTATCTCCATTTCTTCCCATTTTCATCCCTTAGAGAGTGTCCTAATCACCTTCTCTTGGTGCTATCACCCCCTTACTGTAGAATTTCTTCATTTTCATGCATTTTTCTCTCCCGGGTCCCTTGCAATCATAGAATATGAGTAGATAGTCGTATTTATTGCATTATGAGTGTTTTTAGCCTTAGATTAGGAAGAGGAACCAACATTCTCTAGAGAATTATCTCAGTTTCATGATCCCACACCTAGAGATAATTCTATGTTTCCCAAAACACTGATTACCCATTCAATCCACTTGTAATATAATCGAGGGTTCTATTTTTGGTGATAACACTTTTTTGACTCCTTAAGGTATAATTTTATTTTTACTTTATGCTACCAAATCCTTATTCATCATCATAAAGTGGGGGCAATTGTAGTCACTAGATCACACACTTACTATGTACATCTAGCCTCTAAATATGTAATTTATATGCATTATTCCTAAACAAGAAAATTACTCATTAACAACCCTTTACTTTTCTTTGGCATTGCTCTTATCCTTTCATATTTATTTCTTGTTGTTTTGCATAAGTAACGACATCCTAACTTGCTTTGATTTAACTCTTTATATAATTTTGGAAACCTTGTACGAACCACCCATTAGGGAAAGGCACACTGGGCATTGTTGTCCCCTATATGCACTTCTATTATTTTTCTTTATTTTTCTAACTTTTCAGATATTACTTCTTCATTTTCTTATGTTATGACCATTAGTCAACTTTTATCTTGTTAATGACAAACCTTGAGTGAAATAATCATATATATACATGAATTATTTAACCTCATTAAAGGGGAATTATTCAAGAGGCACATAATATTACAAGGAGCTGATATTTTCTACACCAACGACTACATTTTGGGACTACATACTTCACTATACAGGAGGGTTTATTCTGAATTCCACACATTTTGTATTGGGACAAAGTAGTTGTCACATGATATTATTTACGTGATTGACACTAGGGAATCCTAGATCAAGAGACACTATTCCAATCACAAACACACACTATAACTACATTGAGTTTGAAATGTAGTACAACATTCGGTGATAATCACATTGGGGTGACCACCGAGGTCAAATTAACTTAAGAATATGCATATTTTTATTCATATAATGTGCACTTGAGTATTGTGTAGGTAGATAGGGTTTCTTTTGTAGTTATAGGTGTGACAGAAAAAATTCAACAAACCCGACATGACCTATAATGAATGAGAAGCAACATAAAAAGAACCAGGACTAATGTTATCTAGCGTAGACACCAACACTTAGATTAGACGCCATCACCCAAACGACCTTTTCCCATTCACTCACTCCTACCCCAGAGATCGTAACATTCTAGAATCAGACACACATATTATATAGTCTAGAATCCACCTTTTCATCTCATTCATCATCCTAGAATCATTCTAGACCCATAGTTATAAGATGAGTCATCTTTATCTCCTATATTTCACTCTTTCTTATATATCTTTAGCTAGATCTTTCTTGAATACTACTATATTTATTTTATTAACAATACCCTTACTTAGATTTGAGTTTCATTAAATTAGGAAGATGAAATGACCCAAAGAAATATTTGAAATTGAAATTAGATTTGGTGAATGTGAAGGGGTGAGACTACCTAGGTCGGCTAATACTGCACCCTACGTCTAAACCCTTCCATATGTTTTCAAATTTGAGAGATTAATACCAAAAATGAATATCATGTAATAAATATAAGGGGTTTTATGATGATTTAGTTAACTAATATTCTCAAAATTAATGACAGAGTAATATGTAAAGAGAAGCACGTAATAGAAGAGGTAGAGAGATGAATATTAGATTATGAATGTGAAAATTTGTCCTAAGCAAGGAATATGGTAAAATTTGGAATTACATAAAGAAAAATAAACAAGTTTTAGTGTCTCCATTCCCCCTTTTAAGTGTAACACCTCTAACATGGCTGATCTCTATGATGAATTATGTTTTTGAAGTTCTGAAATGTTGACATGTGATTCTTGTTGAAGACGGTGTAATCTTGTGAATCAAGAAATCATTTTTGTTGTAGATAATATGCCCTCTCGCTGGAATAAATACCATTCGCGTGTTTATGATTAATTAAAAATGAACTATTTCATTCCTTATTAAACTAAATAATTCACTTCAAGTGGAAATAAGAAATTGATTTAGTTAAACTAGTTTATAGTTTTGTTGCACTCAAAATTATACTTCGGTATTCATAATTTCGTTTGCAAGATAACAATACCTTGGATCAATTTCAGTGATCTAAGGCATGCTTTTAATTTCATGACAATGTGGTCATCCTAATGAGTTGGAAAGATCATGGGATCTTTGAATTATGGTTTTCTTGGAGTCGCGGGTGATCTCTGCTACTCCCTGCTTCGTAAGTGATCTTGGATGGTATTTGGATCCTTCCTTGGTAAGTTGTATGATACAATTCCTAGCTATTGCTAAAGGGACCTAATTAATCTATGTTCCTAAGTTGAAATACTATCCTAAGTTACTAAGTTCTTTTATTAATATGTGATGTTAATAATTAAAGGAAAACCTAAGACTAAAACCTTAGACTTAGACCTAAGGACCTAAGTTAGTTCCTAAACTAATGTTGAACCTAACCTAATGTTTAGCTAACCTAAAAGGGGCCTATGGGATGACATGCAAAAGGAAAGGTCAAGAAACCAAACTCTAGGAACTTATGAGGAATTTAATGCATTTTTAACTCTCTGATGTTGCCAAATTTGGTGAATGCATGAAAGAAAATAGGGAGGTTGAGTTGGCACCTCCACCAAAGTGATTGTTGCATGAAATTTTAAATTTAGATCTAGCCAAACACAAGTTGGCGGTGGTAGGAGAAGTGGAATGAATGTCATTCCTACTTGATATTTAATATTTTTGGAAATGGAGAAAAACGCCTAGGAAGAAGGAAAGTTGGGGAAAAGAGAATGATTTTGGTTTTTTTTTTGATCATTTGGTATTTTACGAGCTTTATCTCTACATGTGTTTTTTTTCTTCAAAGCACGCTTCAAATCCTTTCATGTTGTTTTACCTTTCATGGTAGTGTTAGAGATGAAAATACTACTGTGAAGTATAAGAGGAAGTGAAGAAGGTTCTGAGGAGCTTGGTTGGCATTTCGTGGAAAGGAATCAAAGTTCTAGCTTGAAGTTTTACTACAATAAAGTGAAGGAAGGAGCTCTATCAGGCATGATAGGCCCTATCCATTAAGTATTTTTCTTTTACTTAAATGCTTCATAAAAACAACTCGCTCTTTGTGAAAACCTTCTGGTTCTGATTTTGTGGTTGCTTATTCTTTGCTTCAATGGTGTTTTCATTTTGTTTCTTTGGATGCATTATGATTTTGGTGTGATAGGTGGAAAATGAAATTTGGAAATATCATTTTTATACTTCTAAGTAAACTTGCTTATACTTGAATCCTTTTGACAGTGGCATGAAATTGATTTGTTCTCTATTAAGTGATATTTTTGACTGCAAGTTGTTTTTGCAATATATGTGTCTTGGTTTGATAGAATCTGAAGATTCTTGCTTCGAATGTTTTCCTTATTATCATTGTTGGAAGACTTAAATGTAGGAAAATTTGTGAACATCGAGACCTATGTCTATGACTTAGATGATCTGGTGCCTGTATTTGATTCCCTTGTTGTTAAAGAATTTGAAGACCATTGTTTGTTCTTTGAATGAGGGAAAAACTTATGCTAAGAGTTATATGTACTAAACAATAGCATGGTTATGTAGAAATCCTTAGATTCCAACTTGTATGTCCTCATTCTGTTGTCATTGAAAGTAGCTTTGAAGGATTATTTGTGTGGGCATTACGCCATCATTTTGGGAAGTATAATGTGTTTTTTTTTGTCTGGTTGTTTGATAATGGCAGTGGGAACTGTTATTCTATTTCAACTTGTTTTGAGACTGTAGGTTATTAGAGGTATACCGTCATTTAGATATGGGATTACTTATGATTTGGTTATTACCCCAAATGGGAACTAGTGGTAAAATCTATGTTATTTCTTGAATATTTTATTGTTACCATTTGAGTTGGGTATAAGGAAATTTACCTTGAGCTTGTACGACTTTATCTTGAGCTCCAATTCTATGTGTATGTTTCATAAACCCACTCTGGGATTTCGGATTTTGAATGGATATTTCGATTTGTGAAAGTTTTTTTGAACTATTGTTAGATTTTGAACTCTTGTATTGGGAGGTTTCTTGAATGCTTAATCTTCCTTCTTGTTAAATGATTTTAAGTTCATTTGGAGGCCTATTTCGAGAATAGGTCTGGTTCTCTTTTCCTTTCTTCACTGGGTTGTTAGGAATTGAATCGATTCATTTATCTATTGATAGAATCATGTTTTGGGATTTATCTTTCTTGAAAAAAATGACATATAATAGGTTGGATGTTTTGGTTTCCATTCTTTTTACTAATTCTTTAATATTCACCCAATTCTGGACTATGTTGTACCTATGGTAAGATATTGTTGATCTTAAGTGAGATTTCCTTAATTGTTTAAGCACTTGATGTGCATTGCTCATAAGGAAATATGTTTTGTATCTTTTCATTATTATTTGCATAAAGAAATGATAACTCTTCTTCAGATAAGTCTGGATAGATGAGGAGACTGCAATCTCACTCTTTTCCTCATTATTCTTAAGTTGGGAAATTTGTTTACTTGGGTATTGTTGTTGTTCCTTCTTTGGGCTTCTTAGCTTATATCACTTTTTAACCTTGTGATAGGTCTTAGTGTTTTATTGACCTTAAAGCAATGGTTATGATTTTATGATATGTCGTGAGAAGGTATTGAGTCTTGTGTAGGTTCTAAACTTCAGCTATTCTTCCCTCTTCTAGAAGGATAACGATTGGTTTAAACTTGTGTGTGATCCTGAAAAATAGCTCGTTTTCTAGGACTAGTGGAAACAATAAAATGTTGTTGATAAGCCCTGTAGGATGTTATCTTTAAACTGCTACCTTGAGTTGAATACAAAGATGAACTCAAGTATTTTAGGATGATTCAACCAAAAATTACCTTGATTGTTTATAACGATTAAGTTATCCTTACTTGTGGTATTGGGACTTATTCATGAGTTATGTAATTCTTGGACATTAGGTTGAAGTCTGAGGTAGTATGAATTATAAAGGAATTATAATTCTATTTGTTTACTTAATCATTCATGTATAACTCAGGATGTTAACTTGAAATAATAAAACAATGTATTTATTCTATAAATTAGTTTTGTATATCTTGTATTACTTTTGGGAAAGTTAGGATTAACTATGCTACTAATCATTCCTCACCGATACATTACATAATGAAAATTTAATATTCTCTCTCCATCCTGGTTTGTGATATTTAGAGAAAACTCCTTTTGTTTATTGGTTATATTTTGGCACTTTGTTTCATAAACAACAAGCTTATTTTTATGAAACAATTAGTTAAAAGTACAACATTTTAATGATTTAGTGCTTATCATGCTCGGTTCAAATAAACTAACTCGTGGTAACAATTTCGTAGATGAATTTTGTAAAATATGAAACGAGAAATATATATAGAAATTTACATCTATTTTACTAAAATAATTGTATCTTGATTATGATGTTTATGTGGCATCATTACTTGAGATGTACTTTGTCAGAAAATAAAGTTGTAATAAAACTAGTTTGTATTGATGTTTATGACACTTTGTAATCTCTGAGATACTTTTGGATTTAGTGAATGTATCACTCATTTTTGATGAATAAATGATGTGATGATTGTTAAATACTAATTTATTGTAATACCTTCTTTGGCATGAATTGGGATGTATTATTAAGTATTATCCTAAATGAAGGAGGGAAGTTTATATACTTAAGTGTTATGGGAGTGGTTTGGGGATCTGAAATGTTAGTTGGTTTATTTTCACATAAAGAGATGCAACTAATAATTTGACACTCATAAGTAGATCCTTAAACAAAATAAAAGGACTATGATTGAATTATATAGATGTATGTGTATGAATTCTTGATGTATTTAAACATATGTAATCTGTTTTCATAAGTGGACATTAGTCCTTGAATTAGGGAAAAGGATAATTCCCTTGAAATCAATCATAGAGACATTATTTAATATCTTGTTAAAGTGTTATGAATATTATAAGTGAATGGTTGAATGTGTTAATCCTTAGGCAGATTTCTTAATCAAATTTGGAATGCTTAATAATGCATTAAATGCGAATTAGAATTCATCTTCATGAATTCTAAAATGAAAGTTTATAATAAGCTGATTTAAGAAAGGATATAATGAACACACTTTCATAACTCTAAGATCAATCATGTCATTACATGACACAAGCTATTTTATTTAAAGACAAACTTAAACATGTAATTGAAAGGTTAGGAAACCTATTTTACCTGCATACCTACCTTACATGTAACTTCAACTTGTAACCTTATAGGTTAACGATGCTAGTTTAATATTTAAGCATTCTATAACTAAGATTTAATGAAGTGATTAAATGGGTTAATAATATTATAATTCTAAAGTATGCTAGTCCATTTGAGGAAACTCAGTTGGATGTTGGTACACATCAACTACAGCATAGTACCTTCGTAATGAAAAGAGTCATTACGAGGATACTATGATGTAGTTGATATGTCTCAACACCCCACATAGTTTGTTTAACTTGATTGACATAAGTGTAAGACTAGATCACGGTTCTACCCTATACAGGGATAGGAACATGATCTAGTGTTGAGGTCAACTCATGTTGACTTAGGATAAATAGACACACCCAATCGACATAAGTCGATTGAGTATGTCTATGTACCCTTAGTCACCATGAGTAGTCTTCCACACTAGTGCATGTTGCTAACCTTGTCTAGTATGAAACCTTGAATCGATTGGAATGACAGGAGTTAGGAAAGACCACTCTAGATAATAGAACAAGTGTGGTGAAGGACTTATTCCATTTGATAAGTATGCCATCTAGGAATGTAAACATGATAAACATGTTTAAAAACTTTGGCCAAAGTATCACAAACTTACTGGTTGCATTTTCCTATGTCACCTAGTCTAAGATGTGGGATTTCAGATGAATATTGATAATAGATATTCAGATAGGTCTCTTAGAAAAAACACTTGGGTTCCCCTAAAAAGTTAAAAGAAGCCAAGTATACATAGTATACACATTAATGAGTTAACATGAGAGATTGGTTAAATACCGAGTCATGAAATGAGAGATTAGTGTTTCACCGAGCCATTTACAGATGCATATGGTTTTTTTATGAGATGGATTGGCATTGGAATGTGTGTTCTAAATTGTTTTAATTTATAATAGAGAACATTATGTATGCTAACAAAAATAAAATAAAATTCCTTGTTTCTAAAGTCTTAAAATGGGAATGTTACATTAAGTATTTAATTGAAAATTACATGCTTTGAATGGGAAAACATACCCGAGTGTGCACACATATTTTTTCTTCACTTGAAATTTTTTCTTGATGTATTGCCATGATATTCTATTTTTGACATGCCTTGGAACTTGGAACTTGTTGTGGGTATGTCATTGGATTGGGGTGATCATTCCCCAATGTATTTACATAGGATATAATAGAGAAGAGGAAGAATTTAGACTATAAAGAACCCATGTGCTTCATCACCTTATTTGAGAATTTGATGAGAGGGGAGGAAATATCATTCTATGAAACTTTTAAATTTTCTTGGATGCTTTCCACATTTGGGAATTTGGTGAGAGAAGAGGAAAGAAAAATCTATGAAGTTCTCATTTTTTCATTGATGTTTTCCACTAAACCCATGAACCACATTTCTACAAACAGTTCTAGGCCCAAATTATACTAACTTGAAAAATTAGGTCTCGGAAGGAATGGAAATTACCATGCCCCTATAAGGTGAGATTGTGAATGAATTAAAACATTGAATGAATTTGCCCTATGTTTGGGAACATGTGAAATGGTCAAGACCGTAGCATCATCATGACCATACTTGTATGGGTTCAACCCTTTTTGAATTCTAACACATTTAAGTATTTGTGAATTTTTCCAAGGATCTAATCCTTGTGAAAATATATTCATGTACCTTATAATATGTCTGTAGTATATCTTGACAAATGCCCCTATTTTGAGGTACGCGTGCTAAAACATATGAGCATGTGGATAAAAAATAATATATGCGTACCCATTTACCATAAGTGTGATAATCTGTGTAGGATCACATAAAATTATGGAGTGGTGGCCACTTTTGAAAACCTATACCTAAAAAAGGGGTTGTACATGGTGGCAACCATGGCGTGTAGAAAAAGTAAACTATGCAACAATTAATAAGAAATAATATATGTGTAAAACAACTAGTAACAAAATAGAAAAATAACAATCTGTCTTACTCCATAGCAGTAACAAGTATAGAAACATCATAACAATATTAAACATGTCATGATAAAGAGTAGAAAAAATAATGTAAAGTCAAATAAGTCATAAAATATGGAAACAAGTCATATGTAGGCATACAGTTCCAAACATGGGACACCTAAAGTGTCACAAGAAAAATTTAGTATAAGTCGAATGTGCCTATTTAGTAAAAATGTGCACACATGCAAGATTGGTATAGAGCCAAAAACATGGGAAACCCACATTGTCACAATATAAACAAGGCCCTTAGTCCATATAAGGAAAATAATCATAACATCATAATTAGATAAGACAATGAAGTAAAGCCATATAGTAAGCAATCAAGGAATGAAACATATAAACAAGTATTGATATCAACATATGATTCAAGTGTAATAAATAGTAATAGTAACAATATAGATAAAAGAATGAGTTATCAATGCATATGACATGTGTTAGTCTTTTTATTCTAATACAAAATCAATAAACACTATGTATGTAATCAAATATGACAAGGAAGGTGTAAAGTAACGTATAATGAAACAACATCACTTGTATAACATGGAGGGATTCCCCATGAGAGTAGTGAAAGAAACCAAATAAGATCCTACCATTGTGTAACATATGTGAATTTCATGCATCAAAATCAAGATACCACATGAATAATGTGTAAATAATAGATATGTTATATATCAAATCAATGTGACAAACATCATGTATAAAGTAACAAACTAGCCAAGTAAACTAGAACATGTCATGGGTTTGTATTATGTGATTATTTGAATTTTTTAAAAGTGTTTTGAATATGATTATGCAAAAAGGGGGACATCACAATATCTACCTAAAAAGGTCCCTACAAGTTTTAGAAGAGACAAAGGATGCTCATTTATGATATGTGTAGAAATTGTATTACATGTCATATGAGAGCTAGGGTAGGAAGATCAACGAGAGATAACATACATAGAAGAATATTGAATCGAATATCTAGGAGAGTGTTCTGATGATGAGTAGTATGCACTGAGGTGACTAACTAGGAGAACTATATATGGAAGTAGGATGAGGTATAACATGAGAAATGTAAGATAAAGTTGTAGATGTACTAGTACTAAGGGTAATGGTCATGAGTGTCAAGACAAGTTGTGGTGATGGAGGATATTGAAATTGAATTCCCCAAATTTTAACCACATGATTATTATAAATGAACTTAACACAAAGATGTAGTATAGAAGGTACACCCATCAAGGTACGAAGCCGGAAAAACCTACACTCATGTCACATGATGTAAGGGAAGAGACCACTTAGGATGTAAGATAAAAGGTAGCGGGGCCAATGTTGAGGGGGAGTAAAACATGTTCGATGTGTGTTTGAGGATAAAAATTACATTCTTCTTAGTGTACCCAAGAGAGTTTAGTACTCGTAAAATGTACATATTATGAGGAGTATCCTATAAGCTAAAATGTTGTGTATAGAATGTTGATCAATCAAAGTGGGAATGTAGAGTGTATTAGAAAAAAACTCGATGCCATATTATTACTATTAAAAGTAATAACTCGATGAGGTGGTCACGGTGAAAACAATTTCAATCATAGCATCAAACTTGTTGTAGACACTTTGAAATTTGGTATTCTTACCCTTATTTCCCAAATCCTATCTAGACCCCCTTTATTTTAATTCATGTTTTAATTCTCACCTTTCCTATCTATTAACCTATCAACTTTAATTTTTAATTAATATTCATTTAATCATTTTCTAATCCTCATCTCATTAGCTAATTACCTCTAATTAGCTTTCATTTATCCTCCCTAGGTTGTTTATCATCCCTAACTACCTAGTTTTATAGCCCATTACTTTTTCTAGATTTTATTTAATCCATCTTTATCTCCCACCTACCCATGACACTTCCCAGAAATCCTAACCCACATATATGCTTTAAAACACTCATCCTAATCCATAAAATCCCCATATATCAAATAAATCACCCATTCACCACTCGAAGGGATGTTTCCTCATAGTTGGCGGTGACCCTATAAATCTAGTTTCCCCCTCAAAATGAGGCATAATCATAGTTTTCTTGTCTTTGTGCAAACTTATCATCAAGCTTGAGAATCCTTGCAAATGTGTTAACCATCTTGGAGTCCATTTGTGCTTGTGGAGACTTTGGGAAGTTTATCCTTACTTTGTGTTGGTTTATGCTATCATTGCTTATTATTGCTATTATCTTTCAAGAACTAATATTTTGTAGGTTTATCTTCCATTAGGGCTTCATCTTTAGCTTGTTCTTCTAGTCATTCTATTTGTAGGATCTCTATCCAACTCATCTACCTCCATATTTCTTTAACACTACTCAGTGTCATTCGTTGCTCTACCCAGTCACCATTAACCCAACCATGTGTTGTCATCCATTCTATTTTTAGATCCTCATCGGTGTGTGTTTCTACTCATATCGCATCTAATTCTTAGATCTTTCACTCGCTTCTCTACCAATCCAAATCTATTTCGTTTGTCTCCAATCGCCACCAACTCAACCTTGTCATTTTCTACCCGATCCCTATTTCCATCCAATTCATCCAAATATCTATTTTCTTACATCCTTTATTTTTCTCTATCTTATATCTCCATTTGTAGGTTATTACTAGTATTACTGTGCCTCTGTGATCATTTGATTTACATCCGATCCTGCTAGATCTACATTTTCAACTTACCATCTAGATTCATCTAGTCGTGTCGTCAACCTACCCTTTGTAGCCTAGGTCACCGTTGACCCGATCAGTATAATTCACTTTTTGTTTACTTAGATTAGAGTTGTACTTTTCATCCATTTTCATAATTTCTAGATTCTATCTAGATTCAGTCTTTGTATGCTATTTAGTCCTTCCATTTATTTCATCTTTTTTTTATGAAACAAAAGGGTTGAAATCCGCATAAGGAAGCTAAAGCTTCTTATAACCAACTTCTTCAGGCAGCCCCCTCATTTACTATCTAATCCAAATTATTTCTAGTTTACCTTTGTTGTGTAGGTTCATCAAGTTTGTAGTGAGGTCATCCACTTTGCGCCCGTCCATTTGCATCCATCATACATCAAGGTACCTTAAACCCTTGCATTTTGGAGTTGTTTGATATTCTTGAGTACTATTCCACTAATTTGGACACAAACCAAGGAAATTCGATCAACATTCTAGCACACTCGATGGGACCACACTTTTAGGAGATTCTCTTGCATTTCATTCATTTTCCATATTTTTCTATTTTCTACTAGCATTGCAGGTAGAAGATTTTCTCTTCCTTGTTCACATTGGGCTTTTGGATTTCTTGGATTTTTCTCTTCGATTCTTTCATCTTGAAGGTCAGATAAAAGGAAAAGTGAAAAACCAGGTATTCCTCTTTTTGTCTTAGTTTCTCCTTCTTGCATCGCATTTTCCCTTCCTTGTGTGTTTGTTCTCATCGAACCTCCACATTTGGTTTTGGGCTTAAAATGAACCTCTTACATTCTTGCTTGCAAATCTAGTGTAAGTAGGGGTTTAATTGGTTGCATTTCACATTTCTTCACACACATCCAAACACACTCATCAAATTTACACATCAAAACAATCCCATACCAGGTGGACCTAATTGGGATTTGATCACCCAATAAGAAAGCCACCGTAGTGTTCTTGCCTACATTATAAATCCTGTACAGACTTGGGCCTCATGTACCTTTGGGTATATCAAGGAATCCACAACCATAACTACCTGAAACCAGCCTTAGATGACCATATCTTAGGTACCCTTGTTATCCACCTTTTATTTTTCTCACATTTCCTAATTAATCATGTTAATAAAAAATTTGTTGCTTGATTTGTTTGTTAAAAAATTTCATAAACATATATTTTCCCATTTCATGCCTATTAATACCCCTTCTCAAGAGGAGACAATGCAACAATATAATATATCCAATAATATTCCTTCCTTGAATGACCTTGAGACCTCACCTTGGGTCTCCCAACCTTGTGTTTCCATGGCCTCTCAACCTTGTGAAGACCATGTCATCCAAATTGATCCCCCTTTTGAAACCAATTATCCTATCTCTCATCAGTCTATTTCCCCGATCAGTCCACACCGCCATCTCCTGCTCCTTTAGAAACTCTTGGGCCTCCTTCTAGCCCCATTTATGACTTCCTATTTTGTAGATCTCCCACGATCTCTCAATCCTATCAATCCACTCAATTGGTGGATCCTATTCCACCCCCATCACCTCATATCAACACTATCCCTACTTCATCTGATATTATCACTAGAATGCCTATCCAACCATCCCAATCTACTAACATTCCTACTTCTCATGTGCCTCAACAATCAAATATTTCCATCCAATCCTAACCATCCTATCACATTCCTACTTTCCAACATCACATGTTCCCCAACCAACTCAATCTCCACCCCTTAATTATATCCCCTCTTATCAAACATTCCCTTCAACTTTAACATACCCCAAGATTCTTTACATCCTTATCCATCCACTTCTCATGTTGTGCAGCCACAACCATCTACCTCTTATGTGGTGCCTTCACACGAAACTTTTAGACCATCTTATAATTATACCCCTTAGGGGAATCTTATAGTTCAATCTTCGATAAGTTGATGATAGTTCACCTTATCAAACTTCCTCCCATCTGACCTATTGATGACTCACACCCCAAACCTGCTTGGTATCATGAGGGTCACTATTGTAAATATCATCGAGTCATGGGTCATGACATCGAAAAGTGTTGTTATTTTAAAGATCGTGTTCAACAACTTATAAATCAAGGGGATCTCCAAATAGAAAATTATGTCTCATCTCTTAGCCAACCCCTTGACATCTTCAAACACCCCTTTCCTAATCCACCATCAACAAATCAATTTCCACCTTCCACATCTTACAAATTTAACCCTTATGTAGTCAATACTATACATCAAACACCTCCATCCTTACCTATCTCATCTACCTCATCATCTACCCCTACCTTAGACATTGTGCCTATGAATTCTTTAATATCTACCCCCACATCTACATCAACCATATCCATGACTACCACACCTATCACATTAACTTCTACCACTTGTTCTACATCTACATCTATTCCTACCTTTACCACATCCACATCAAATTTGACTATACCTACCACTTCATCCACATCTATCATGCCCCAACCTATCATATCTAACCCCTTATCCACATCTACATCAAACACACCTATCACTACATCACTTACATCCCTAAACGTCCCAATTATACCCACCTCCCTATCGATCCCAACTACCTCTATATCTACCACATCAAAAATTCACTTACATCTACCTTGACATCTTCATCACATATACCTACATATTTTCCCATGGCCACATCACCTATTTTATCCCAATCTTATACACTTAATCCTTCAACATCTACCATTTCCACATCTATACCCGCTACCACACCAATCACATCTTCTCGATTTGCAAACATATCAATGATACCCCTTGAAACATTTATGAAACAAGCACCCCCACCTAAGACAAACACAAAGGGTATTCGTGTCTCCTCTACAAAACCAACTATTTCCACATTAACCAATCCAAAACCTACACAATCCACATCTCACATAGACCTCATTAATCACATCATACAAACACCTCTTTCTCCATCAATATCCACCCCTACACCACAATATTCAAATCCTCCAATTGAGATTATTTTCATCCTTGCCAAGGGTAAACCTTCTCGATCAAAACCTAAGACTCTTGGTAAACATCCCCAAAGGTCTTTTATGCATCCTTGTAAGAAGTTAGATCTTACCTCTCCTTAGCAATCCAACGTCAAAAAATCCATCCTAGGAGTACCCCCATCTATTTTAGGGCTAGGTCCTTCATCTAAGACATCTCCCAACAATCAATCCAAATCCAAACAATCTAATCCTCCTCCCAAATTTGATTCATCTTATAAGACATCTAATTTACCCATCCAATCTACATCCACTCCTTCCCTAAATCCAAGTCAAAATATCCTATCAAAACCCATAAGATCTATCTTCCTCCCAACACTTTGATTGGGTCCTACAAAAATACCCTTCAACATTTAATTCAAATATCTACCATCATGCTTCCTCCTATTAAATATTTTGATCCTCATAGTAAGAAACCATCATGGTTTGATCCCAATCTCATTTTACCCATCATTGTACCCTAGGTCATGACATTGAGCATTGTAAGGCCCTCCAAACCATCATCTATGATCTTATTAAGGAAAATGAATCTCTCATCCAAGGGGATCTTCCTTCTCCATCCACCATAACCAATCCAATTCCTATTTCTACATCCCCATCCATCAAATTTTCTAAGTCTCCTCCTTCATCCACATCATCCCTTATCATCTCTCCTCTGCATATCATTCCTCCTAAAGAGGGTCCTCCCTTGTTCATCGATATTATTTGTCTTTCCAATCACCCCTATGATCCCTAACCATCTATCCAATCCAAATCCAAATTTATCATTGAAATTCCTTCTAATGATCCCATCCAATCTCCTTCAACATCCACTAGCTCATCTACATCTAAGTTTCCCAATGTAATATAGTATCTTTCACTTGGGGGAGCATCTCCCCTCGTTATTGATCCTCTCACATATTTTTCCTCATCCACACATATTATCCACATCAATTCATCCCCTATCCATAAAAAAAAACTCCCTTGACACTAGGGACTTCAATCTAGGATCGGTCTGCTTACAAATTAATTCTTTTTCATCCTTGACATTGTGTTGTTCACCTCATCTAATATTCTTCAACCCATCTCATCTGATCTCATCTAGTTTATTGTCTCATTTTATCTATCCAATCTATCTATCATCTTGTTCTCATCCTAAGTCCACATTTGTGGCCATATTTGTGCCTTTCTTAGGGGCACCATATTCTCATCATAAGTCCACCTTTGTGGCCATATTTGTGCCCTTCTTGGGGGCACCATATTCTCATCCCAATTCCACATTTTTTCCATATTTGTGCCCTTCTTGGGGGCACCATATTATCATCCTAAGTCCACCTTTGTGGCCAGTCCACCTATTCTCATCCTAAGTCCACCTTTGTGGCCATATTTGTGCCCTTCTTGGGGGCACCATATTCTCATCCTAATTCCACATTTTTGGCCATATTTGTGCCCTTCTTGGGGGCACCATATTATCATCCTAAGTCCACCTTTGTGGCCATATTTGTGCCCTTCTTGGGGGCACCTTTTTTTGCTCATCCAAATTCCACCTTTGTGGCCATGTTTTTCCCTTCTCGGGCACCATATTTTCATTCTAAGCCCACTTTTGTGGCCATATATTCATCTCATTAGGGATGCATATTTTCTTTTCTTCATCAAGGGTAGTGCATAGATTTTATCTTCACTCATCTAGTTTATTATATTTTTCAAGTTTTCAGTCTATCTTATCACAAATTTAACGTCGATGACCTTGTCCTTAAATCGAATGTTACTACTATAGAAAGGAGCCAACGTGGAAAATTTTCCCCAACCGGATTGGACCTTACATTATCATGCATAAGTATAGCCTCGGGAGCCTATCACTTGGCCTCACTTTATGGTTAATTGGAAGTGGAACCCCTTAACACATTGCACTTGTAACCATTTTACTTGTTAGCATATCTACCAAAGTGAGAACTTAGTCACATCCTTAACTTATTCATCTATCATAAACCTCTTCCATCTATCATTGTAAAAGTTTGGAATTATGTGGTCTATTGTCACTTTCCTAGAAATGACCTTAAATATGGTCACCACAACTTTGTCCATAGCATTTTCCTTATGGATAGGTTCTCCCTCTTTGGTGAGAACTCCACGATCATTACATTCATCACCCTCTTGTTTACCTCTTGGAACCATGCTAAGGGTCCTAAAGGTGTCACTTGTACATCCATTATCCCCTCTTAAGTGGTCTACCTAGCTATTCCCAGCTCTTCCCCATGTAAAATTAAAAATTCATGG